>JAFBJQ010001114.1:0-350275 GCA_016785345.1 Trinectes maculatus
TTTTTGACCAAATTTTTGATGCCTTACTATACTATGTCGTTTTCACAATGACATTTATTGAAAATTTTCATTTTTTGTCAAAATTTTCGACGACTTACTGTACTATGTCGTTTTTTTTGACATTTCGGACATTTTTTGAAAATTTTCATTTTTTGACAAAATTTTCGTCGCCTTACTATAGTATGTTGTTTTTTTTGACATTTCGGACATTTTTCTAAAAATTTTCATTTTTTGACCAAATTTTCGACGCCTTACTATACTATGTCGTTTTCACGATGTTTCGGACATTTGTTGAAAATTGTCATTTTTTGACCAAATTTTCGACGCCTTACTATACTGTGTTGTTTTTTGACGTTTCAAACATTTGTAAAAAGATTTTAGCTTTACCATGTCATCATGGCCACAGTGACGTTTGTTGAAAATTTTCATTTTTTTTGTCAGAATTGTCGAAGCCTTACTATACTATGTCGATTTTATGAAGTTTCTGACATTTTTCTAAAAATTTCATTTTTTGATAACATTTTCGATGCCTTACTCTATACTATTCTATCGTTTTCATGATGTTTCGGACATTTCTTGAAAATTTTCATTTTTTCTCAAAATTGTCGACGCCTTACTATACTGTCGTTTTTCAATGTTTCAGACATTTTTTTTTCGTTTTCATTTTTTGACAACATTTTTGACGCCTTACTATACTATGTCATTTATTGATGTTTGGACATTTTTCTGAAAATTTCATTTTTTGACAAAATTTTCTACATCTTACTGTACTATGTCCTTTTGACGATGTTTCAGACATTTTTTGAAAATTTTCATTGTTTGACCAAATTTTCAGTGCCTTACTATATTCTGTCATTTTTTGACGTTTCAGACATTTTTCTGAAATTTTCATTTTTTGACATAATTTTCAACACTTTACTATATTATGTTGTTTTTAAACGTTTCAGACATGTGTGGAAAGATTTTTGCTATACCATGTCATCAAAGCCACAGTGTCTCTGTGGCGCAATTGGTTAATGCGTTCTGCTGTTAACAGAAAAGTTGTTGGTTCGAGCCCACCTAAGGACAGGTGTAAAGTCCCTCAAAAGATTTTGGTTTGTGAAACTTTTGGACGCCTTACTATACCATCTCGATTTTATGAAGTTTCTTACATTTTTCTAAAAATTTAATTTTTGATAAAATTTTCAACACCTTACTCTATGATGTCGTTTTTCAATGTGTCAGACATTTTTTTTTAATTTTCATTTTTTGACAAAATTTTTGTTGCCTTACTATACTATGTTGTTTTTTGACATTTCGGACATTTTTCAGAAAATTTCATTTTTTGACAAAATTTTCAACACCTTACTATACTATGTCGTCTTCAACAGTTCAGCCATTTGTGGAAAGATTTGTACCTTACCATGGCATCCAGCACAACATGTCTCTGTGGCGCAATTGGTTAGTACGTTCGGCTGTTGACCGAAAGGTTGGTGGTTCAAGCCCACCTAGGGACGTTTCTCACAAAGATTTGGTTTTGTCAAATTTTTAGCGCCTTACTATACTATGTCGTTTTTTCACTTTTCGGACACCGTTTGAAATTTTTCGGGTTTTTTTCAACGTTTCGGACATTTGTGGAAAGATTTTTGCTTTACCATGTCATCAAAGCCACAGTGTCTCTGTGGCGCAATTGGTAAACGCGTTCTGCTGTTAACAGAAAGGTTGTTGGTTCGAGCCCACCTAAGGACATGTGTCATATTTCTCAGAAAAATTTGGTTTGTGAAACTTTTGGACGCCTTACTATACTATGTCGATTTTATGAAGTTTCTGACATTTTTCTAAAAATTTCATTTTTGATAAAATTTTCAACACCTTACCCTATTATGTCGTTTTTCAACGTTTCAGGCATTTGCGGAAAGATTTGTACTTTACCATGGCATCGGTACACCATGTCCCTGTGGCGCAATTGGTTAGCGCGTTCGGCTGTTAACCGAAAGGGTGGTGGTTCAAGCCCACCTAGGGACGTTTCTCACAAAGATTTCGTTTCGTAAAATTTTTAGCGCCTTACTATACTATGTCGTTTTTTCACTTTTTCGGACACCGTTTGAAAATTTTCGTTTTTTTTCGACGTTTCGGACATTTGTGGAAAGATTTTTGCCTTACCGTGGAGTGCAGTGCACAATGTCTCTGTGGTGCAACTGGTCAGCGCATTCGGCTGTTAACCGAAAGGTTGTTTGTTTGAGCCCACCTAGTAACATTTGTGATGTTTCTCAAAAAATTTTGGTTTGTAAAACTTTTCGACGCCTTACTATACATACCTAGGTAATTTTTACAAGGTTTTGGCCATTTTTTGAAAAAAAATATCATTTTTTGACAACATCTTTGGCGCCTTACGATATTATGTCGTTTGACAATGTTTCAGACGTTTTTTGAAATTTTTCAATGATTGTCGAAATTTTCAACACCTTACTATACTATAGGCTACTATGTCGTTTTTTGATGTTTGGACATTTCATTAAAAATATAATTTTTGACAACATTTTCAAAGCCTTGCTATAGTATGTTGATTTTACGACGTTTCGGACATTTTTCTGAAAATTTCATTTTTATCTTACTATACTATATCGTTTTGACGATGTTTCAGACGTTTTTGGAAAAATTTCATTTTTTGACAAAATTTTCAGTGCCTTACTATACTATGTCGTTTTGACGATGTTTCAGACGTTTTTGGACATTTTTCATTTTTTGACAAAATTTTTGACGCCTTACTATACTATGTTGTTTTTTGACATTTCGGACATTTTTCTGATAATTTCATTTTTTGACAAAATTTTCAACGCCTTACTATACTATGTTGTTTTTTTGACATTTCAGACATTTTTCTGAATTTTTCATTTTTTGACAAAAATTTTGACGCCTTACCATACTATGTTGTTTTTTGATGTTTCAGACATTTATTGAAAATTTTCATTTTTTGACCAAATTTTCAACGCCTTACTATATACTATGTCGTTTTTCAATGTTTCAGACATTTTTTGAAAATTTTCATTTTTTGAAAAAAATTTTTTGGCCTTACTATACTATTTTGTTTTTTGACATTTTGGAGATTTTTCTGAAAATTTCCATTTTTTGACTTTTCGGACGTTATTCGGTAAATTTCGTTTTTTGACAAAATTTTCAAAGCCTTGCTATAGTATGTTGATTTTACGACTTTTCGGACATAAATGAAATTTTCAGAAAAATCTCCCAAATGTCAAAAAACAACATAATATAGTAAGGCGTCAAAAATTTTGTCAAAAATGAAATTTTTAGAAAAATGTCCGAAATGTCAAAAAACAACATACTATAGTAAGGCCACAAAAAAATTTTCCAAAAAATGAAAATTTTCAAAAAATGTCTGAAACTTTGAAAAACGACATAGTATAGTAAGGCGTTGAAAATTTGGTCAAAAATTGAAAATTTTCAATAAATGTCTGGAACGTCAAAAAACAACAAAGTATAGTAAGATGTCGAAAATTTTGTCAAAAAATGAAATTTTCAGAAAAATTTCCAAAAACGTCTGAAACATCGTCAAAACAACATAGTATAGTAAGATGTCGAAAATTTTGTCAAAAAATGAAATTTTCAGAAAAATCTCCGAAATGTCAAAAAACAACATAGTATAGTAAGGCCACAAAAAATTTTTCAAAAAATTGAAAATTTTCAAAAAATGTCTGAAACATTGAAAAACGACATAGCACAGTAAGGCGTTGAAAATTTCGTCAAAAATGAAAATTTTCAATAAATGTCTGAAACGTCAAAAAACAACATAGTATAGTAAGCTGCAAAAATTTTGTCAAAAAATGAAAAATTCAGAAAAATGTCTGAAATGTCAAAAAAACAACACAGTATAGGAAGACGTCGAACATTTTGTCAAAAAATGAAATTTTTAGAAAAAAGTCCGAAATGTCAAAAAACAACATACTATATAGTAAGGCCACAAAATTTTTTTCAAAAAATGAAAATTTTCAAAACATATCTGAAACATTGAAAAACGACATAGTATAGCAAGGCGTTAAAAATTTGGTCAAAAAATGAAAATTTTCAATAAATGTCTGAAACGTCAAAAAACAACATGGTATAGTAAGGCGTCAAAAATTTTGTCAAAAAATGAAATTTTCAGAAGAATCTCCGACATGTCAAAAAACAACATAGTATAGTAAGGTGTCAAAAATTTTGTCAAAAAATGAAAATTTTCCTAAAATGTCTGAAACATCATCCAAACGACATAATATAGTAAGGCGTTGAAATTTTTCTCAAAAAATGAAATTTTCAGAAAAATGTCTGAAATGTCAAAAAAAAAAACATAGTATAGTAAGGCGTGGAACATTTTGTCAAAAATGAAAATTTTTAGAAAAATATCCGAAATGTCAAAAAAACAACATACTATAGTAAGGCCACAAAATTTCTTTCAAAAAATGAAAATTTTCAAAAAATGTCTGAAACATTGAAATACGACGTAGTATAGTAAGGCGTTGAAAATTTGGTCAAAAAATGAATATTTTCAATAAATGTCTGAAACGTCAAAAAACAACATAGTATAGTAAGGCGTCGAAAATTTTGTCAAAAAATGAAATTTTCAGAAAAATGACCAAAACGTCGTAAAATCAACATACTAAAGCAAGGCTTTGAAAATTTTGTCAAAAAATGAAATTTACCGAATAACTTCCGAAAGTCAAAAATTGACATAGTATAGTAAGGCGTCAAAAATTTTGTCAGGAAATGAAAATTTTCTAAAAACATCTTAAACATCATCAAAACGACATAGTATAGTAAGATGTCGAAAATTTGTCAAAAAATGAAATTTTCAGAAAAATCTCCGAAAAATCAAAAAAACAACATAATATAGTAAGGCGTTGAAAATTTGGTCAAAAAATGAAATTTTTTAAAATAAATGTCTGAAACGTCAAAAAACAACATAGTATAGTAAGGCGTCAAAAATTTTGTTAAAATATGAAAAATTCAGAAAAGTGTCTGAAATGTCCAAAAAACAATATAGTATAGTAAGAGATCGAACATTTTGTCAGAAAATGAAATTTTTAGAAAAATGTCCGAAATGTCAAAAAACAACATAGTATAGTAAGGCCACAAAAATGTTTTTAAAAAATGAAAATTTACAAAAAATGTCTGAAACCATTGAAAAACGACATAGTATAGTAAGGCGTTGAAAATTTGGTCAAAAAATGAAAAATTTCAATAAATGTCTGAAACGTCAAAAAACAACATAGTAGAGTAAGGCGTCAAAAATTTTGTCAAAAAATAAAAATTTTCCAAAAACGTCTGAAACATCATCAAAACGACATAGTATGGTAAGATGTCGAAACTTTTGACAACAAATGAAATTTTCAGAAAAATGACCGAAACGTCGTAAAATCAACATACTAGAGCAAGTCTTTGAAAATTTTGTCAAACAATGAAATTTACCAAATAACGGCCAAAAAATCAAAACACGGCATAGTAAAGTAAGGCGTCAAAAATTTTGTCAAGAAATGAAAATTTTCCAAAAACATCTGAAACATCATCAAAACGACATAGTACAGTAAGGCGTCAAAAATTTTGACAAAAAAAATTAAAATTTTCAAGAAATGTCTGAAACATCGTGAAAACGACATAGTATAGTAAGGCATCAAAAAATTTGGTCAAAAAATGAAAATTTTCAGAAAAATGTCCAAATTGTCAAAAAACAACATAATATAGTAAGGCGAGAAAAATTTCAAGAAATGTCCGAAACATTGTGAAAACGACATAGTATAGTAAGGCGTCGAAAATTTGGTCAAAAAATGAAACTTTTCAAGAAATGTCAGAAACGTTGTGAAAACGACATAGTATAGTAAGGCGTCGAAAATTTGGTCTAAAAATGAAAATTTTCAAAAAATGTCCGAAATGTCAAAAAACAACATACTATAGAAAGGCGACAAAAATTTTGACAAAAAATGAAAATTTTCAAGAAATGTCCGAAACATCGTGAAAACGACATAGTATAGTAAGGCGTCGAAAATTTGGTCAAAAAATGAAATATAGTAAGATGTAGAAAATTTTGTCAAAAAATGAAATTTTCAGAAAAATGTCCGAAATGTGAAAAAACAACATACTATTGTAAAGTGACCAAAATTTTGTCAAAAAATGAAAATTTTCAAAAAATGTCTGAAACATTGAAAAACGACATATTATAGTATGGCATTGAAAATTTGGTCAAAAAATGAAAAGTGTCCACAACATCAAAAGACAACATAGTATAGTAAGGTGTCGAAAATTTTGTCAAAAAGATTAAATTTACCGAATAACATCCGAAAAGTCAAAAAACGACATAACACAGTAAGGCATCGGAAATTTCGTGAAAAAATTTTCAAGAAATGTCCGAAACATCGTGAAAACGACATAGTATAGTAAGTCGTCAAAAAATGAACATTTTCCAAAAATGTCTGAAACATCGTTAAAACGACATAGTATAGTAAGATGTAGAAAATTTTGTCAAAAAATGAAATTTTCAGAAAAATGTCCGAAATGTCAAAAAACAACATAGTATAGTAAGGCGACAAAAATTTTGTCCAAAAATGAAACATTTTTTTTAAAAAAAACATTGAAAAACGACATACTATAGTAAGGCTTCGACAATTTTGACAAAAAAATGAAAATTTTCAAGAAACGTCACTGTGGCCGTGATGACATGGTAAAGGTAAAATCTGTGTAAAAAATTTTGTCAAAAAATGAAAGTTTTCAAAAAATGTCCGAAACATCGTGAAAACGACATAGTATAGTAAGGCGTCGAAAATTTGGTCAAAAAATGAAAATTTTCAGAAAAATGTCCGAAATGTCAAAAAACAACATAGTATAGTAAGGCGACAAAAATTTTGTCCAAAAATGAAACATTTTTTTTAAAAAAAACATTGAAAAACGACATACTATAGTAAGGCTTCGACAATTTTGACAAAAAAATGAAAATTTTCAAGAAACGTCACTGTGGCCGTGATGACATGGTAAAGGTAAAATCTGTGTAAAAAATTTTGTCAAAAAATGAAAGTTTTCAAAAAATGTCCGAAACATCGTGAAAACGACATAGTATAGTAAGGCGTCGAAAATTTGGTCAAAAAATGAAAATTTTCAGAAAAATGTCCGAAATGTCAAAAAACAACATATTATATAGTAAGGCGACAAAAATTTTGTCAAAAAATTGTAAAAACATTGTAAAAACGACATAGGCGTCGAAAATTTGGTCAAAAAATGAAAATTTTCAGAAAAATGTCTGAAATGTCAAAAAACAACATAATATAGTAAGGCGAGAAAAATTTCAAGAAATGTCCGAAACATCGTGAAAACGACATAGTATAGTAAGGCGTCGAAAATTTGGTCAAAAAAATGAAAATTTTCAAAAAAATGTCCAAAATGTCAAAAAACGACATAGTATAGTAAGATGTAGAAAATTTTGTCAAAAAATAAAATTTTCAGAAAAATGTCCGAAATGTCAAAAAACAACATACTATAGTAAGGCGACAAAAATTATGACAAAAAATGAAAATTTTCAGAAAAGTGTCCACAGCATCAAAAAACAACATAGTACAGTAAGGCGTCGAAAATTTTGACAAAAAATGAAAATTTTCAAGAAATGTCCGAAACATCGTAAAAACGACATAGTATAGTAAGGCGTCGAAAATTTGGTCAAAAAATGAAAATTTTCAAAAAATGTCCGAAACATCGTGAAAACGACATAGTATAGTAAGGCGTCGAAAATTTGGTCAAAAAATGAAAATTTTCAAAAAATGTCTGAAATGTCAAAAAACAACATACTATAGTAAGGCGACAAAAATTATGACAAAAAATGAAAATTTTCAGAAAAGTGTCCACAACATCAAAAAACAACATAGTACAGTAAGGCGTCGAAAATTTTGACAAAAAATGAAAATTTTCAAGAAATGTCCGAAACATCGTGAAAACGACATAGTATAGTAAGGCATCAAAAATTTGGTCAAAAAATGAACATTTTCAGAAAAATGTCCGAAATGTCAAAAAACAACATACTATAGTAAGGCTACAAAAATTTTGACAAAAAATGAAACTTTCAAGAAATGTCCGAAACATCGTAAAAACGACATAGTGTAGTAAGGCGTCGAAAATTTGATCAAAAAAGGAAAATTTTCAAAAAATGTGCGAAATGTCAAAAAACGACATAGTACAGTAAGGCGTCGAAAATTTTGACAAAAAATAAAAATTTTCAAGAAATGTCAGAAACACTGTGAAAACGACACAGCATACTAAGGCATCAAAAATTTGGTCAAAAAATGAAAATTTTCAGAAAAATGTCCGAAATGTCAAAAAACAACATACTTTAGTAAGGCGAGAAAAATTTCAAGAAATGTCCGAAACATCGTGAAAACGACATAGTATAGTAAGGCGTCGAAAATTTGGTCAAAAAATGAAAATTTTCAAAAAATGTCCGAAATGTCAAAAAACAACATAGTACAGTAAGGCGTCAAAAATTTTGACAAAAAATGAAAATTTTCAAGAAATGTCAGAAACATTGTGAAAACGACATAGTATAGTAAGGCATCAAAAATTTTGTGAAAAAATGAAAATTTTCAGAAAAATGTCCGAAATGTCCAAAAACAACATTCTATAGTAAGGTGACAGAAATTTTGACAAAAAATTACAATTTTCAAGAAATGTCCGAAACATCGTGAAAACGACATAGTATAGTAAGGCGTCGAAAATTTGGTCAAAAAATAAAAATTTTCAAAAAATGTCCAAAATGTCAAAAAATGACATAGTATAGTAAGATGTAGAAAATTTTGTCAAAAAATGAAATTTTCAGAAAAATGTCCGAAATGTGAAAAAACAACATACTATTGTAAAGTGACAAAAATTTTGTCAAAAAATGAAAATTGTCAAAAAATGTCTGAAACATTGAAAAACGACATATTATAGCATGGCGTTGAAAATTTGGTCAAAAAATGAAATTGTCAGAAAAGTGTCCACAACATCAAAAGACAACATAGTATAGTAAGGTGTCGAAAATTTTGTCAAAAAGATTAAATTTACCGAATAACATCCGAAAAGTCAAAAAACGATATAATACAGTAAGGCATCGGAAATTTCGTGAAAAAATGAAAATTTTCAAGAAATGTCAGAAACATCGTGAAAACGACATAGTATAGTAGGCGTCAAAAATTTTGTCAAAAAATGAACATTTTCCAAAAATGTCTGAAACATCGTTAAAACGACAATGTCCGAAATGTCAAAAAACAACATAGTATAGTAAGGCGACAAAAAATTTGTCCGAAAATGAAACATTTTTAAAAAATGAAACATTGAAAAACGACATAGTATAGTAAGGCTTCGACAATTTTGACAAAAAAATGAAAACGTCACTGTGGCCGTTATGACATGGTAAAGGTAAAATCTGTGTAAAAAATTTTGTCAAAAAATGACAATTTTCAACAAATGTCCGAAACATCGTGAAAACGACATAGTATAGTAAGGCGTCGAAAATTTGGTCAAAAAATGAAAATTTTCCAAAAATGTCTGAAACATCGTTAAAACGACATAGTATAGTAAGATGTAGAAAATTTTGTCAAAAAATGAAATTTTCAGAAAAATGTCCGAAATGTCAAAAAACAACATAGTATAGTAAGGCGACAAAAATTTTGTCCAAAAATGAAACATTGAAAAACGACATAGTATAGTAAGGCTTGGACAATTTTGACAAAAAAATGAAAATTTTCAAGAAACGTCACTGTGGCCGTGATGACATTGTAAAGGTAAAATCTGTGTAAAAAATTTTGTCAAAAAATGACAATTTTCAACAAATGTCCGAAACATCGTGAAAATGACATAGTACAGTAAGGCGTCGAAAATTTGGTCAAAAAATGAACATTTTCAGAAAAATGTCCGAAATGTCAAAAAACAATATATTATATAGTAAGGCGACAAAAATTTTGTCAAAAAATGAAAATTTTCAAAAATTGGCCGAAACATCGTGAAAACGACATAGCATAGTAAGGCGTCGAAAATTTGGTGAAAAAATGAAAATTTTCAAAAAATGTCCAAAATGTCAAAAAACGACATAGTACAGTAAGTCGTCGAAAATTTTGACAAAAAATGGAAATTTTCAAGAAATGTCAGAAACATTGTGAAAACGACATAGTATAGTAAGGCATCAAAAATTTGGTCAAAAAAATGAAAATTTTCAGAAAAATGTCCGAAATGTCAAAAAACAACATAGTACAGTAAGGCGTCGAGAATTTTGACAAAAAATGAAAATTTTCAAGAAATGTCAGAAACATTGTGAAAACGACACAGTATAGTAAGGCATAAAAAATTTGGTCAAAAAATGAAAATTTTCAGAAAAATGTCCGAAATGTCAAAAAACAACATACTATAGTAAGACGACAAAAATTATGACAAAAAATGAAAATTTTCAGAAAAGTGTCCACAGCATCAAAAAACAACACAGTAGAGTAAGGCGTCAAAAATTTTGTCAAAAAATAAAAATTTTCCAAAAACGTCTGAAACATCGTCAAAACGACATAGTATAGTAAGATGTCGAAACTTTTGACAACAAATGAAATTTTCAGAAAAATCTCCGAAATGTCAAAAAACAACATACTATAGTAAGGCCACAAAATTTTTTTCAAAAAATGAAAATTTTCAAAAAATGTCTGAAACATTGAAAAACGACATAGTATAGTAAGGCGTTGAAAATTTGGTCAAAAAATGAAATTTTTCAATAAATGTCTGAAACGTCAAAAAACACCATAGTATAGTAAGGCGTCAAAAATTTTGTCAAAAAATGAAAAATTCAGAAAAATGTCTGAAATGTCCAAAAAACAACATAGTATAGTAAGGCGTCGAACATTTTGTCAGAAAATGAAATTTTTAGAAAAATGTCCGAAATGTCAAAAAACAACATAGTATAGTAAGGCCACAAAAATATTTTCAAAAAATTGAAAATTTTCAAAAAATGTCTGAAACATTGAAAAACGACATAGTATAGTAAGGCGTTGAAAATTTGGTCAAAAAATGAAAATTTTCAATAAATGTCTGAAACGTCAAAAAACAACATAGTATAGTAAGGCGTCAAAAATTTACGCCTTACTATACTATGTCGTTGACGCCTTACTATAGTTTTTTTCATTTTTTGAAGTTTCAGACTTTTTTCAAAAAATTTAATTATTTGATAACATTTCCGCGCTTTGCTATACTATGTCGTTTTTGTGCTGTTTTTTTGAAAATTTTTCATTAAGGCTATATTAAGGCTATATAATGTTAATATAGCCTTAATATAGCCTTAATGAAAAGACTTCGAAAATTTTGTCAAAAAATGAAATTTTCCCAAAAAAACATCTGAAACGTCAAAAAACAAGATGGTATAGTAAGGTGCTGTAAAAAAATGAAATTTTCCAAAAAATGTCTGAAACATCGACAAAGTATAGAAAGGCGTCAGAAATTTTGTCAAAAAATAAAATTTTTAGAAAAACATCTGAAACTTCAAAATCAAAATAGTATGGTGAGGCATCGAAAATTTTGTCAAAAAATGAAAATTAAAAAAAAACATCCAAAACGTCGTAAAAATTACATACATGTGTATTTGTTCAAAATATTTTGATATTTTTCACATTTTTGACGCCTTAAAATAGTACAACATTTTTAAGACAGTTTTGACATTTTAAATTTTTTAAATTTTTCACACCTTTGAAGTTTTATTATAGTATGACATTTTTTTGATAGTTAAAAATTTTGATAGTTTTTCTAATTGTTTTGACATTTTTTTTAGTTTTGACTGGTTAATATTTTAAGATGTTTGACATTTTACAGCATTTTGATGTTGTACTAATTTATGATGTTCGTAATGAACCTATAAGTTATTTGCTACCTGGCATTAAATTAAAAAAAAGAAGACAAAGAAGATCTGCCACTACACCATGAAACATCAACTGATGCCTTGGGAAAAGATCCGGAAAATGTCATTTCACACATAAAGATACAACATAAAGTCAAGTTTTAAAACATAATTTTACCACAGAATCCTCCATATTATATAGTTTGTTTGATAATAAACTGCGTTAGCAGTGGTTCATCACACTCTTCCTTGGAATGAGAGGAATATAGTTTTTTTTTTCCTGTTAATGTCTATATGTACAAGCATATCCATCTAATTAATTCATTTGTACGATAAAAGACAGAAATAAGAACATGGACTACTTTATATCAAAATGGGTCAAGTGATTTTCTACAGAGGAGACAGAATCATATGGGTCACTGCATTATTTCTGGAAAATCAAAAGGAACGTGTTGTAGGATTGTTGAAAATTACCCACCAATTTTATATAGGTGACCCACTAGAATGTCTATATTTGTCTTAAACTGGGCTTTCTCCATGTGGCGGCAGCAGGTTTCTATCTCTTACGCTCACACATTTTACATCTCATCTCACTTTATCTAACCTTTGTAGTCTGTGCTCCCTGCTGCCTACTTGTGTTGGTTACCCGTGTGTGTCGAGGCTAGACAAACAACATTCAACTTGCCATTTCAAATTTGCTAGTCTTAATGAATTTCAAAAAATAACTTTTGATTTTTCTATTTCACACAGCAACACTGAATAGCATTGTCATTCTGAAAGCAGGATTTGGGTTTAATTTGTGTTTGGTCATTGGCTTGACTTGGACTCAACTAGGCCAGCACTGTTTGTCTCGTCTAAGGAGACTTTTACTCTGGGGATGTTACAATCACGCCCTCTGTAGCTGACTGTCTCTGTCTCTTCTCCTTCCCCCATTTCTTTTGTATCTCCTTCTTTCTTTCCGTGCACTACACCAACCACTCCTTCATCTTCCTTGTTTTCTTCTCCTTGTGCCCTCTGTCTCAGTCACCCTGTTGTGAACAGGTGTATCTGTCTCTCTCCTGATGAGTTCATTACTCTGAAGAGTCTCCATAGTCCCCCTGGACCCCCTGCCTCCTAATACGCTTAGCTCTCACATCTTATGTCAGTCAGAGTGGGTGGTCCGATAACGCTGCACTTGATCAAGCCATCCACATCAAGGTCCATCTGGTCCACAGTCACTCTGGTCAGCTTGTATGTCAGGGACTAGACACACGGACAGAAACATATTCACACAGAGAAACCTTCTCCCACCCATTAGAGCGACACAGCAGTGTGGCACCACCGTGACCAGCCTTTCAGACCTGGGAAACATGTTAAGACCTTTTTTTCTCTCTCTCTCAATCTGAGCAGAACTTGAACAGAGACTGATTCCGAGTGACTCTGCTTGGCTCCTTCAACACATCAAGCAGCTGTACATGTAAGAAGAATGAAGACGCCCCTTAAGTATCTTTTAGTCGCAGGCATAATAGGTAGGTAAAGCTTGCATACATGGATACCTGAAAATGACAGCAAATCTTAACAACAAAGGATAGGAGCACAATGTAAAGGGGATGGTTACCACCAGAACAGATGAACATCTCTCCACTTCCTGTTGGAGGAAATATCAAGATTTGTAGCTGCTACTTCCTTGACTGTGATTACAAACTGATTTGTTGTTTGAGGTTAGGGCACTGTGGGTTTGTTTTGTTAGATAAGTAATGAGGAAATACATGTAACTGTTGAATATTTAGGGCTCGAGTGATACTAAATTATACAACACATGTACAAGCGATAAAGTTTATTTTTATTGGGGATGTGGGAACTGGGCAGGGGGATGAGCCACGGAGCAGACTGAAAAGGCAGGGGTGTTTATTGCATAGCAGAAGAAAAGTAATACATTTAGGACATCATGTTACAGAGTGACTGAGCTTTTTTAAATTTTAGATATATATTTTTACCCTACGTTAACCTTAATAAACAGAGGAGAGATTTTTGCAGGTTTAAATTTTACCATTTTATTCATTACTTAAAAATACTGATTACAGCAGCATTAAAGTCTTATAGCACATTGCATGGCATGTGATACATCAACATCATGGCAAATGGGTAGACTGTAGTTTGAGGCAAAAAGAAAAAGATAATAACTACAGGCGCCAGGATCACTGCCACCCTCCTCTTTTTATTCACACAGTATATAAATAACAGCTAACACATGTACTGAGTAATCCACAGAGACTCAGTGCTCAGGCGAAACAGGAGGTAAACTTTTTGCCTCCCATCAACCTCCCACCCTCTTCCCGTCTTGGCTCCTGTGCTCCTCGCTTTCACTCACACTTCTACAATTTTTTTTTTTCCGTCTTTTACATGCAAACACATACCCTTCACCCCCACCAACACCTTCCCACCAGGAGATATCAAAGGGGGGTTGAATGCAAAACAAAGACTCCAACCCATCCCCATAGAGCCGTGCAGTGCCTGTGCTTAGATGTGTATCGCACTGACGTGAGAGTGCAGCACCTGATTCCCTCAGAGCTGATGTAAGTCTTTGTAGACTCTAAAGGCCTTGAAGTATGCATTTGGGTTGCCTTCATCAAATAGTGCACAGCAGCAGGAGGCAGCCTTCCGACTCAGAAGTGCCTACAGGTGTTGCTCACAATGATGTTTAACATGTAGAATGACGAACACCAAAGCACCTACATCAGAGTTCTTTGCAATGCTGCATTCTCACACAAGGAAGTCATATCAATTAACACTGGTTACTTTAGTCTTTTCCACATTCTTCATGGTATGTGAAAAAAATACTGGTACTGGGTACCATACCTGATGTGTGGTTTCCCATAGCAGCCACATACTCTTTTCCCCTTTTGTCCAGATGACTAAAACAAGTCCCATTATTATTATTATTATTATTATTATTATTATTATTATTATTATTATTATTATTATTATTCTGTAGTACGGAAGGGCATTTATCCAAGACTTATCTAATGAGTATCCCCACCCAACTACCAGTTTTAATAATAAGAACAGGGAGGGACACACATCAGCACCATCTGGTGGTATGTCTACATGAACATAAGTATAAGGTAGTGTAACATAAGTTCCACTACACTATCTATCTATCTATCTATCTATCTATCTATCTATCTATCTATCTATCTATCTATCTATCTGTCTGTCTGTCTGTCTGTCTGTCTGTCTGTCTGTCTGTCTGTCCTGATAATTGTAAATGTATATGATAACACCGTTGTCATGTCTTGCAGATTATCTACTTTGATTACCGTACAGTTAATTAACAAGCCATAAAGATATTCAAATGTCAAGTAAATTATGATTTCACTTCCTGTATCTTCATGTAATTAACTCCAGATGTTGTCCCTCTTTTAAATATAGATCAGCCCAGTTGTCAGAATATTTAAAGGCCACTAATAGGCCCTGCATAAGAAAATCACAAACATATCTCAGGACCATCTAAATTAAAGACATCACCGCACATAAATAGCCATTTTGGTATACATGCCACAGCATTCTCATCCTTTGATTAGATTTACTGTGTATTACTCATAATAGTGTTGTTTGTTTCCATGTGTAAAATGGGAATCTGATTCTAGTTTGTAAGATCCAGGTTATAATGTGGTTGTATGTGTAAGAGTGGGCATTGGTATTATAGCACAAAATACAATAAAGTAAAGATTAAATCAAGCTCCACTCGCATTATACTACTTTCTCTTTCCCTCTGGGAAATATTGGGTTTAGTGGTATCCATGTTTAATTGTGCAATGGCGTATAAAGAATTAAGTTATTACTCTGCATTACAAGAAAAATTGGCCTTTTATCTGCACAAGAGAGACCATTATTGTGGGTAGCAGGCTGTATATTATTCAACAATAATAACAGCATTACCAATTGAAAAACGTTATTCTTCATTTATCCTTTTTACCCCAACACACAGGTGTACGAAACCAAAAGAATAAACCTTTTTGACAGATAGCCTACAATATTCAGAACAAATAGAGTCCTGGTATAATTTTATTGAGATTTTACGTGTCACATATTAGTGTTAATGGTCCAGTAACTGCAATTTGATAGATGGAAATACATTGTAAATGTTCGTCTACTCAAATTGTAACAATACTTTTCTGTGGCTGTTGCTCAAATCGTGTGTGGTGAAGCTGAAGCTGAACTATTTTCATGTTAAATTTATGCAAAGGCAAAATAAAATTGCATGAATTCAAAGGCAAAGGTAGTTGTAGTTGATGGTCTTAGCCATGTTGCTGGCTGAACCTCTAAATCAGAGACTCTCTGTTGCAAGTAATGTGCACATTTAGCTGTGCTATTTGACAACTGTTTTGTAAATGCATTTAAAGGTAAACAGCCGTGCACCGTATGATTGCTTATGCAATATTAACTGAATGAAATTTTAAGTAATTCACTGGGTCAACAATAATTTCCTGTAGTGTAGGTGTCACTAGATCAGTGCATAAGCAATACTTTATTAAATCTAGTTGTCTGACTGAGGAAAATACATGACTTCAAACTCCACACTTACTTAGACTGACATCTTAGTTTCATGAACTAAAGGGCATGACTCACTTTGGTTATTTACTTGTCCATTTGTCAAATTGTACTCATTACTTCATACTATATTAAGCCATTCTTCAGTCTTTTAGGTCTACAGTGTAACAGCTGATTTACAGTGACACTCTCCATGGTGCTGATTTTGAGGTTCCCTGCCCACACGACTGGCCTGATTGTCACCAGTGGGAAGTTCTACTTATTAACTTACCACATGTAAGCACTGACTTGTCAATTTTTTGGCACTAGCTCAGAATTTCAATCGAACTCAAAATTAGAGTCACATTTTAAAAAATCAGAGTAAGAAAGTAGATTTGAACTCCTTTCTCAAGCTCAACCAGACTCCAAAAGGGTTTAAGGAATCCTTGTTGACTTTGTAGACATCCTAAAAGGTATTTTTTTTATGTTGATCTTTTTTGTCTGCTTCTGTCTATTCTGATGATCTGCCAGACAGTTCCTTGGCAACGAAAAACACATTACCCTCAACAGCATGATTCCCACACACATCCTCCACAGCATTTCCATTTCCCTGGGTTTTCCACAAAGGAGGCAGAAAATAAGTCTTCTCCTTGATGTTGAAGCGTAATGCAAGCAGCACCATGACTACTGTGTGTGGTATTACTGAACAAAGCCCAAGGAGGTGAGTACGCGTGACCCTTGATTTTTCCAATCCCCTTTTGCCATTTTAATACTACCAACCCACAATCACTAGCACTTTTCATTAGATTACACTTCCCATTAGTGTGAATCCCTCCTTTGGAGTCTTTGTCTCATAGCAGTGGGTCTTAATTTTGCTTTCTATTCTATTATCCACTTTGCATGTCAGTACAGTATTTCAAAAATTAGACTGCAGCGTCTAAACATAACAGAAACTCTTGCACCTACATATAAACATATATATTTACATATAGTTTGACAGAGATGATCAACATGAAAGCATCTGTCTATTCAATAAACTTTAAGTTAAAGATTTGGGTTTAAAACAACATCTAAAGAGCCTTTCTTGCATGAAAGTTTCCAGCTACTTGAATCAAAGGTACCAGAGACATTTCAGAAGCACAAATCTAATCTGCACAGATGGTCACAAAACCAGTCACACTAAACCTCCTTGTTGGTGCCAAAAAATATTTTTATGCAAAGTACATATACATAGGTTTCACTGCTGTCTGAGCATTTGAGCTACATACTCCATCTAAACTAAAATAAGTTTTATTCCACGCTGAACCCTGTTTTACATCTATATTTTATTTGTTTGAACCAAAAAGTGCCAATGATAACATTGTAACATAATAAACAAAACTGATAGGACTGATAAATTGACATGATTCTGTATGAACACAAAGGATCATTATGTTTACATTTTTTTCTGGATCTAGTCCTCAAATTCTTCAGATCAGAGGACCCATACTGAGTCACATCATATATTCTGAGTGGTCCGAAACCAACTATTGAAATCAAAGCAAAAGCACAACTTTCCAGTGCACACTTTTCAGGGGTCAACAACTGAGATTTCAGTGAGTTGTACAAAACAATGGCATTACTACAGTCAAATATATTTGTGCGTAATACTGGATAAATACTGAATCTGAGTATAATCACTGAAGCCGATTTAATGTCTCTTATCCAAATCCTCAGCTCTGTTTTGTTATTCTCTTACATGGAGGCATCAACCTCGCTTTATCCACCTGCAATTTTAGCCGTTTTAAGTTGACTGTTTGCAAACCTTTACCCTTTGCTACAAATTTATGTGTATGTTGAAGGTCCAGGACAGAAGAAAATGAAACCCACAAATACACACTCTCCCTTACTAGTTCAATACAAGTGCAAACTCGAAACCCCATGCTAAACTAAATATGATCGGTGTGCAGGTTAAACGGGGACCCCACCTGATTTATACCTTCTTTATACCTTCCCCTCTTGCAACGAGAGGCCAGGTGTTTGGATGGCAATCATCTTTTTCTCTCTGTCTCTCTATCTGCCAGGAGCAGAGGAGCTCTGCTGCAAAGTTGGCCTCTTAGCCCAGCTAGGATTCTGTTGGATTATTGCTGCATTTAAAAAGAATTACTGGTGTTATTAAGTTCTGTGCCTGCCCTGGTTAGTGATTCATTTTCTTGTATCCGTGACAACTTTTGCTTTTTTCAATCTCAGGCTTACCATTGACTTCCTTAATGGGACTCGGTGCTTTCAAATTGTAGACACATACAAAAGCTCCCTGAAGACTGAATTAAATCAATATAGGCTTTGTTGGAGGAAAGTACTTTTTGACCAATATCTAGCAAAAATATATGCGGAGATTTTCCCTTTAATGATGGCGTGTGTTGCAGTTGTGTGAGATTATGTCTTTTGGGACTTTAAAAATGTCAATGTCACCGTATGATATTAGGTCATATTTTCTTTAGTAGTAACATTAGTAGAAACTGATGTCGGTGAATTCTTTATTGTGGCCCACTCTTTAAATAGATCACATGGGGACAGCCCGCTGGGAGCACCAGGATGTTACCGGATGGCCTGAGGCTTCTTTCGACCTGTCTTGAACACTCAACTTTCCCAATGATAATGTGGCAAGCAGGAATGAGGCGACAGACAATTGATGCATCAGCTGTCACTCTTTGTACGACATCGACAGATAACAATCACATATGCAAGTAAAACTGGTAACACTAAAATCATTAGCATCTTCATTAATGTTTGGCTGATTAAAGTATTTCCTGATTCAAATCCAGTTTTTAGTCATACAGGACTTTCACAAAGAATCTGGTGGATAAAATAGCCAGTGGGCATGTATCTGCAGCACCACACGAACACGGCCTGAAATGTGAAAGGATTTCATATAGTATAATTAAAAAAAGTGTGAGGAATACATATGAGCTGTTTTTCAGATTCCATATCTTTTTAAGCTACTCTTGATAAACCAGACATGACTGTGCAAGGGCAGAGGCAGTAATCCTGTCACATGCTGACTGGTGCTGATGCATCTGAATGACAGCACTCACCTCATCAGGGATAAGTTCATGTTTGTGTGCACTCCACCTGAGTCTGAGTTGCATTCTAAAGAAAGCTCAATGCCCACATTAGCATCCTCTGTGGAGCCAGGCAGAGACATTCTGGTCATTTGCATGCAGCACTCACGCTTCCCTCCCTGAGCTCAAACTGACTGACAAATTTACACAGGAAGCCATTTTCTATTGGCACAACATTGCGTACAGATTTACTTCAAATCTCTTCTGCGACTCCGTCTTGAGGTTGCCCACAGCACTCAGAGACATTAGCTGGAGCTGGTTTAATGAAATGCTCCTGTATTCGGTATTAAAACGGATGCATCTGCACTCATTCAGTGTACCTCAGCTGGAGTAAATGCCAAATAGAGCAATACTTCGTATGGCACCAATAATGTCACAAACATAATTTTGAATGCTCATTGTGAGGAACAGTTGGAAAGGGAAAGTGAGCTAAGGTGTATGATGCCTTAAAAAATACAGACGCACCAAATTCCATGGAGTTATTAAATCCTAACACCGGCATTATTTCTCTTTTATCTCTTTGCAACTGCTGCCGTAAAGCAGCGGAGAAGCATATTTAACTTTCACATACACGCAAACAGTTCAACACTTTTTGGATGTGTTGCTCCCTGCAGAGGTTGCTTTTGTCTTGGAGAGGCATATTCCATTACAACAGAAAGAAAAGTGTCAGATTGGTTATTTTGTTCTTGTGAATTTGGTACTTTTCAGCATTATTACTGGTAAAGGTGTTCCACACTACCGGGTTTTAGATGACTAGCTAACAGAATTTCTGTGGATGATGATTTGATGCAAAAAGGAATTTATAGAGAGACCACAACCAGCCCCCTCCTGTACCAACATCCCCCCACCCCCCTTTCAGATGAATCCTCTGAGCCTGTGCATGACCTGAATCACAACATTGTACAAGGTGCCTTTATTAAACAGCTTGTTACTCAGTCAAAACAATTAGGACTGTGCATTACAGAAGTGGTATCCAGGCAACTGGGTACAGCGCTGCAGAAATAGAAAGAGACAGAGAGAACGAGGGCCAACGCATACTCTGTCATAAGTGATTTGTTATAGTTGACTTCGTGACTGTTGAGCTACTACCTTAATTTGTATTGATCATGTTTGCAGTAGGGTTCAGGGCGTAGTAAGTTGGTGGTGAGACCAAGACTGATGCTTTGCCCAATTTGCAAGCAGAGTCACCCCTGAGTCCACCCCACAGGCTCTTCATGGAGCCAGGCAGCACTATGGACTTGCAAAAAAAGATAATTTTGACTATGGCTGGAGGGCTTTTCACTACTGGTTTTTTTTTAGCATTCCCAACACATGCGCTCACAATTGCACAGACGCGTGCATGTGACATCACTGCTATATTCTACTTCTCTTTCTCCCTCACACAAACAAACAAACAAACACACATACACATCACCAAAAATACTCAAAACACACAGACCCACACAGACTCACCACCTATCATCTCTCTGTGCTTTCCAGGAGAAGAGATTGGTTTCCTTTTGATGTGGAGTGTGCCCCTGACAATGAAACACAATTAGGCTGCACAGCACCAGTTAGACTTCGCTGCATATATGTGTATATAAAACACACATGTGCTTGCAGATTACAATAAAACACACGACACAAGCATATTCCACTCAGGTTGTTTTTTATTCTAGAAATATTTTGGTAAGTGATAAAAAAAATAAAGTGTTGATGATATGAGATGAAGAACATGTACAGCAATCCTCTGTTGACTTACTGTTTACTTACTTCTTACACTTCATCATCATCATCATCATCACTTCATCAATTATGAATGAAAAGTGTACATACACATACAAATATACTTACTCCTTTAGGCTAAAAGAACTCTGTTCACCATGACCATCTAATTGAATTTGATATTGAAATGGATGGCATTCTCATCAAATGGAGGAAGACGTGCATGCAAAACAACATTATTTGGCCATTACTTAAATTATTCTTGTGTTCTGACCTTTAGCAAAGGGTTAAAATAGATTAAATTTATATTAGGAGGTTAATGGACAATGTCTTTATTGCTAAACTAAATGAAAACACATTAACGCGACACCCACAGACGTAATGGTGCACGGGCACGCAACATGTGCTCGCACGCACATATAAACTCACATTCACATGCCGCTTTTAGACACGCATCATTAGCCACAGCAGGTTTTAAAGTGGCAGTTTAGGATGACTTGTCACTCACTCTGCTGCCCCCACCTTGCTACACTCAAGGCTGCCAGGCCAGTAACAACAGGCGCAGCAGCGCCCAGCACACTATGGTAACAGCTAAGCAGAACATAAGGTGACATTGACACAGTCACTGCACCAGCTCCGGTGCTGCCCATGACGTCAGTGTCCTTCGACAGGCAGGATGCACACAGGATGTGGCCTAGATGAATCATGTGATTGGCCATCCCTATCTCTATTTGTCAGCTGTTTCAGCTGGAGTGCTGTATACTTGGAGGTAGGGTGGGTTTGGGGGTGTGTGTTGATGCATGAGTGCTGCGTACGACAAGTACCGTCCAGAGAGGGAATGAGAGATGCCAGCAGACAGACAAAAAGGGAAGGGGTGTGCCGTTGTCTGGTTGCACCACCTGGTATAGAGTCGTGAGGCTTCATCAGTCATGAAGCATCCATAAAGCATGCAGAGATAAGGTTAAACAGCATTTAAAGCACATTGTTATAAATGGCTGACCATGACCTTAAAGTCTCAAGGGAAAAGAGGGAAAGAAAAGAGGGAAAGGAATGGGAAATAGAAAGCTGGAGTAACGCGTATAGAAGGATGTAAAGGACAAGAAAAGGATGGAAATGAGAGACTGTAGCAGCGAGGTATAAAGGGATTTTAAAGACATACTGTTCAGTATGGCTCCGTGATAAAGCGAGAGTGTCAACTTGATGACATGGTATATAAAGAGGTTAATAGAGAGCATGAGCAAGAAGAAAAGGTAAATGAAAAGGCGACGACTGTGTGTGTTTGCTTTGTTGTTTCTTTACTTTGTCGTATTTCCTCCACGTAGGATCATGGAAGGAATTTGTTTTCAAATAAATAAAGAATGAACAGGAAGAAACCCTGCTGCCATGAAGAAAATACGCAGCTTACAATTATTGCGTACCAAATATTGAGCGTACACTTTGCGATACACATTAATCAAAGTAAAAGATTATCATTTGGATTTACAGTATGTGAGTGTCATATGACTGATTCGCACAATAGGAACAGTGAACTAATCCTCTGAGACACTTTGATCCTCAGCGCGCGATTGTTTTCGTGAAGCTTATATGAGAGAGAAGCAGGATTTCCAATACAGTGAAATGTTTGGTCTCAGTTGTGTTAATATTCTGTCAACTTCTCCACTGTGATTCATTTCAAATGAATCATAACGAATTTCTCAGCACAACAGCCTCCTCCTTTTCCTGACAGTTACCTGCAGCTGTTGTTGCGGAGTCAAATACAATGTCAGATTTAATTGAGATTCAAAGTTGTTTTCACAAACAGCTACAACTGGGGGGCGAAGGCTGAGCTGGTACCATGCTAGTCAATAAAACCCCATTAAAATGAACCCATCATAATTACGGCCTCTATTATCCTTCAAGATCTAGGACAGAGGTGCCTGCTTGTAATTGGCTAACTAACAACCCCATATGTGCTTAGCCAATAGAAATAATTGTCCTTGTGTTCAGAAGTGACATGTTAACAGAGTCATATCAGGGCTTGAGACTAACACAATCAATTCTCAAGGTGCTCTCAAACAACATGTTCCTATTGGCAGTTATTTGTCCAGTACACATAATTGTACAGTTATTAACACATCGGTGCATGGCAGTAACAACATTATTATTTGTATAGACTTACCCCAGCTGGAACTGGGTAAACTGCAATAAAAAACATCCAATCTGGATTAATTATCTTTTATTCTCTTTGACTGTCCAGCGACCGGAAAACAATGACAGTTGTTTGGGCTGTTTGAAACAAATGATGCACTTATCTCTATATAACCAGATCCTGGATGGCGCACACACAGAGTTGATTAAAAAAAAAAAAAAGCAAAGGTAAACTTTCAGATATGCCATTCGCCGCAATCTTGCCACATCTGTAAGCCGCTTGCGCGGATTTTATTTATTCGGCATCTTAACTTACGCGCGGGTTGTAGCTTAGTTGCAGCAATCCTGTTGCTACACAAAGAAGAGGAGATTAAGAGACTAATGCTTTTAGAACAACGTGAAGCCGCCGGCCTGTTGTGAGCTTTTGACACTATGCTGTTTGAAATCTGCAGAAATGAAGAGCTTACAGAGGTATGGATGCAGTCACGCGCTCATCGAGTAAAGGAATTAACAGTCCTCACGATGAAAGGGGAAAATGAATCTTTGATTAATAGTTTGGAAAGGAGATATCTACATCTGTGTCTGCCACTGTCCAATCCCTGCCTATGATGCAATACTCACCCTAAGTTTTGTACACTCTTGTGTGTACACAATATCATGAAAAGGCAGGATGGATTGTCCAGTGTTTAAAGACGGATTGTTTTGGAAGCCAGCAGTGAATCTGCAGATTGATGTCATGCACATATAGATAAACACTGCGTCTTCAGCATGTTTTCAGACATTAGCATGACATGAACGTTGAATATTTGTTTAGTATGCGTTTCAGTCTCAGTTTGGATAATCTCTTGATATTATCAGATAAACAGGAAATTGGAATTTTCAGGAAAAAACAACTTTCTTTTCAACCGTGTTTTGAAATACACAAAAGGCTTTTCCCATTGCACTGAGGAATTAGATAAACGCTAGTCACGTGCTAGTGCCTTGCCAAGAGTTACCAGTCCACTGTTTAAAACATCTAATGTATAAGAGCTCTATTCTGTATGCATTCTTTACACATATTAGCTTATGTTCACTGTAGGATACACTGTTCAGCTAACGTTACGATTTAGGGAAAGATCTTGTTTCTTAATTTTTGACATTTGCATAAAATGACTGTTTCCAACATTGTCTGCACTAGTTGTGGTTTTAAAAAAAAACAGCAACTCAGAGTAAGGCTGTTTATGCGTGTGTCGGTGTTTGTGTAAGTGTGTACATACTGCCGTTCAGTAAATGGGTGGCCGACTGATGGAAGCTCATCAACTGAGTGATAATCTAATTACTGCAGCGGACTAAGATAGATGGAGCCACGTAGCTAAACACACATCTTTGAGAAATTTAATTTGCGCTGTAAAAGCTACACAAATAATTTAGGGCCTTGCAAGAGATATGAATTTTGATGCATGTATATTAGTTCTCGTCACTCTCAAATGGACTCCGTTACATAATTCACACCATGCCAGCTTGTCGAGACAAAATAAGAGTCTGTCGATGCAAACTGGGAGACAAATTGACGGCCGTTCCTGCAGGTTCTGATTAAAAGCAAACAAGAGGGACATTTTGAGTGTTATTGATGAGTGGCGACAGATGTGGTGTCTGCCGGTGACGTGAACACACCTCCAATACCACCGCTTTTGTGTTCAGACAAAGTCAATTTGTTAGTCAATTTCTTCCTATTGAAGGCGGATGGAATATTAGACAAATATGTCACGGAGACTCAAGGAGACGGAGGCCACAGTCTGATTTGTATGGCAAGAAACATGACTGCATCAATGCTGGTTTTTGGAGATGCACAGAAATGATGACGGCTTTCTATCAAGGACTTACAGTGTTTTCGTAACATCTGACCCCTGGAAAGAAATGTCTGTGCATCTAGTTTTCCATTGATCGCAATGCATTGCCCGCATTGCAATCTGTCACTTTAAAGCCTCAGCGATCTAATAATTGGATTTTTTTTTTAAATAAATTGTAACCCGGTGAGGTCATTTTAATCAATCCTTGTAATTACAAATTACTTTTCGTTTTGTGCCAAGGGAGCTTTGTGACATGGCTGCTGCTAAAATGGTTCCAAGGCACTGGATCAGCTCCCGAAAAGAAACGCTGTCAAAGAGTTTTGATTCGTGTAATTTATGGACTTCCCAGGTCCTTTGCTCTGATTAATTAAATTAGGTGTGGCTTAAATGAGAATGTCACCATGTTGTCACATCCTGACACCATAGTTTACTGGTCTGAAAGGAGATGAAAAGAGGAATATACAGGAGTTTATTTATAACTGTACTGCAGTTACTGTGTATACTGTTCATCTATGCAGTCACTTTTTTTTTTTACAAATAAACTCTCAACTAACTAAGTGCAATGTCAGACTCACTCAGATTATCACATATCAACTGAATTATCATATATCAGTTTTTACATTATATCAATAAAAAGATTGATTCCACGTTTTAATTATCAGTATAATTGCTTCATGCTGTAATGTATTATTTATTATGCAATGGTTACATAGTAGCTCTTGTAAACAGTGTTGTAGCTGAATATTAAAATGTTCTATAATATCCAATGTCAACCAGCATAAACAAAATGCGGTTGCAGTCCTCAGGAGCAATTAAATAAAATATAATAAAAGCTGTACAGAGAGGAGGCCAGCACACAGCTGCTTTTTGGGGTGAAAAAGCCTATATTGTATTTTTCAACTGATGTCTGCAGGATGCGAGGATCGGTTCAAGGGAGGTCTTGCGCATCATCAAGTTAGTGACAGATGCATAGAACCGAAGCTCTGCAGACTGCAGAGAAGCAATGAATTCTGTGTATCAATCATTTGTAGTCCCGTTCCTTTGCGTTGGCAGATCCAAGGACGCAGTTTCTGTGTCTTCGTATGGAGGAAGACCCTGGAAAGAAAAGAAGATGTTTACTGAGATGAGCTTTGACCCATATAATTTGCAGACTGGCCCAGATCGCACTGTCAATGTATTAAACACAAAAACTAGTGAAAACAAAAGTTTCGTAGCAGCGTAATAGACATTTCTGTTTGTGCGTTATTATACACCGTAGGTAGATGGAGACACAAATAGGCACAACTGAAAAATAATGGCGTTTCTGTTTTCAGTTTACACTGGACACATGTTATCTGATGCTGGGCAACAACAAAATCAGCACCAATGGAAATGGCTGGAATTGCTGCCACAAACATAACAGGTAAGTAAAATGGTGCGACGTACAAAGGTCACGCGAGTCTGGAAATTGCCTGCAGGACTCAAGGCCGAGAGATATTCATCTTCCAGCTGATTTTTAGACGCCCGACTTGCTCTGCCTCAGTTTGTTATTTCTCCCGTTCTTTTTTTCCCCCCCCTTTTTTACAAGCCGTTTCTCAATTGTCCACCTCACTGCAATTCTCATCCCTCTGTATTCTCCAAGTGCCTTGCTGGGAGACCCAAAGAATATGAATCTAGTGTGGGGACAACTGCTTATTGCTCTCCTTTGCATACCCATTGCTCCCCTCCCCCTCCCCCTCCTCCGCACCCCCCTGTGTTGACAGAAGCCCATTTTAGATGAAGTGTCCTTTTGCGTCACGTACCTTTCTCATCAGCGAGAACGAGTTTTTCACATACCCTACAAGCCCCCCCCCCCCCCTCTCTCTCTCTCCCTCAGATTTATTGTCAGTGCGGAGGCTGAAGTTGACTGCTTCATCCCTGTGATATATTTGTCACTGATGCCCCGACATTTTTGGAGAGTGGCGATGAGCTTTACCATCAATAAAACACACCTTTTTTTGGAGTAGACATATTGTAGTAGTCAATGTGTGTGTGAAAAAAAAAATAAAGGGTTTGAGATTTAAGTAACAGAGGTGGTGGGAAGAACATTATTGTTTCAATCTGGGAGACTGGAGCAGTATTCTGTCCCCTCTCATGCAGTTAAAGTATATTTATGATTTTACAGCGTATGCTGTCTGGTTTTAGTGCAACCTAAACCTTCTGCGCATTTCTTCTCCTCGTATTTTAATACTATTCTTTCAAACCCACCTCCTGCAGATGCTCTCCACTTTCATCATCTCTTCCATCTCTCCCTACCTGGCTCTTCCTCCTAGTCATTTGCTTGCAGCGTCGCATCCTTCACCTTACCCCCATATAGGAGGCAAATCAATACATGTTTGAGCAAACAAGCATCACATTTAATGATTTTCATACACGCATGCACGGATATATATATATATATAATATATATATACATATACATATGTATAAGGTCTCATAAGGTCACAGGGTCCACAATGTATGAAAGCAAGGAGTCTTGTGTTCAGAGAGATACACTAATGATGTTAATGGATGTAATAGAGAGAGAAAAGGAGAGACTTAAGCAACAAGAGGAAGGGATGAGGTTGGTTGGAAGACAGATTTTCACGTGGCGGGGTCCACTGATTACACCGCAGCAGAAATGAAGAGCTGTAATTCTGATTGATGCACATCTGTTGTCGCATTGAATATCAGCCTGTAGCTGGCATCCAATAATGTCTCTGTGTCACATGGTAGCCCATGAGGAGAAATAAGCAAAAATGGCAATTTAACCCCTGTGGGGATAAAGTGGTGCACCAACAGTTTGCTTTTGTGTCATCTGCTATTGGCTGGTACGTTCAAGGAGCTAGTTGAGTGCAAGTATAAAAACAATAAATGGCGTATCCTAATAGTCTAATTGTTACATTAAAAACTTAGAGCTGATGGCTGGCATATTGTGAGATAAAGGACAGAATTTAGAGGCGAAGAAGAAAAAGAGTTAACAGAGAGACAGAAAAAAACCTACAATTTAGCAAAGTTTTTTTTAACAGTTTAAAAGGAGTCTGAGTTCACACTTGTACACAAGTACAGACTGTGCATGTACACACACGCACAATGTACACAGGCTGTTACCATCAGGCAGACAGTATTGGTTGCCATCCTTCCAAGGCAGCCGGAGCTCGCGGATCATTTGTCTCTACCAGTATTTCACAGCTGAATAAGCTAGAGAAGGAAAACACTAGCAACTCAGTGCTAGATGATACTGCGCTCAACTGTAATAAAATGTAGACTTTTTGGTGTTTTCTATGTTTTTTTTATGTTCGCTGTATCACACGTGATGAATGACTGAAGGTACCTACAGTAAATAAATTGTGTCATTATGCAATCCAGCATTTGGGTGCTTAATCAGTGTGAAGGCTTTGGTTTTCCTGGGGTTTGTCTTGCTGTGTAAAATAAATAACAAATTTTGACTGAAAACTCAGAATGTGCTCAGAGTGGAGAAGATAAGGAAGGTGTGAACATGAGCAGCAGCCCATGGCAGACTTTCAAAGAGGTTCTGTTCCTCCCACACGCTCTGCCAGAACATTCCTCACTTTCAGACCTAATTGAAAATAAACAGATCTGGGGGACGAGAGTGTAAATCTGATGGGCTGGAAAAGTCCACTACCATTGATAATGTTTAATCGTATTACGCCCCGGATCTGCAGCAAGATTAATGAACCCAATTAGACTTGAGCAAAAACATACAAAGAAGTGACCCCAAGCCTCACTTGTGCATATCAAGCAGACGGTTATTATTTACTCTGATCTGCAACGCACCGGCATTGCGGTTATCCTTTCTAGTTCTTCTTCCAGTCAATATTGTGACACATTATCTCCTTTAACCGGTTGCAAACCTCAGTCGTTAAATACAGTGAACCCTCGTTTATCGCGGGGGTTACGTTCCAAAAAGAACCCGTGATAGTCGAAATCCGCGAAGTAGTCAGCTTTATTTTTTACAATTATTATACAAAACTATAGAACGAAACCAAAGATCAAAACCTGTTTTCAAGCCCAAGCATTTGTTTAAGAAATAAAAACAGAAGCGTTTTCTAACAAATAACTATGATAGTTTTTTAGAAATACTGTAAAATAATCATTTTAATAATCAACCTACGCGGTTGGACACATTGTGACTGACGCGTATTTCACAGTTCCTCTGACTGTGCCTCTTCGTGCTGACTCAGCTCCGCTGTAGCGTCTTTTTCTACTGAAGGCCGTGGTGCAGATGTCTTTGTCGGTGCAGAACGTTTCGTCGACATTGTGGGTTTTGTCGTGGAGACAATATGCAAACATGTAAATTTGCCAAGCCGAACGCATTCTGTACTGGACAGAGACGAGGCACGGAGGAGACTGATTGACATTGGCCTACAGTCCCTTAGCCAATCAGGACGCAGAACACGATGCGCGTTCATCACTGTAAAAAAAAAGCATAACAAACTGCACTAATAAAATCCGTGAAACAGCGAAACCGCAAAAGGTGAACCGCGTTATAGCGAGGGTGCACTGTACACAAATATGCACATTTAAATTCGTCTGTGTACTGTGTATATGTGTTTACACAGACAGTCCAGGTAATATTATACAAGTTCAGAAGAAGATAATTTGTTGTGCATGTAATCAAGAGAGTTCATTGTAGTTAGGTAGCAATGAAATTATTATTAGAATTTTTATTATTTTGTTGTTCAAAGCATTAATTAACCTATTATGAATTTGTCTGCACAATCACACAGTCGGGAAACAGCGCTGTATTATGATATATTTATATTGAATTAATACTATAATTAAAAAAAAATACAAATATTAAATCATTCTAAAACACCGGCTGTCTGTGCCTCTTTGGACAAGAAAAAAAAAACACTGTCTTCAGAGAGTCAGAGCCTCACACCTTGTTCACCCAACCATCCACCCTGAACTTCCTCCCTGAAAATGTAGCAGTGTTAACAATGTCAGGCGACTTCCATCCTCGCTGCTGAGAGTCATTATTCACAAGCCTGCAAAGGGCTGCTTGTCGTTGTAGGGATTTGGATGAACAAGCAATGCTCGCACTTTTTCTGGCGGCAACATGGTCATTACGGAGGCACAGACTCGCAGAGGGCTCAGGTAAATGAACGGGTGACGGAAATCAGGAGTTTCCCTTCAGCCCATGTGGCCTGGATCAGATACTTCACAGCCACATTTCCTCAGGATGTGTGATGTGGTGAAGTTGCGGTGTAAAAAAAAACAAAAAAAAAACATCTGACAGTTTGGGCTTGTTAATAAAATGTTTGGGATACCAGCAGGAACTGTGAGCTGATTCAATTTCAGTGGGCGTACCTTTTTCATGACCTCTCCTGAGGAATTTTAAAAAGGCGTGACCTTCCCCTGAGCAAATACATTTTAATGACACCAAAAAATGAAATAGTATCTTTGGCTCTGGTGAACTGTGCCACAAGGGCTGCTTAGATCAATCTACCTGGGCTCGGTGAGTTATTTAACATAATGTATATGTTACTGAGATATGTCTAACCCCAACGCTCTTTCTATGAATTGCTCTGTGAACAAAACCTGAATTCTGTTTGATCCATTTGTATCCATCTTCCCAAGACCAACAAAAAGTAAGACAACGCAGAAGTGGATAATAAGCAGTTCTAAAATGCTCATTATTCCATATTTTTAGGTTCCCATAATAAATGACTGATTTACAGTCGCTTCATCCATACAGAAACGGAGGAGCAGTAACTGCATGCAGTGTAGAAATAATCTTGATTTTGCCTGTTTCCTGATGGTTTTGACAGGATTTGTTTTGTCTTTTTGACATCTCCCAGATGATGGATTTGGCAGATGTATTTGGCAACGACAGCCACAGCCTTGGGTTATGTATAATCTTTATACATACATGTATTTGTATAATTTAAGTGTTCAGATGTTTCTGTTTCTTTTGAAATGCGTGGGCTCTACTTTGGCATTTTGATGTACTGATTTACATTGTAACTTTTTATGGTCTCTGTCCCTCAATTCTGGCTGAAGCAGCAGCCCCGGTTGTTTTATGCTTTTCCACATACGAAGGATTATAATGGTTACGAAGAAACACTGTCTTCTTCGCAACAATTTTTTTTTCTTCGAAAAGGTTGAAAATGACACACAAGCCTTTGTCTTTGCACATGATGTACTGTATAGCGTATAATATACAGTGAACCCTCGTTATCGCGGGGGTTACGTTCCAAAAAGAACCCGTGATAGGCGAAATCCGCGAAGTAGTCAGCTTTATTTTTTACAATTATTATACAGTACTATAGAACAAAACCAAAGACAGTACTATAGAACGAAACCAAAGATCAAGACCTGTTTTCAGGCCCAAGCATTTGTTTAAGAAATAAAAATAGAAGCGTTTTCTAATAAATAACTATGATAGTTTTTAGAAATACTGTAAAATAATCATTTTAATAATCAACCTATAAAGATCAAGACCTGTTTTCAGGCCCAAGCATTTGTTTAAGAAATAAAAATAGAAGCGTTTTCTAACAAATAACTATGATAGTTTTTAGAAATACTGTAAAATAATCATTTTAATAATCAACCTACGCGGTTGGACACAATTGTGACTGATGCGTATTTCACAGGTCCTCTGACTGTGCCTTAGCCAATCAGGACACAGAGCACAATGCGCGTGCATACACTGTAAAAAAAAAAAGCATAACAAACTGCACTAAAAAAAATCCGTGAAACAGCGAAGCCGTGAAAGGTGAACCGCGTTATAGCGAGGCTTCACTGTACTGTATTATAACATCCAGTCATCCAGGTGAGTCACTCAAGTTTGCATGTTTGTCTGAAACCATTATTACCTTGCACTTTAGGATAGTTTTGTTATCTCTCTTTTTGTCATTAGCAAATTAATTAGAAAAACCCTCACGTTGCCAATAAACAATTTTTCTTTATTTAGTCGTCGGCCCTTGTCATTTTTATTTCATGATAGCGTTGATAAAATATGCAGACCAAAACTCAAGAGACGGCACGGCTTTGAAGTGCATCCGAACATGACGTGTCAGTGCTCAGCAGTTAGTCAGAAGCAGTGAAGCATGCTCTTGAAAATGATACGTACACGGGTCAACATCGCTGTGTTGCCTTTTATTTGTGCACATCATGCACAAATCCTTTTGTAGGAATTAAAGTTTTACGTAAAAAAGACAATCTGGAGAGACTGATGGTGACAAAATAAAGAAGCTAAGGACATTAGATATACTGTTTGCAATGACTTCTGACAACACGTTGGTTTCTCTTGAAAGCACAGCCTCAGGCTTCGTCTTAACTCGTTCAGGTAACTACTGATCCCATTCCAGTCGTCTCATGTCTCAGGATGTGAGGCGAGTGGGCTGAGGTGCTCAGCAAGGGAGCTGTCCTCCAGAGCGTTCCCCGACTCACATCATAATTATCACGGTAAACAATCCAACAATTTCTTTCTTGTCATGACCTCCCTGCCCTCTCTCTCCCTCGCTTTCTCCTGATGTGTCCACAGTTTGCCAATAAAAAAAAAAAAACAACAAACCCGATAATGCACACCTACAAAGTCATTTAATACATTTTTACACATGCATGCGCGATCCCACTCACATTAATGCAGCCCACATACTGTAGTGGACTGATACTAGTACCGGTCATGATAACAGTGATTAATGTGTTCATTCTCCCACATCTACTCGCGCTGACTGAGTGCACTGATAATTGGTTGTTGCTGATACGGCCTCTTTCGAAATCGCAAAATGTTTGGTTTTACGATCCAGGTGACAAAGAGCCCCGGTTCTTTTTTCTTTCTTTTTTTTCTTAAGAAAAAGGATTGTATAAAAGAGCATACATACACTTGGAGCAAAAGTTATCTTATGTTTGTCTCTCTTGTCATATCTCTTAATGTGTAATTCTCAAATGTTTCCGATCCTGCAGATCAGAAGTAAGAATCTGTTTCAAATGTAGTATCAAAACAAGTAGTGGGACTAAATGTAAATGCAAAAAGTACTAAGATTTTCTCTCATTCTTCGAAGTCTGGTGCATTGATTGAATTTAATTACTGCACAGTCTTGTGTAGCCGTTCAGTGGCACTGAAATATTGAAGTCGTTCTAACGACTGAAAACCTCAGTGTGCCCATTCCTCCTCCGTCTACCACATAGCAGTAGAAACATGTAATCATTTTCCTTTTCTTTTGCTGACTCTCTGTTAAGGTGAAATTATATATTTAATTTAAATGGAAACTTGGCTCCGGAAAAATGTTAAACAATTACATATTTTCAATCATATGCAAAACTTCTTACTTATCCGTCTATCTGTGTATTCTTTGTACTGCTGTTGCTGCAGCTGTTGCAAACAGCATTGCATTTGGTCTTTTAAAACAGATATTATATAATGTAGATGTGAGGAACTGAGTTCACACTTAAGCATTCTAATGCGGCAAATAAACTGATGTACTTGAAGCTGCCCACTACTGTTCAACGCCACCTCCATCTGTTGTTAATTTTATTGGTTGTTTTCAAATTAAATCACTTAGCCTGAGCTTAAAAAGTCATATTTGTGATATTTACTCAATCATAACCCTTTGTTTTTTTTTATGAATGCTTTTTTTTTTTTACAGTGTGCCAAAAAGGTGTCGAAGTTATTCTGTAATTTTGTGGGTCATGTTCGTTGTGTTGTTCGGTAATGTGTAAAACAGTGTTAAGAGTAGGTTTGAATAAATTATTTGGAACCACTTTGCACAAAAGCAAACTAAGTAGGAGACAACGGCGTACTGCCCATCAGACTTTATTCAATGGCAAAAACACTGTTCACTGTAAATTGTACCATTTTGAAATGTGTATTGCAAATTAGATTTGTCTGCTTCAACATGGACAGCATGTTTCTGTTATGTTAATGTTATGTTTTTCCATTTTCCTCAGTCAAATACATTTGAGAGTATTTTTTTAATTGCTAGTGAATACCCTGAATTCCAGTATATTGGTATTGTGAGTTTCTTTTTCTCCACGCCATTTTATTTTCATCAGCTTCTCCTGTGTTTTCTACATGATTAAGTCCCCAGTGGCCATGCACTTTATAATACTGTCTAATCATAAGCTGCATCGTGGAAAATTTGTCTTGAACTGCCATCTTAATTCTTTCCTGTCCATTGCCTTTCATTTGACATTCATCCCTGTAGCTCTCCTCTGGCATCGCCATGGCATGACTGTACAGTGACAAAGTGTATGACCGGGGTAAGAGGAGGTTAAATGAGTTGCCTGGAAGACAAAGAGTTCATCATTGTATCTGCTGTATAATGAAGGTAAAGGATTGCCGGCCTCTTCACCTCTGGGGAAGGAAAATTAGCACCTTCTATGACTTCTCTGCCAATTCAAGGGAAGCAACCTGCACTGCAGCGTGATCCCTGGAGCCTTCCGCATACTGTAATATTCTGGGAATCTTATGAGGGAGATTATTAGTGTTTAGTAATGAAATTCAAATAAGCCAATATTGTATAACTTAGACGGAGGATGGCGATATATCAAATAATTGGCTCGGGCCTGCAGTGAGCAGAAGTTAAAATGTGAAAATTCTGTTTTGTGCTTTACATTATGACAAGGTGAGTTTTGACTGATTAAATCTGACCTACATGACGGCGACCCATTAAAAATCATATTTAATCCAAATAATCTTGCCTCTGGTTCTCTCTCGTTATAGTGTAATACAAAACTTCTCTATTGTTTTGAGGAAACTATATTGTTTCCCAAAAAAAACAAAAAACAAATGCCTGTTTATGGAGTTAAAAATCTTCACTGCCTATCCATCATCCTAAAGTTGCCCTGCTGCTGTTGTTGTTTGCTACCCACACATTCCAGGAAGCTTTGTGCAGTAAGACACACAGCTCCAGAACTCACTATTTATTCACTTGTATTTAATGGTACTAAAACAAATGAGGTTTGGCAGTTATTTGTATTTCACAGTAATGCTATAGCAGCTATCCCCATCACACATACCAACCAGAGTTTATGGTACAATTCAAAGAGGCCCGAGATATCGTGGCTGTATCTGGGCTGTACACACTGAGGAGCCGTACTAAAGTAAGTGTACACTCAGGGAATCTATTTACATGAGCTCAGAATATTCTGAATCACCTTTCTGAATTTCTCCGCAAGGGTCCTCGTCTTAACAATAAAGTATAAATCTCACTAATTAAACTAAGGGCAGTGACACCCACAATGTTGCGTTGAATTGCTACTTGATAGGAACACACTTAAATGGATATTTGCTCTCTGTTATTACTGCCTGAGTAAAGGTCTTTATGCCGTATGCTCAGTTACATAATACTGAACTTTTGCAGAGTGGAGTGAAACTTGACACAGTTTTATATTTTTTTTCATAAGTAAATGGTAAGTGTCATAGAGAACAAGAGTGCAAAGAGTGTTACATTGGTCCTGTGACAAGGCAACAAAGTATTTGACAGCTTGAGAGTGGAGCTGTAGACTTAAGAGGAAAGTGCAAAGACCTTAATAGACACCAAAGAAAAGAGATTAGTAGGTATCGAATAACATCCATCTCTTTCTGATACCTGAAAATACCTGTTAAATAAGTTACATACGACCTCCTGGGCTTTATTGGTGTCATAAGAGATGTTTATTCAACAGAAGCTTCTTACAGATTGAACTTATTTGTCCTCTGTGTTTCAGCTTTAGCCCACAGCTCCTCTGTTACCTGTAGCTACCCTCAGCAAAATCCCTCAATGTCAGTGACGGCCTGAGAGAGTTGAGACTTCCTGTTCCTTGGGGCCCTGGAAAGGAACCGTTAGTCGAAATCATTCAATCATTTTGCCCCTCGTCTGGCACCTGAAAGACTTTCTGTTGTTTACCATCGTGGAGACACTTTGTTTGCTCCCGATATCATTAAAAACGTTACACACCAAACCATTTGCCACCTGCTGTTGATAATACAGGGGGTCCTCGAGTTACAACGGTCGCGAGTTACGTTGTTTTCGTGGTTACGACACATCTCCCGTGAACTTCCTTGTTTCGGCTTAAGCGGTTTGCCCTGTAAATATGTACAGACTTCACACGGGAACTAGTTGGTGAGCGCTCTCTCTGTCTCTCAGCGCGAACACTACTGTTATTACGGGTAAAACAGGAAGGCAATTAAATAAAACTGCAAATGATGGCATAAGAATGAGGGAGTTTGTTTCTGGGGGTCTTTCCTACTTTTTCCCTCTTTTTAGATTCTGTAACTTTCTCTCAAGAGACCAGTTGTAATCGTCAATATGACATGGTTACATTTTAGGCCTCATTTGGAGCAGCCATTAAAACCTGTTTTATCCGAATGTTAGAATATAACTGGGGAAAAAAGGGTTGCGTTTAGTTCAACAAAGAATATGTCAATTTACATCATGAGTCTGTGTGAGCATTTGCTGTCTGCAAAGTAAGTGTATGAATAATTTAGCCTGCATGCTAGTCTTGAGCTGTAAAATCAGTCACGTGGACAATAAATAAATATTTAAACGTGGATTGTCATTGCTTCACAATGTGATATATAACCAAAAAGTGACCTGGAATCTGAACTGCCTGAGGCCATAGAAATGAAAGAAATCTATTAAAACTGTATTTGTCTGTCCATCTTATTCAGATTCCTATTAGGCAAACTGGTATAATGTCAGGGTTAAACGTTGTACTATAATTACTTGAGACTAATTCACTTGAGAAGTATTTTATCAAGATGTAGGCTTTTTTTCAATTGTTTCGTGACGCCCAGATTTGGTGTATGAATGGAATGTTTGGTGGTAGTAAACTGCTGCCAAATGATTCGTCCTTTCTTATTAGAGTCTTGGCACAGGAGCATTGGGTGGTGTTGTGGAACAAGAAGGGAGGTGTTGATTAATCTCAGCACAGTGCTTTTTAATCTGCTATTTCTAAATTACATGGCTAATTATTTAAGGACTTGATAGAAATAGCACTGTGGATAGAATGAATCGCAGCTGGATGTTTTTTCCCATCACATGTAAAATAATTACATGTCAATGCTGGACGTATCCACCATTTGGACAGAGAGTGACACATATTATATTTAATCTTTTTTGCTTGATAAATCTCTAATGTGTGCATGTTCAAACCCAAAATTGTCATTAGCTATATTTATTATAATAAAACCACAGTAAATGAGACGTGCTTTCTGTGGCCCACTGACAAATTCTCAAGAAATCAAGTCTTAATGAACGGAACTGTAAATAACAGGGGGCTCAAACATAGAAGGTTATGTACAATAGTGAATTTGTCTATTTTTGTATCTTGGTTAATTAAACTGATTAACCTCAAATGAAAACTTTATAAAGTGACTTAGGTAACTGATATTTCTGTAAAATCAAACAGTAGTCTTAATGACAAGTATGGTAATTACATCATGTTGTAGCTTTGACTTTTCTAGCAACATTAGTGAATCTCTGAAACTGATATTTTGTAAAAGCGGTTGCTCATTTTAGTCTGTCACAAATTGGAATATTGCAAATGCTATTATAAAAAGTGATGAAAACTGTTATATAAACACGTGCACACAAAAAACAAAAACAAATGAAGTGACAGGTAACTGACAGGAAAACTGATGTTCTGTTGCTATTTAAAGGTTGTGTGTTGACAAGAACTGACTTGTTAACTGAAGTTATGAGCATAATTTAATACGGTATTCAACACTGCGGTCAAAGGAGTCCGTTTACACATGGTGTGTAGCACAGTGATGCTCACTAGAGTCAAAGTCCCTATAATTACCTACAGTTCTTGGCAATGCACCAAAGCAGTCATTCCAGTCAAGTAAGAGCAGACCGCTATTGAAATGAATGGGAGAGAGACAATGCTGCACAATTAAATAAAAAATGCATGAATGAGATCACAAGTCAAATCAGATGAAAACGCTGTCCACTGATTATACTTCATCTATGCGTGTGCAAGGTCTCCCAACATCAACACTATGCTACTTTATCTTACAGATACAGTAGCCGAGTCAAATTGTAAGCTCACTTACTTACTTAGATTTGGTGTTATATGTAAACGTTCCATAATGCAAGTCTATTAACGTCATTTGATATCAATATATACATTAATCATCAGTATTAAACTGTCGTGAACGTTAGCTGTGCACACATTGCAACAACAAGACTGGTTTGTTGTGTTTCCCCTTTCAGCTGTTATTAAAGCAGATGATTGGTTTATTGGGGGGTGGGACAGGATATGTGTCATGCAGTTGACAATTTGGCATTATAGACTTTTCTACTCTGGATTGTCTCTCTCTAATAATGTCTCTGCATTGGTCATTCATAGTCTCTTCACACACACACATGCACACGCACACGCACACACACACACACACATGCACGCGCGTAAACCTTCAATAAAAGCCTGTCTCTTTGTATTTACATTATTTATCCATGGGTTGTCACCCACTGAGGTCCAGATTGTCTTTCAGGCCCTCAGGCCTTGACCAACGGATTTCATTCATTTCTGCTTAAGGTGCAGTGGTGATAAAGAGCCAGTATACCACCTATATCTTGAGCTGTCAATGTTTCATGCCTTATGTAATTGGAGCCAGATGATTTATTGCATATCCTTATTTTTTTTTAAATATATACATATACAATATATACTGTAGGAATTGATTCATCCAACATCCTTTGCTTGCGTTAACTGTATTGTCTCACCATGTTTAATTACTGTATAGACACACACACACACACACACACACACACACACACACATGTATATATATATATATATATACTGTATATATAAAAAACCACAAAAGGATTCCTCAACCCTAAATTCTTCACCGCGCTTACTTTAGCTCTCTGGGCTTCTTCAGGTCTATGCTGCTGAGTGAGTGGACGCTGTCATGTGTGGTGACTTGTCACAGTCCATACACAGGGCTGCTCTTCTTATGACAATGGGTTGATGAGAGGTTTTGTGTCGGGTGTCGCAGGTGTCGCCTCGTTCATGGTTGTTACCAGTTTGCCAGACAGTTGGGAGATATGGCTGCGTAGATTGCCACTATTGCCTTCCTGTGCCTACACTGGTAAATTAGGTTGGGTGCATAATGTTGAAACATGGAATCTGGTCGCGAGGGAAAAAATGACAGGTACCTTACCTCTACCGACTTGAGAATGAGTAATTGGCACTGAAAACTGAGAACCAAGTGGGCACATTTCTCCTTGAGACTGTTATGTTCGTTTGGTGCAACCCCTCCCTTTTCCTCCTCCGGTGACAGTTGAGTGTTATGTGCTTACTGTGCCGAGTGAGTCAGGCTGTGTTATGTGCACCCCAGCTGTCTTTTAATCCGTGGTACGGCGGGGTCCTCAAAGGCTGGCCAGCTCTGTGTGCTCAGGTTTGTGGACATTTCGAGCTGTGCTGGTGTCACAATAGGGGGTCACAGCAGGATCCCTTAGAGCAAAACAGTGTGGGACCAGTAGAAGGTTCCAGAATGAAACCCTAGTTCAATGAGAACAGGGAAATTTCTCTAACCTAAAAGCTGCTGGAGATGCATACTTTGAATATGCTGTTCACAACATAGGGACATAGGCAACACTGTATGTGGTCGTGGGTTTGACCTGGAAGAAAATGAAATGAAAAGAATATGCAAACACCACTGTAGGACAGACACTTTAACAGCTCGATAAATATAAGATCTTCTTCTCACACGGAAGATCTACTGCGCTTTATGTTCTTAGTCACCCCTACATATATATATACAGTATATTAAAAAAAACAAGGACTCACTCTACTTTACAACCATTAACACGTTCAAGACTGCAGTAAGGAAACATAAAATTTTATATAGTAGTTGCAACCAAGTTACCAAATATGGAAGTGGGAACAATTACGCTCCCTTAGGACAAAATCTTCATACAGACGATTCTTCACCATTAGACATTTATGTGTATAAAAACCGAGAGAAGTGGTGTCTCTTTTCTTTACGTACCATCCTGTCGTTACCTCCCATTACAGCGCCAGAGACACTGTTTAATGTATCCCGGTGCCTGTGAAACTCCCAGAGGCACAGGGAGAGCACAGAGGCCATCACTTATTCCTTGGCAAAAGTCACGGGCCCCATCAATGCCATGCACAACAGAGGTTTAAAGAAAATGATTAATACCCTTAACAAATGTTATATAATCCCCCCTATTGCAATTGTTTTTAAAGGCTCTGCTGCAAGCTCAGTACACCAAATGTACAGGCAGAATTCCTGAGGATATTTTGCCACAGCAGAGCCTCATATGAGCCTTACAGGTCATTATATTAGTGGTGGCTTAACAATGAGGAGTCTGCAAACTGCATTTTTTCTCTCTCCCAAGAGCACAGTGGAGAGGCTATTGCACAGGGAGCGAGGGAGGTTTTGGCATGGACTGTGCATGTGGAAAAGATTGTCTGCATTAATGGATTGGACATTAGTTTGTCTAACATTGTGAAGGCAATGTTTCTTATTGTTTGTTTTGGGTGTAGTAACCCATTGTTATTTAGCCTCACAGTTACTGTTTAATGTGTTTTTGAAAATGCATAATGTAAGATGCATAAACTGTTTTTGCTTGGCTTTTATGTTAACTTTACGTCCTCATAAAGGAAGGACCATGTGTAGTGTATCTATATGGCTGAGTTGTCAAAAGGGCAAAACATTTTACTGGTGCTGAAAAATGTGGTGAAGCATTCCTGAGTTACTTTTAAATACATCTTTGCGTATGATTTGCAGGATCCTCTTAAATACATCAACTAAAATCTATAGTTTCATAAGGAACCATGTAAAATCTGCAGTGGCCATTCATGCATTTCCTACCCATTTGGGAATTCTGGGATTCACTGTTTGGTATCGACAAGTCCCTCACTTCCTGCATCCAATGTCTGCCCATAAACAAGGCATAAATACACTGAGAATGGTAGCTAATTATATGCTGCTGTGACAGGTGAATGCAGAATTGCATGTGGGGAAAACTCCAAGGAAAACATTGGAAGAGACCAGAAAATAGAAGTATGGTTGCCTCAACAACAGCCATGACACTTCTGCCACAGGAACAAGGAAGAACAGAAGCTCGGGCCTGCTCTGAAATAACCCGGGCAGCAAAGACACACCTGGGACGCTATTCATTACCGTCTTCAGCAGACAAAAGGAACACACACAGCAGATGGACCTATGTCCGGAAGCAATGGGCAACTGTGTAACCTCAGTAGGTTGCAGCTAATTTGTGAAGCGTACTTAGTAAATTTGAGGTTTTGTAGCAGCAACATGAACATGAAATGAGATAACAGATTGTAGTCCTGGTTCTATGAATAGTTGTGGACTGACAAAACTGTTATATTGAGAATATAGAAACTTGTCCCTCCATTAAATGTCGTATTGTGTAGAAAATGGGAGGGCACTGTTTCTATATCACATTGTTAAAAAAGTCTGAAAAGAAATGATAAAAGTTGCACTGGCAGACGCATACGTTTGCGATGGCTGTGTCCAAGTTGGTTGCTTTAACCAGACGTGATAATATGGTCTAAAGATCATTTTCACTGCATGTGTGCTTTGCGGTATGTATGTGGGTATCTGTGTGCATTCAAGTGGGCCACACTAATATTGGAAGCATCTTTTTTTGGAACGCTGCCAGTTGAGAGGCAGCCAACACAGCACAAGGAAGATGGAGAGAACAAAGTAAACAGGGTACATACACTGGAGAGAACCATGATGCCAAGGCTGTAGTAGGACATCCAATTACAAACACACACATGGAAGCGCACACATACACGCACACACACCCTCTCCAAGAAAGCATGTTCCCATATCATATAATTGTTTTCACCCTTCTTGCACTCGTATCGTCCCTTTTACACTTAAAGGGAGGGATTTGGTATTTCCGCATTGTTTTTAAGAGCACGTCCTACTTTTATCTTTTAAAGCGCACAACGCGGCTGTCAGTCAAACACAAACAAGCAACAGTCTTGCATTCGAGTCTGATTCCAAGGATGATCGGCACAATTGTAAACGAGAGCAACAAGCCACATGGACTGATGCTGAACGCTACATGTGTGAGTGACAGCATGCAGCTATGATTGCAATTACAGGCACACCTGAAATGGATTTGTCACATTCCTTATGAAACGCGAGGCAGCAGCCACCAGATGAATATGAAATCAGCATATTCACAAGAGGAGGCTATTAAACTGAAAGGAGCAGGAAAGAGACTGCTCCATTTGACAGTCAAGCAATAAGAGTACCTGCAGCCAGATAATAAAAAACACAAGAGGTGATTAGTCACTGAGCTCCAGGTGATAGGATGAAGTATCAATAACTGGGAAAACAAAAAGATCAATCAGCTGGTGAAAAAAACAAGACTGACACTGGAGCCATCAGATGCTCCCACTGCAAAACAGACAGTGCAGTTAATAATTCAACACATACACGTCACCCAGTGTCTCTCCATAGATCATCTCATCTTTGACCCGGAAGCCTTAACATAACTCAGTTTTCGTCATTTACTGTTCCAGACCCAAATCTGCACATATGTGACCTGATCATTTCTGAGATCAGTTCCAGCATGGCTTATTTTGTGGGGCCCACATGCTTGTTTGTCCAGCTCGAAGACGAATGCTGTTGTAACTGCGATGAATCTCACACAGAGTAAAAAAAAAAGTGATGATTTCCAAATAAATAAGGCACTGACAGACAACATGCGTGGAAATGTCATAGGGATTAACAGGTTAGTTCTCCTCTCTATCGTCTTCAATTTTTAGAGTCAACTGTGATTGTATTTTCCCTTTGCAACGCATCCTGCTCCTTTAATTGGTGCTTGAGAAACCTCTTTTCTCTCTCCTCAGCACCTGATAATGTTGCTGTGACAGTTTACTGTTTGATTTCTACGCATTTCTTCAGGATGATTGACATTTTGACGGGCCCTGTAATTGGCTGCCTGGTCTATTCAGTCACCAAGTAAATAATAGGGACGGTGATGGGAGACTGGGGCCTTTCATGTCTATTCATTATGGGAATACACAATTTTATTACTGAGACATTCTTTTTATTCAGCTTCATTAAGTTTCATTCTGTAATTTTTTATTAGTAATATTTTTAGATTGGCTGTGTGCCACAATAGAGTACTATAAACACAACAATTTGTTTTCTACAGTGTGTTGTGCTGGCAAAACCAACAGCACCTGTATGAAAGTGTGTAAAAGATCAATATGCTAAATTATTGCAGCTTTGACAGCATTCAAAGTGATGTGCTGCAGTGTGTATGTAGTGAAACGTATGTAAATAAACCTAAAACAACCATTACACCCACACAAATCTGGGGTTATTACAATAAATATACAAATCCTTTTGCATAACACTTTGTTTAAGAGAAACAAGATATTATATAAACCTTACTCTCCTGTCTGAAATGAACAGCTTCAGTTATCACGCATAAATAAACAAAACATTTTCATAATAAAAACTATTCAAAGAATCATGTTTTAGATCATTAAACATGGAGTTTAATTAAGTACCCATTGTCACTTGAGGTTCGGGTTAGAGTTAGGGAAATTTACCCAACATTAAATGAATAAATGATATATATGATGACGGCAAGTGATGCAGTATTAGCAAAAGGCAGCATCTCCTCAGAGACAGACACTGATGTGCATGAATACCACTGGGCCATAAGTAATGGTTGAATTTTATGGACATATTTATGCCTTTAAAGAGGGAAATCCTGCCTTTAAGACAGTTTTTTTTTACATTTTTATTATTGTGGGGTAAACCACACTTTAATTGCATGCTTAATCAAAAACCAAATGTTTCCTCCACGGCTACTAAACAGTGTGGTATGCAGCACAGGAAGTGTGTGTGTATGATATAGAATATTAATACCGGATTGGGATGAAAGTGTGAGAAGCGGATCCAATTTCATGGCTATATCACACAAAAATGCTGTGGTATGTCAGGCTGACCGGTCTCTATTATTGAATTGCTTTATTGCTGAAGGAAACCATAGTATTTCTAATGTGGATTAGACACATGTTTATGTTTTGTTGGCTTTCTATGAAATAATAAAAGTGTAATTGTTCATAGACGGGGCATGTAAACAGGGAAACTGACTTTGAGAAGTATTTATTAAAACAAGTGGGATGAATGGCACGCTCATGTTGTGCATCTGACAATGTAAACCTTTCTAACCCTCAGGTTAGAAAAGGAGCTTGGCACTCCTCAGGGAAATGGCTTGCAGTGTGGCCACTCAAAATCACGCTGTACACTGTGCAAGTAAAAGGAGACTTCATCAACTATTATGTCAGGTCGTCAAATCACCTCTTATAATGGATCTACATTATCATCTCGATCAATCAAACTGCTGTGAAAATGAAGGCACTTCAAGTAATGCCTGGAAACCTTTTTTTTCCATTAAAGTCTGCCCTTCAACAGCGGCAAGCGGCATTGTGACAAATAAAGGTAATATTTTTTTTGGAGGCAGATAATCATAATCATACAGTCACGACTTCATTTGGGTCAGCTCAGAAAATAATAGCCTACGTTAGAATGAGATTAAATGACTGATACTGCCATTGCTGACACTGTACCTTTGTTACGTGTAGTAATATAACCAGCACGATTCGAATGATCTCGGAAAACATTTTATACACAAAAAAACGCAAATTCTTTTCTATTATTATTATTATTATTATTATTATTATTATTATTATTATTATTATTATCTATTATTCACTGATATTTAGCCAACTAGCCAACATCGAGCCAGGGAGCAGGTTTCTGTTGCATCATGAGCTATAACATATAGTCAAATGGAATCTCTTTTTGATGATCACATCCAGTATAACTGGTAAAAAAAAAAAAAATAGTGCATGTCAGGACATGTGGACGTACACACAATATTTCTTCCACTGGAAAGTTCTCCTTCTTTGACTTTGCCTTTGCAAACTGGGTTATCAAGTCCAGAAAAAACAACTCTCTCAGCAGCTCTCACCTCAGTGGGTATCAAAGAGAGTGCCAACAGCGGTTTCCTACACTTGGATGTTCTTTGTTAATATTTTATTTGTTTGATTTCAAATTGACCTCTCTCCCTCTACAATATGGGTAAACATAAGCATTTCCATCATGCGGTTCTGAATTTCTCTTCACTTCACTGTGTTTTGCTTTTTGTTTTGTTTTGGTAAAAGCACGGGGTCCCTGTGGCTCCACCGTTCTGAATCCATTCCCAAAACACGCTGATAGAAATAGGGAAAGTTTTGGAGGACATGTGAAGGATGAATGGACGAGAGTGCATGGAGAAGTGCTTTTCAAAAGATATACACAAAGAAGCGGCAGCATTATAAGATGGTTGTTCTGCTATTTGTGTCATTTTGCTTGTCAGCAAGTTACCAACAGGAGGGAAAGACCAACTGACTAATCACTCTTTAATTCCATGGGGCATCTGATCTGAATATGTAATTTTGGTGATAAAGCGGATGTGCAGTTACAACATTAACTGTTCCTCACTAATTAAATTCAAGTGCATATTGGATGTTTAGGGGTTGGCATAATTAAAGGAGCAAAACCCACTTAAAGTCATGCAAGTTAAATAAGTGCAATTAAACCAAAGAAATTAATGTATTGATCTGAATCTTTATTTGTTTCAAGGCAATCAGTATATGAGTGTACTATTCGGTATACACTCCGCTTTATATTCCCTCAACCGTTTACACTGCTATTCTATCTATTGACTTTTATAAATAAATAATATTTCTTCAGATGGATGATGAAGCGTGTTTGCAGCAGCAGCGTCTGTTCATATGTTCCTGATGAAAAATAAAAAGTACAAACCACAAAAACTGCCAGAAATTCCAGACACGACTGCAAAAGCAGCAATTCTACTCTTGTCCTGATCAGTCATGCCTAGACTGTTTCCTGTCTGACCTTAAATACAAAGATTCATCCAAGTCCTTCAACAAAGGCTGATTCATTCAGTTACGTGAGTCGTCAAACCACTTGATCTCCAGCTGTGCTCTGGGCTGCACGTGGGTCGACTGTTATACAAGATATAACAATGATAATACAATAATAATATCTGGCTTTACAATAATAATATCTGGCTTTACTCCTTGTCACCAGCTCTCTGTGCCAAATTGGAGGTGAGGAAGTTGAGTCAGTTTTTTTGAAAAAAAAAAAAAATCTAGTAAATTATATCATAATGAATGGGGTTTGAAATATATCACAGGTACAGCTCAATTGACAGGGACATCAACAATGACTCTTCCATGCACCCAAAAGTTACTCATGGAGTTCTACAGGGTTCTGTTCTTGGACCAATACATTTCACCTTTTCTACATTATATTATCAGAACGCACATCGTAACTTTCACTGCTATGCAGATGAGATCCTGGTATATTTAGCTATAACTAAGCAGGTAGTCAAAGTAAATAGATAAAAGAGATAAAACTGAAGTTGTTTCACTTATTATACATGGCCCTTAACACCTCACAAAAATATCGGATCATAAAGTTTCTTTGGATGACACTGCCTTGGCCTTCAGTTCTGTTGGAAGAAATGTCAGAGTTATTATTGACCAGGACATGGTCAAAATATCCATGACCTCTACAAGAGGTTCTTCTTTTCTTCTTCTCTCCACTGACGACAAGTGCTTGCTGACTGTGGAAACAGATGGGTTCCTCTCCATCATTGTAAGTTTTTGAGTCTATTACGTGCCTTGAGATAAGGTACGTTGCGATTTAAATACACAATACAAGCAAAATTAAATCAAATCGCTTATAGGTTTATAAAAACAATGTTTGCTGGCACTTTAATTACAACACTACTGTCAACACTCTGATGTGTGCTAAGTTCAGTGCAATAAGTAACATTAATAACTAAATATTTGACACAGAATAAGTGATGTTTGCTCTTAATTTCAATGTTATGCATCTTAGCCACCATGCATTAAGCACAAGTCAAAGAATCAACCTAGCATTCATGTTTGAAGAGTTTACTAGGCACGTGTACACATATTCATTCAGTGTTACAAAGGCTCAGCAAATAAATAAACCACACAGAAGGTGCTTTTCCACACACTTCACTTTCAAGCGTTGCTTCTTATTTTATCAATTCTCACCCTTTGCCGCCACCTCATAAGGATGATATACGACCAAGGGACTGGCCCGATGAAACACAAGATTGTCTGCCACTGTCTGTAATTAACATGAGCAGGTACATACAGAAAGCACCCTGATCTGACAGTACTCCCCTTGAATGGGCCAAGAGAGCCCAGGGACACCATTACCCTAACTGATGAGAGCTATTTCTCATTCCTGGCCAGTCACTTCACAGCCATTAGTGTGTGCATTATCGACCTGTGGAGAGGTCTTTGTGCTCACGGGGAAACACCTGCAGGTCACACAGCCCCCCCCCTTTTACCCATCCACAGTCCCCTCTTACCCTCATCAGCAGGCATGAGATCAGGAGGAGAGAGCGAGAGGGTTAGGTGTGTGTTCTTAGTATAGTAGTATATGGAGTGTATATGGTGTGTACAGTAGGTGTAAATTGCTGTACAGTATGTGTTTAAGTCTATGGCATGAGTCAAAGGGAAAAAGGCAAAAGCAAGAACAATGAACGTGGCTACACAACTTATCTTACACCAAGTGAAATACATACTGCACGAGAACCAAAAGGATGTGTGGCATATAAATGAATCAGGATAAAGTCAGACTACAGTCAAAACTGGTCTTTTTCATTCATTTGTACAGAAACGTCAGTATTTTCTTTTTTATTATCAGTAAATGTGATGTAGAGACTAAAACTATCTGCGCATCAATTGAGTTTTCATACTTTCTGTCTGTTGCCCTCAAATATATTTGCTGTTGCTTGAGACATTAACAAAATTTCATAAATTTTTAAAAAAAAAGGGCTGATTCATATCCCAAGTATCCCAGTATTGTTTAATGCCATTTTTTGCAAAATACCCAAACAGGAACAAATTCTGTCCTGAATCTGTTGCTATGGTGAGTTTTTATGGCTGCGGGAGGATATTTGTGGGATTGATGAAAAATGTAATAAAGATGTCAGATAGGATAGCAGTATGGTTCCTTAATGTGCCTTTAATGGTTTTAAAACAATAGTAAAGAGCAACAGCAAAGATTTATAAGTTTAGCATCACTTTTGACTTTGGCACCACTGTTAATTTTTGCTAGCATTACCAGTTATTGGGTTTAATCCATCACTGAGAAAGACAAAATCCGAACGATCGCCACAATTGCTGTTCCACTTTATTTTTACATTTTGCTTAAATGAATGGAGTGCAATTTAGGTCTAATGTGATTACGCCCCATGATAAGAAATGACCTGCTTCTGGACCATTACTTTGTATAAATTTAATTCATCTCGTCTGTTTTTAAAATTAGATTGGTCACGTTTTTCCTCTTTTTGCCTCTGCACTCAGCAGCAGAGGCAAACTGTTGAGGATGACTGTGAGAGGGTGACTAGCTGTCATTTAACATAGGTTGCCCTCAGCACACGCAGTCGACTACCCTCCTCTGGTGTTGGCCCCATCTCCTTCTGCACTGTCATTTCAACTGACAAGTGACCGAAAAATTCACCTTGGAACGGCTCATGCTGACCTCTTCAGACACGTGCCAGTGAGGACACGCGACGCTGGAGAAAGGCCTGACAAGAGACAGCGTGCACAACTTTGAGCAGCTCCGAGCTGTTTGCCTTTACAGCTGCTGCGATATATAATTTCAGGCTCTTCAGCTTAAGCGGATTGGCAGAGGGCTTCAGATAATCTCATGACTGATGTATCTTCTCAGCCAATGGTCAGAGCAGCATCGCTGGCCCTCGCACAGATAAAAGTCTCTATTACCGAAATCGAGGCGCTTCAGATCTGCGAACGTTTTCTAATCTCTGCTTCATAAATATATTAAATATATATGAACACGGAATGAATGTTGGACTTGCCAGTGGCTGATGTTCATCTATGTGAGTGTGTTTTATCACGGAGACCATGTGAATGTGAACCTCGCTTCAAAGCCATCGTCACCATTAATCTGCTGGCTGCTTTGAAGGTAAAGAGCTAATGTTGCTGTAGTGGTGTGTGTGTATGTGCGTGTGTGTGTGTGTGTTTCCCCTTGACCAGGGGTGGGCAATTAATTTTTACAAGGGGCCACATGAGAAACCTGAATTGTGTCAGAGGGCCACACCAAGTAGCTGGGTGGTGTCACCTACATCGCAGCTCTCATCCATACAGTGGCGATTCAAATTCAAATCCTTAAACAAAACGACCTGTGCACCACAGATTAAGCTTTACCTTTAATTTCTGAGAAAGAAATACTGAAATGTTGCTGAAAACATGGCATTCGTTACCAATCTTGAGGCTAACCTGGCTAGCGTCACTTATCACTGTTCACCTTCACTCACAAAAAAAAAAAAAAAAAAAAAAAAACCTTCACTCACAACACACGCACGCACATACGTCGATACGGAGGTAATACAAACGTAAATGTAAACGCTTTTCAAAATAAAATTTCAAATTTCAAAATAAAAGCAGCACAGTTGTATTGCAAGCATGACACAGATATTTGTTTAATTTATGTTGTAATTTATGATTGGCATCACGCGGGCCGGACAGAGACGTAGAAAGGGCCGGATGTGGCCCGCGGGCCGTAATTTGCCCAGGTCTGCCCTTGACCCTACCAACCCTAACCCTTATTCACCCACATCACAATTATATTTAAAATCATGTTACATACATTATATTATTGATACTTATAAACTTATTGTACACATTTATGTCGGTCCTCCTTTCTTATTGTACTTAATACCAACAGGGACAAAGACACGTGTTAGCCCATGTTACAGGGCTAGTAGCTATTCTCTGCGTAAGAAGATCAAACATTAATGCTAGACAGGTAGGAGACTTGAATGAAATGCTAATGCTAATCCTATTAAGATTCCAGGCATGTGGAGTGGCTTGCTAATGGCTGGCACTATGGGTTGATGGGAATCATCTTATTTAGGGAGATCGGAGTGAAGGCATTCATCAGAGCGCTGATATCATCACACATTATATGAACAGCTGCATATTTTTCATAGGTTGACATTGTAGGGGAGATGCAAGTGTGGTGCCACATAAATCAAACTGACAATACAATGGACCTGGAATGGATCTGGGTGAGACAAAGAGGATACAAGAAGTTGCATGCAGATTTCCTCCTGCTGCCACAGACAGACACCAGCCACGCACACATGCACGCACACAGGCACGCATGCACACAATCGCTCACGCGCACTGTCGCTTTTCATAGCGACATGCAAATGTTCCACTTCTTCCATGGTTCATTTGTTCAGCATGTAATTAGCCTATTCCATTTCATAAATCAAAGACAAAAAAAATTCCACTGATATTTGACATCCATGAATTCTTGTTTCGCAGATGCGAAACTTTTATGACCTCCCTGTATGAAAAAACTGATAGGGTTTTAAATGTTACCAGGGTTAAAGTCAGAATAAATATTAATCTTAAAAATATCGTTTTTGAAGTAATGAAAGTATCTGAAAGTCTTTTACGTAAGGAAAAGTCGACCACACCGACAGATGGCTCCTATATTTTTTTTTCCTCTTTTAATTAAGATGATTTCTCGGGGAAAAAAAACATGATATGGCTTAATGGTTTCTCCAACTTTGATATTTCTCCAGTTTTTACAGTATGATGAACATACTCTAATGTTATTAATACTGGTTGTAAGACAAATTTAATAAGTGTTAATATAAAACCTTCATCACCAAACACCAGAGAAATTATGCACACCCCAAAAGTGTTCAGCTGCTGCTGGCAATGGCCTCCCTAATGTCTGCTCATTTCTAATAGTATTTTCTCAGACAAGACCTTTTTCGAATTTAAAGGGAAAACTATTAATGAACTGCAAAAACAAAGGGGTTTCAATCAGTGTTTCAAAACAATTAATCCTGTTTGTATAATTCATCTAAATGAGGTAAAAGGTTATCATAACACTAATCACTTCACATCTTAAGCATTAAAAAAAAGGTCGTCTGCTGAAGCCGTCAAATGAAAGTATTTTCAATTATACTCTTCAATCTGCTCATACCTGAATAAACAAGTGGAGAAACACAGTGGATGAAGTCTGGAATAAAACAACTTTTGTGCATCTGATGCCACATGGGGATGGCACGGTACAATCAACCAGACGTTATGGTCAACAGCTCACACTTAATGACCATGATGCATTGTGCAGTAATGCGATAGGGTAACAGAGAGTGAGTGACTCTTCCTCGGGTGACTGAAAATGATGTCAAAACAGGACACGATCGGACTGTGTCAGCAAGAACAGGCCGTCACTCTCGTGTGGTTGCAGTGCATAAACCCCTCATCACAAAGATGAATGCACATTTGAGGGTTCAGCGGTGCAAAAACCGTAGGCGCCGTTCTACAGGCGGAAGCGAAGGCTCATCCTTCACCATATTCTTGACAAGTGTGAATGAAGGACGCGGGGTTATTGTTGAATGATTGACCTCCCGCAGTAACGGGATACTATGGCTCCGCTCTACTGTGGATGTATTCTTCTGGTTGATGGTTCATGGTTAGGATCTGCTGGTTCCCTGGGGCTGAAAGGTCAGTGTGAAAAAGAATTATTTTATTCTGAGTGATCACATGTGATAAAACATTTCTATTCTGACGTCGTGATATTCTATCGTGAAGAATATCCCATTCATTTGTGACTTATAGGTAACTGGAGGATTTAATGAGTGAAACCGTGGTGTTAGAGTCAGATGCTGGGGCTTATTGCAAAACCTATAATCGTTCATCTGGGCTGATGATTCTCCTTTTCTGGGAGAAAGAATTTATATCATGGCTAAATTATGTTCTTCCTTCAGAAATGATTCAATTGTAAAATCAGTGCCAAGGCCCACTGAAGCTGTTCGAATAGCTTATGGTGGCCCAGCACTTCTGTTTCAGTATGGCTACGTCCATACTAATAAGAATGAGGTTGTTTTTTTTTAAAAAAATGGAAAGTCAGAATTTTAAAAAGTTTAAAAAACGTCCATTTTAGAAACTGTGGAGTAGTGTGGTGTACATATAGGAAAGTGCAATGCATCTAGAGCGTCTAAAACGCAGTACAGTGGTAGCAGCCCAAGTTTGCGTTGTTGTGTTCTCTTCTTCAGCTCCTGCCTCTCTGTTAAATTAAACAGTGGTTGAAGTTATTCCCTGATCCAACACTGTATCACATTCACACCCAGCTTGTTAATATGCTTAATCATCTGTCAATTAAACACGATCGTGGAGAAGCAGCACAGTTACTAATCAATGTGCGCGACAGTTCGGATGCCTGCAGTGTACCGGTGTACCGTAGGAGGTCTCAAATCTATTCCTGCCAGGCCTTTTTCCAGACCCCTAAAATAATTTTATCTTTTGAACCCACCGGTCTCAATAGATTTCAAGTCAAGGACACTTACTGTGGAAAATTCTCTTCCAAGGCTGCGCTGCTGTACATTTCCAAGAACAATCTATATCATTCACTGTCTTCGGCCAGAGAGCAGGGATTTATATAAAGAACCGGGAGTCAGGCGGAGAAAAAAATAGATGGCGTTTTATTTCCTGCAGGGAGAGCGAGACAGAGTGCGAGATGGAGAGAGTACAGAGTACAGTCTGTCTTCTGTCTCCTGTTCTTTGGAAAACACTTTTGGTGCAGAGGTCATTATTTAGTCTTGTGATCTGGATAGCCAGTGCTGCAGAGGCCTAATGAAAAGTGCCTTAAACCCCTTCCCCATGTGTCACTTTTTGTTAGACAATATGATGGATGGTCCATTTTACAGCCTATTTCATCTGCTGTGCTGTTCTAAACTGTGTTTTCAGGCTGCTTTTACTTGAAACATCCATTTTTGTGTGACATGGTTATTCATCAGGGACGAGACTCAAAGGCACCGGGGCTTTCAGGAAGGTGCCAAGAGAGGTATTGGTCCCACCACACCCTGAACTCATCTTCCTCACTCTGTTATTCTTATCTTGTCCTCCTTAAAAAAAAAAAAAACTAAAAAAAAAAACACTTAAAATATGCAGACACTTAATACTGAACGTGGCTCCGGCAGAGGTAATCTTACAGCCTCCATTCTTACACTTGCCGATGTCATGGCACACTGGGGAGACATTATGAGATAGCCAAACAACAAATATTCAACATTTGTCAGTTGGTAAAAAAAAAAAGAAAGAAAGAAAGAAAGAAAACGAAAAAAGGGAGACGGGGTGAGAGAGAAAAATTATCATTCGTGCCATCGTTCACCTGATTAAATCACAGCAGCCCAGACAGCCTTTTTTTTTTTTTTTTTGTTCATAAACTAGTCCCTCTCATGTCGTGACACTTTGAAGGGAGGGCCGGGTAACGAGCAGACCTAGGGCTGGATGTGGATAGCTAGTCAGCCAGTCAGTCCTCCAGGTCACACTCACACCGAGAAGAAACATTAAGGAACGTGCCTTGGGACCCCGGGGGTTGGGGGGGGGGGCTTTGGGGGCGTGGGGGGGTGATTTGTGTGACATGGTTATTCATCAGGGACGAGACTCAAAGGCACCGGGGCTTTCAGGAAGGTGCCGAGAGAGGCATTGGTCCCACCACACCCTGAACTCATCTTCCTCACTACTCTGTTATTCTTATCTTGTCCTCCTTAAAAAAAAAATAAAAAAAAAAAAAAAACACTTAAAATATGCAGACACTTAATACTGAACGTGGCTCCGGCAGAGGTAATCTTACAGCCTCCATTCTTACACTTGCCGATGTGATGGCACACTGGGGAGACATTATGAGATAGCCAAACAACAAATATTCAACATTTGTCAGTTGGTAAAAAAAAAAAAAGAAAGAAAGAAAGAAAACGAAAAAAGGGAGACGGGGTGAGAGAGAAAAATTATCATTCGTGCCATCGCTCACCTGATTAAATCACAGCAGCCCAGACAGCCTTTTTTTTTTTTTTCTTGTTCATAAACTAGTCCCTCTCATGTCGTGACACTTTGAAGGGAGGGCCGGGTAACGAGCAGACCTAGGGCTGGATGTGGATAGCTAGTCAGCCAGTCAGTCCTCCAGGTCACACTCACACCGAGAAGAAACATTAAGGAACGTGCCTTGGGACCCCGGGGGGGGGGGGGGGGGTGCCTTGGGACCCCGGGGGTTGGGGGGGGGGGCTTTGGGGGCGTTGGGGGGTTATGTAGTTATAAGGTCTCATCTGTGTCCGGTTGTGAAAATTATGGCTGTAATTTCCATTCTGCCTGATAAATGGGACCTACAATTTTTACTCGGGTGATTTCCTACCATAAATCTCCTCAGATTAAACAGTGTACTCTGTAGAGACAGCACTTAAAAAGCAATCTCCCTCTCTAATGGCATCCTGTGTGCTGTAGTTCATAAGGTAAAGTAGGCCAAAAACAGTCAAACGGCCACTCGCTCACCTCATAGTATTTCAAACTGATGAAGTATCTTTTGATAGCGCGTACTCTGTCTCGCCCAGATGCTTTAAGCTCAAGGTTTTTGGCTGCGTATGAGAAATCCTTCCTGCTATGAGGCGTCTATGTGACTGTGGAACACACACATCCAAAGCCACACTCCCTGTGCAGTAGTATACTGTACCAAACTACTGTCCTGCCCCCAGGGTAGGTCATGTCATCCAAGGCCATGGTTGACGCATCACTTGAGGGTGTTCACACATCTGGACCCCCTTGCCCTGCCCCCTGCTGGTTCCCACAGGCTGAATAACCCTCATGCAGGCCTGTTGGACATCAGTGTCGTAGCAGCTGGGGACTGCACATGTTTTTTTTTTTTCTTTCAGCCTGTCAGCAATAGGTCAGGATCCTACAAACACCAAGCGGCACTCACCCACTCAAACACTTGGGGGGGGGCGTTCGCCAATCTCCCACTGTAAATAAAATGTTGTGCTGCGACATATGTGTGAAAATACTGTATATGTCGTCAGCTGCAGTGGAGCTGCTGAAAGTCTTCTTCGCTGTTCCCGGTAGCTGGACACTAAAGCACCGTAGGGAGAATGTTGACCCTGTTTCAGTGGACCTATGCAGGCACAGACAGTACTACAACATCAGCAGAAAGCTTGCCACAAGGTATATGTCCAGCAAAGCTATTGTATATGCAGAATAGCCTTTTAAAAAAAAAAAAAGTCTGACTCTGAATCACCACATTTAAAAGCCTCGAGGCAGCTAATGCAGAGGCGGAGTGACGACCCAGCGTCTTACCTATGCAAACATGTTAAAAGAAAAAAACAAACAACATTTAATAGAGATTTTGGGAACATTTTTTTTATTTTTGTTAGAACTAAGAAGCTGAAGATTTGTGAAAGTCCTTAACTCTTACTATGTCTGGATAACACCTGGAGAGTCGTAAAGAGGTATCAAGAGCACTTATTGTAATAACAGCTGGCAGAGTTACAAGAATTGATCATTGTGGATAGTTAAGCTCGTCTGGCCAGATACTCCAGAGGTATGAACCGAATCAGTGGCTTTTTTTTTTTTAACATCTTTGGATATTTCAGCTCACATATTTCCTGCAGGATAAAGACACACACTGATCCAGCACGACATCAGGATCTAAATAATTACAAAACCTACACAGATGTATAAGGGAGTTGCCATCTCAGGAAACTTAATGAGTTGAGTTCATTCGTGCTCTATATCTGCAATTACAATTGGACTTTTTTTTTGCTTTAAATTAAAAGTGCACTCATTTAATGTTAAGTAATTGTGAGAACTCTATAATACATTGCAATACATTATGATATGAAAAAAAGTAAAATAATTAACCTTTTATTTAACCCCTGATATAAGGTTTGGTGGAATGGTTGTGATAACATTAACAAAGCAGTACACGCTTTTCTCCTGTGCAGTGAATCCTCTTGTTATTCCACTGCCTATGATTCAAAGGGTGCTTTGGAAATACACATGGAAACATCAGGTCATAATACAATTTGCAGACAGCCTGCCCATGAGCATAATGAAATCTTGTCACTCAGAGGCAGCAAAACTAGAATTAATTCAATTTGTCACTGTGACAATTTGTACTTTGATTAAAAAGGACTCACACCTAATGGCACTCTGGTGCTAATGTGTGTTGTTTCAGTGTAAGTAAAAGACAGAGCCTGAGCCTGGTGTTATTGACAAAACTTCAAACTCTGCTACATTACTCCCTGACTTTTTAACTTTTTAATAAAATGCTATGAACTGCTAATGCTGATGTTGCTCTCTTAAATCGTTTAATGTTAGCCAAAAACACACTCTTCCAAATGACCTACTTTATTTGTGTAAGGGAAACAAAAACCCAACAAATAAAAGGAACAGTGCAGATAATTAACTCAGGCACAACATTAAAAAAGGCTCTGAATGTTGTGGCAGATCAGGTTTAGACAAAACCAAAACCTGAAGCCATGGAAAATAATTTAAACGAATAACGACTGCCAATACATCAAAACCAGCTATTGGTTTCGATGTTGTGGCTGATTGGTGTAATTAAAGCCATTACACAGCAGCTTGTGTTCATTACTCTGAATGCACAGGTTGGACAACAGGTGGAGTCCATATAATGCCAGTGTTTGTCTCCGAAGCCAGTGTAGTATAAGGCTCCCTGATTTCTGCTCTCTCCACTGCTTCACTCCACCTCCACCAAATCATCCAGCTCCACTCCACCCCCCACCCCCTTGGTCCGGTGAATAACCTCCAATCATTTACAATAAGCCCTCCTCAGAGTGCTAAGTAATATGATGATGCTGTATGTCTAAAAGTAGGTGGCATAAAACAAAAGCAGCATGTAAAAAATGGAGAAGAAGGGCACTTACATAGGCTCTGTTCAACCATACATCACCATATAGATGGAGGACAGGGAAATATGCTGACATCAGGCCTCTATCTAACTTTCTTACCCTCCACGGACACTTCATAAAACAAACAGCGGGTGTAAATTTAGCGGATGCAGCCGTAAACAATAGGCCACTGGGAAAAGTTTAGAGAGTTCAGCTTGGATAACAGTTTAGCCAGGAGAACCTGCTGATGATAAATAGGTTTGTTTGTCACCTTTCTTCCCTCTCGGGGGAACAATGATATGGATCACAGAGGGAGAGAGGGGCAGGGGATGCAGGGTGGGAAGAAAAACAGCATCCTAAAAAGCACCACATTACAGGCGGCACGGAAAATAGCCGGTCTGTGAACCTTTAACAATCATCCTAATGTGACAAATCAGATTTGGTTTTCAAACAATCTCGGTGGGAGCTATTTTTGAGCTGTCATGTCAAGACTAGAGTCCATATACATGTACATATATATATATATATATACTGTACATATGTATGTATGCATGTATGTATGTATGTATGTATGTATGTATGTATGTATGTATGTATGTATGTATGTATGTATATGTATATGTATATGTATATGTATATGTATATATACATAAGCACAAGCAGGAATCCATACACAAGCCCTGGGTTTAAAATAGTCGTACAAACACGTAGCCCTAACAGTGTATATATAGATAACAAACAAGCTCCCCTGAGACATGAAATGCACTGTTCGTTCAGTTCAGAACAAGGCCTACCTTAACAAATAATGCATCACTGTTTCTGCAAAATGAATTATTGGGTGTAATGAAGGAGCATTTGAATGAGAGAGGTAGGGCTAGAGAGGGAGAGAGAGAGAGAGAGAGAGAGAGAAACCATGTCTACAAGTGTGCTGTACCTTTCAGAGTACCTCAGGGGAAATGTGGTGTTTTAGATAATGACAGGTCCCTTGTATTTGTTGATACCTGGCTCTGCCTCATCACCATTCTCAGCCTGGCTGTTGTCATCTATCAGCAACACACACTCTGAATAGATAAACACCGGCGCTGCGAGGCCGTAAAGCATACGAAAATTAGGTGTGATGTTGATGATAGCGGTGTGCGCTTGTGTATATGCAGACTTAACGGACGGCTCGTCATTTTCACCGATTCGGCCAGGAGACCACGTCTGTGTAAAATAACATCATTGTGTATTTTACTGCTATCATGGGCAGTGCAGGGGAGAATACAGACACATGCACCCAGACCCTCGAACACTAAGCCAGACAGGTCTCTGAAAAATGAGACCAAATTCTCTTTTACTCTAAATGACATTCTATGTGGCAGATTTTGCCTCAGTGAAACCGGATAGATATTGATTAAAGCTACAAAAGCAACTGAATCTCCCACTGAATGTGCTGCAGAAATTGTTTTATTGTGCCAGTTTTTCCGCACACTAAAGCTGCAACGTGAGACGCACTGACGGAAAAACCTGAAACATATATTAGTAGTTAGTTAGTTAATAGTTAATAGTTCTCAGAATTAAACCGTTCACTCCTCATATAAACTCTTAGTTCAGTTAGAACACAGAGGTTCAGCATTATTAATAAACGCGGACGGGCTCTTTTATTTTGAAAGAAAGTGGAAGTCAGAGAGGAAGTGAGAAGTAGAGTTGAAGGAGTAAGAGTATGAGAAGGAAGACAAGAGCATCTGTGCCACTGTCAGTGCTCCTGGACTGTGTAGAAGGAATATTACTGTGGGCACAGCCATTAACCAGGAGGGCATCTGACATGAATATGCTAACCTTGGTTTCTACAGCACAACACTGCATGGCATCGTCTTTCAACCCGAGCAGCGGGATGGACCAGGGGAGTTGTCACCGGGGCAGTGTGACCTTTCGCCAGGATGCTCTCGTCTGCAACTGGTTTATCTACCAGCCATTAATCCACCTTCCTAAAACCCACCTGAAGATTACAGGCACTGTATATAAGAAGATTATAAGGCACTGGGTAATGCTGCCATCCTCTCAAACACATATTGGATCTCAACTCCAGGCGATGGAGGGAGAACATAATGAAGTAGATGTGGGGGCTTTTAGCAGGTGGATGCCCTCGCTTCAGAAGATTCCTTCCCTGATGCGTTTTCTCACAGAGAACTTTGCTTGTATCTATTTTCCCCCAAATCCTTCAGTTGTTTGTGTTCATTTATATTTATGAGTTTATTTACATTGCCATAACCATGCCGTTTTATAACCAGAAAGAGTAAAAAAAATTAAAAAATACAGATTGTGAAACATTGTAATGCTATTGTGTAATTTGTAGCCTTAAAAGCAGGCATTTCAAGTCTGCACTGCAAGAACAGTCAGTTCAAGCTGTCCACTGTGAATGACATGGCTCGCTGGCCGGTAGCTAGTGACTGTAAATATGAAACAGTAAAAGCTCAATAGATTTTACGAGGCTTTATAAGCCAGCGTGGACTCGGTGCAAGGTGTAATCTTCTCACGTAAACCTACGAAGTCGAGTGGAAATAAACTTGGGATGCTTGTCCTCATGATGGATGGGGGTTCTGTCATGGAAAGGGCACACTTCACTGTTGTTCCGCTTACCGCTGTTTTGAGAAGCATATCTATTGCGAAAGAGCAAATGTGGCCTGTCCTTCAAGAACCTCGAGAGTGGATTTGCAATTGCTATGGAGGCTGTGGTCCAAATGCGCGCTTCACAAGAAAATCAGGCTGGTAAAAGCGTGAGGATGGGCAGGCTTCCCTGCACATCCTGGCTCAAATCTGAGCTTTGCACTGTCTTTCTTTGTTAAGATCAAATGCGTGCTTGGAGGAAGGCTAGACAACAAGATACAGAGGTCACAACCTTGCCCTTTGCAGTCTGTGAACTGATCATAAGGAAAAGCTTCTTCACTGACTTGGAAAGTGGACATATTGTAAGACACTTGGGAGAACCATAAAAACAGCCCTGCCCTGAGGACTCAAAGAAAAAAAAACAATGTAAAAATCACTTTCACTGTTTTACACACTCTCTCTGACACACACACATACGCAATTGAAAGCGACTGAAAGGCTGAGCTGTCCTCAGTCCAACTATGTTACCGCTGACTAATCTATGCTTTAATGAAGCTCAGGAATGCACATGTGGACCATATGGAGTAGCGTTAGTACTCTGCCTAAACACTGTCCTCTGCATAAGCTCTGCATTCCGGGTTTTTAAAGGCATCTGAATTCGATTTCTGGCCATTTAGAGAAACCTAATAGAAAAGAAAATGACTTATACCCGAGGCAGGATTAAAGGTGTGATTCTGCGATAGCAGCAAGCCACAGGACACTAAATAAAATGTAATCTCATAGTCCCATTAGAGAGTGCACCTGCATGCACACACAAACACACACACACCGAAAAATACATATAAAATGCCTTATCACTGAGTCATCTGCTCATGGGGCTGTAGCATTTCCTTAGGCAGACAAACATTCTCTCACATCCAGATGGGGAATGAAATAGCCACTGCTCCCTCCACAGTTTCTCATAGCATCTCTTTGCTATAATTAATATATTATTCACCTTGTTTACATTTTTTGTCAACACAACAATGGTATGTATGAAGTAATGAATCTCCAATTTGTAAACGAAACCTAACTTTAACTAGCAATTATTTAGATTAAATTAATTTATAGATAGATTTAGATATAAACTTACAACTAATCAATTAACATGACACAACTCATCGGTGAGACAAAATGTCCCAAACTCAACATAAACACTGCATTAATCACAAAAATACTGAGTTGACAATAGCAGGGGAGGGATAAACCTCTCATGCCAGGAGAGCGATCTGGTCAGAGCTGTGGCTTTTATGAAGTCTGTGGATGGATTTACAGTGAAACATCAGGGATATACAGCAGTTTGAAGGTGAGACAGTTTCCACCGTCTCCGTGTGTATTAGACTGATAAATTAAATGCAGCCCGAGTTTCAGTTTGGAAATCAGTGACAGCTGATGAGAGCAGACTGATGGCGTTGGGTGGAAAATGTGTCGCGCAGTCGTGAGTAGACGTAGACAGTCTCTTATCATGAATCTGTGCTGCTGATCGGTGGTGCTCTGTCTGTTTACATGGCAGTCAACTCCAATATGAGACTTTGTGTTGTTTTCACACAACTAGTCTCTGGTATATTTGAAGGTAATGGCAAGATTTCATACACACAAATGCACCAAAGTACAATGAAGGCGCCAACGCATTAAACTTGTGTGAGAGGATGAAAGCATGATAATGTGACTTTAACTGTCAGTTGTTGATGATGTTTCTGGACTCACAGATCCTGTCTCGCTACCTGTGGAGCCAACATTGTATTAGACATGTGTCGCATCACTGCTACCAGCTGTTTCTTGCTAGAAAATGCATTCAGCACAGTTGACAGAAAAAAAAAGCGGTATGCTAAGCAGCAAATGGATTATGTACACAAATTCACCCCCAAACAGGAAGAATAAAACCAGCTCTCTAACTTCTGCGTTCATCATTTGTTTTTTGAATTGGAAACCTGCCTATCCTGATAATAAACTATTGCAAGATTTTACATAATATTATATGAATATGCAAATGGACGACAAACAAACCGATCCAGTTCTGAAACAGCACGTTATTACTGAGTCAGGGAGAATTTACAAACATTGCAAGCTCTAGATTGATTTTTATGGTTGACTGCATTCATGAGAATAGCTTTGAATGTACACGCTCTCGGCATGTTTGTGCAGGAGTTAAGGTGCATTATAATTTCTTTAATAATAATTAGCTTAATGACATAATTTGGAGAAGACAGCATTGGCATTTAGTACTTTGCAAATGCATAATATATTACAAATTTGAACGCATCATATTTTATTAAATTGTAATAAATCTCGCACATGTAAAATTACGATGGTCGCCCAATATATTGCCGAAAACAGTGGTGCTTGACTGAACCTAATTGCCAACCCCTAACAAACGCCATCACTTCCTGTGGCATTTCCATGATGAGGAATCCATGCAGAGGTGATTCTGTGCCTGCATGTCAACAAAGCCAGTTTGACGCGCCAGATTTGTCATACTAATGGAAACGTCCAGAGAAGGTCAGTAATATTACACAGTGATGAACACTAAGGGGAAGGAGGGTGGAGACTATAGGAGACAGGTCAGGTGACTGCATTAAACACAGACCGAGGTTGGCGGCCAGACGTGGCACATGGCAAGATAATGAGGGGACGAGGGAGAAACAGGAGGCAACAGCGTGAATGATGCATGGGGGGAGCTGAGATTATGAAAAACAGATACACTGTCAAGACAGGGAGGGGACAGGGAGCAGGGCTGAGGACTCGTGGAACATCATGTGCCGGGAATTATATGACATCTGACATTATCTGACATTTTTAAAATTAAAATAAATTATTCACCTGACTCTGGATGTAACATTTCACTTCCGCGGTTCCATATATCAGCGATAATATGAATCGGACCGATGCCACATAACAGTTTTGCCAGGTGGCGTGTAAAATCTTTAACGCTGTGTTTTAGTATTGCTCTGCTTAATTAGCACCTTCTGATAAACTAGCTCGCAAAATCAAAATAGTCCTGTTAGGATAAGTATATACACACATATGCGCACGTGTGTGTGTGTGTGTGTTTGTGCGTCTATGCAGTTAATCCACAGCTCAGGCGCACATCCATCTTATTCTGCTTAAATAAAGCGTACGGATTCAGATTCTCCAGGCAGAATAGTTGAGATATGTTGGCCAAGGAAAGCATCATGTCCGGAAATTTAGATGAATGGCTCATTATAGGGCCATGCTCGTGGCGATGGACTGACAGAAGGGGAGAGTAGCCGTCGGTCAGGGCCCTGGCTAGGATTCATATTGACCCCAGGCCAGATTACCAGCCATCTGTACAGTGCTATAGATATCTGCAGACTGCTCCAGTGGTGGGGGGGGTGGGGGTGGGGGGTCGGAGGGGGGACTGATGGTGGAAGAATATAAGAGTGACCTTTGGGTGAATGAGTAAAGAGACAGGCAGAGCGTATGTGAGCAGCAGAGGCAAAGAGAGAGAGGTGACTGACAATGATCGATGGAGACCCTCACAATCTGGAGGAAACGGAAGGAGCATGACTTACACCCAGCCATGTCCTGGCTCATTATAGGGCCATGCTCGTGGCGATGGACTGACAGAAGGGGAGAGTAGCCGTCGGTCAGGGCCCTGGCTAGGATTCATATTGACCCCAGGCCAGCTTACCAGCCATCTGTACAGTGCTATAGATATCTGCAGACTGCTCCAGTGGCAGAGGGGGGGTCGGAGGGGGGACTGATGGTGGAAGAATATAAGAGTGACCTTTGGGTGAATGAGTAAAGAGACAGGCAGAGCGTATGTGAGCAGCAGAGGCAAAGAGAGAGAGGTGACTGACAATGATCGATGGAGACCCTCACAATCTGGAGGAAACGGAAGGAGCATGACTTACACCCAGCCATGTCCTCCAGTATATCACTTATACCTGCTTGGCACAGCTCAAGGCTTGGAGGAAGAGGAAAGGTGAAGGAGGCTGTCAGTTCCATCTTCTTGCAGGTGCTTGGAGACAAGCTATTTGTCAAAGTTTGTCATTGGCTCTGAGGTTATCTCGCCTCTCTGATAGAAGATGATCGGAGGAACATCAGAACTGTGTGTATGTGCGAATGACGACCAGGTGTAGGGAGGCGGGGTGGGGGATGGGCCAGGTTGGGGGTGGGGTTCATTTAGTCTTTATATATATAGAACATTTGTCAAGCATCAGACATGTGGTCTCACCCAACCAGGCAAGTCTAACGACATGATCCTGTGAAAGTGAGAAGGAGGAAATCGATATCGAAAAGTTGTGAGCGAAGTCGAGCGATGGTTGGGCTTTTTACGAGAAGCTGGAGGGCTGCAACCCTCACAAAACAGCGATTGTTGTGAAAATGGAATAAATAAAAACGCTGGCCTATACAAGAGATTAACCAAATAAAATGTTCTGCTGACTGCGTTAGCAGGAAATAAACACCACCCTCCGTCAAACCGGATGAAAGTTTTATAAATGTCACGTATAAAACATACAACAAAAATGAAAATGGTAAAAAAAAAAAAAGATTATGCAATTTGGGGTGTTATATTTGAAGTCTACAAAACTTTATTTAATTAGTAAAGCGCAGATTGATTTACTCTACCCACTGACCTGTCGCTTGAAACCGCTCTGTGGATATCAGTCCCTATCGGGGACCACGCTGTCTGTGGAAGATGATGTCCCCTGGAATGGTTGACAACACCATAGCTGTCAAAACACATTCACAGTCGCACTTTCACTTTCCTGACACACCGTGACACACCGAGGCATCTGACTTCTCTCCAACATTTACTGTAAATGTCAAACACGACAACATACAGAGATAAATAACTCGCAATGCTTTTACAACCCCGACCCCCTGTTCGCAGTCAGACCTGCTAATACTACATCATTCTATCCAATCACAGCGAGCGGTATTTCTCTCATCAGCCTTTGTCAAGAGGCACATGAGTCCTTATGCTCCCTGCTTTTCGCATGAGTTTATTTACACTGACTGGAATCCACTATAACACAATAAGGACCTTTTTCCAGAAACTGGAAAAATGATTAGAGAACTATCATGTTGTGGTTACAGTGGCCCCGTCCCTGAGACCAGTGTGGCTTCCATTATCCAAAATAGAATAATAATAACTGAAGTGACCTTGAATTAGCTGGGGCTGGCTCGCTGGCAGTGCCAACATTACGTCTAAAATTACTGCTGGGGGGTCAGTGAGGGCCCCTGTCAGGGGAACGGAGAACCAGAGGCCTTGTTTTGCCTTGCCAGTGAGGTGGAGGAGAAACGGTCAGTGACAGATGAGTGAAAGATAAAGAGTCAAACTCTTTAGTGCTTCATTTTTAGCATTTCTCCTGTCCAGCTTGGCCACAAACAGGAACAGGCAGGCCAAGGTCACTGCGAGTGAGCATTACACACATTAAACCATGAAAGCTGGAATAGTAAAATCCTAGTGCTCCTTCATTTATTTTATGGAAATGAAAAGCAATCCCATTACCGTTAATTGGAGATATACAGTCAGAGGTCAAGCCGTTACGCTCTGATGCTTATCATGATACAAATGTTACATCACAGAGTAAAGTGAATTTAACGTTGTGAGATAAAAGGGGAAAACAGACTTCTTAAGACAACTTTGATGAATAAGGCTCAAGAAAATAACTGATTTCAAAATGATTTCCGATCAAACGTCAATGTCAGGTTCAATATATGACTGCTGACTAAGGTACTATAATGAATGAAAGCAACAAAATAAAATATCAGAATTTTGGCATAATCTGAGAGGCTTTTTTAAAGTAAGCTCAGAGAACGGCACTCTTTTCAGAGCAGAGTTGAAATACAGTTCACAGTCTGAAATATTCATAGATTTTCTTTTTTTTTTTATGTTCTGTCCTGTATAACACACTGTACCCTTAAGAAAAGGAGTTAAGGTTAACCGACGTAGCTTTGGTGAAACTCAAAGCAGCTTACTGAATCAAACATGCCAAAGCTCACGGTTACCCAAGATCAGAAAAAAATATATATAGCCTACTGTATTTCATCTGCAAAATGATCCATCACATTTTGTGTCTCATTCAGCAGGTGTATTCAAATATATAACAATTCTAAAAAACTTTAATACCTTAACCCAACACGACACAATGCTGCAGGAATGAAAGGTGCATGTTTGTTACTAAGTCTCCCTTGACCTTATTATGCTCCTGGTCACCGCGTTGACTCAGCGCTGACACTCGTATCCATCACTTGTCAAAATAGATGCTAAATATTAAATTACATATTTATCACTCGATCACTTTATATGCAGCTGCAGAGAAAAACAAAAAGGGATCAGTATCACCAAACACGACAGCATGAAAAACAACCCCTTTTTTTACGGTGTTGACAAGGACAGGGCAGGAAACAACACTTGACCTTGTCACGCTTCCTACACGGGCACATGGTCTATTTCCACCTTTCAGCCCACACTCTTTTTTTTTCTATCTGCCCTATCCGAACATCACTGAAAGATGGCAAGCTGGAATTATTAGTGAGTCCATAACCTTTGACCTCTGTGGCCAGCTGAGGTATGGTTGAATTTCAGCACATAAATGAATAGATGGTGTGAGGTGCATTTGGCTCTCAGTGGTGTCCGTCTGGAAAACCATGGGCTGGAGCCTGACTGGCCATTTGCCAGCCCCCTTTTTCATTAACAATGACAGGAAAAACACACAGCGCCCACCCAAAGACACTGACATATACTCCAGCAATTTACTCGTGGTAGAGAAACAAAAAAAAAATCAAAGAATGTAAGTAAAGTAAAGCCAACGACTCCTTGGAGAACATGTGGATATAAACAACTATTGGATTTGCAGAATGTGTCGTCTAGATTTTAAATGTTTCTCATCCAGTTTTTCTCCACGGCGCAATAATTCATATCAAAGAAGAGGTGATATTGGAGTGTCACAATGGCTTCAATAAAATCACGGCCCCCTGAAGCTATCTGCAGTCCATCTCCATTACAGTCAAGCACTCTCATGATCCCTGCCTCTGTTCATATCACCTTTCATGAAAAAGCCCTTCCTCATTGTCTCTTTTCATTTTTGTTTATTCATTCTTAATGGAGGCCACGGCGCCCCAGTGGTCATTGATATTCACAAAGGTAAATAAAAGCAGCCCCCAAGTTTGAGCAGTGGGCAAATAACGCGCATTGTATGCATTATCTGCCGCCGCTAATTATGTGTGCTAACACAACGCTTAAGGAAATACGGGGATGATAAGACAAGCCAAAGATTTATGATGAGGAGCCGGAGATATATGAGGATTACCACACACACACACACACACACACACACACACACACACACAGAAAATAAAGACTGTGACCATAAGGAACAGGAGGATATGATGAGAACACTCATAACCTGTCGAGTCTCCCTAAAGCAATCAAACCTGCTTCAATGAAGCTACATTTTCCAAACCTGAACAAATTAACTATTGGCAGGTTTCCCACTTTAAGTTGTAAAACTGAGTTTGACTAAGGGGTCGGCTCGTTCCACACCTACACATCCACACCCATACACACACAATCAACTCATTCTCTTTACACTCATTGTACGGTGGCGCAGTGGGTAGCGCTTGTGCCTCACAGCAAGAAGGTCCCTGGTTCGAATCTCGGTTCGGGGGATCTTTCTGTGTGGAGTTTGCATGTTCTCTCCGTGTCTGCGTGGGTTCTCTCCGGGTACTCCGGCTTCCTCCCACCGCCCAAAAACATGCATTGTGGGGGTTAGGTTAATTGGCCACTCTCTAAATTGTCCATAGGTGTGCATGTGAGTGTGAATGGTTGTTTGTCTGTTAATGTATTCTGTGTTGGCCCTGCGATGGACTGGCGACCTGTCCAGGGTGTACCCTGCCTCTCGCCCGATGTCAGCTGGGATCGGCTCCAGCCCCCCCCGCGACCCTTAACAGGAGTAAGCGGTAGAAGATGAATGAATATATGGCTATGGTGTTGTCAATATATATATGTATGGCCTCTGGTGCATAATGCATTCCTTATTAAACCCCCGTGCACAGCAGTGTTTGACATATGGTGCTCCCCTTTAAGGGTACATCACCACTTTCCAAGTGGGGAACAGGTTGTAATCTCACCTACCGCTCGTTTAGTATAATCATCGCTGCATCAAAGCGGTAGGAGGACGTCCCTAAAGCACTGCAGCGCAAATTTGTTTGGGTCTTATTAGCATTTATTCTCACCTCCCCCGCTCGCTCAGAATAGATCGGAGACGTGCGTCTCGCAGGTTCGCATCATTTAAGTTCTGTAATATGACGAAGACTCTTTTGATGCGATGTACATCGCACGTACAAGAAAAGTCTGGTGAACTACGTTTCAGAGTGCTCACAATGGAGAGGTCACTTTCTTCATACTGCCAGGGACTAAGTGGAAAAACTATTTTCCAGCTTCTTACCTGATCTTTTTTTTTTTAATTTCACAACAATTTCACAACAATTTTCCTTGAACAAACACAAAATGCTGACCCGTTGTGAAATCCTCTCCCACACTAATTTAACATCACGTGCCCTCTGCGGTTTATTTATAGGGCTGTATATTTCAATTTGTGGCTTACTGTGGGGGGCTGGCAGGATGTGGACATTAAGCTCGTTGGCGTGTGCATGATTTCATGGCGGCTGTGGTTTACATTCTGATTTATCTGCTGATAATGTACACAGTGAGACAATTAGAGACAAACCAGTGCTCGAGCGTCTTCCCTTTGCATATATGGCTTTATAATGATGATTAGCCCACCTGAGTCGACCTACTTATCCCAGCACTTTGATTATTATTCTCTGTGGGGTAGACCTCCCCGCTCGCTGCCTTGTTCATTTAACACCCTGCCTGACATGTTGCAGGAGTCACTGCAGTTTGTCGATGCGTGACCCTGTACTCCCCGTCACCAACAGTGTCAGGACTGTGACTGCGTCTGTCTCTTGAGCCCTGCTGTGTTATGATGCAGCCCAGCTTGTGAACGCTGGTTCAGGTGACAGGTTCACTGTCAAACTTGCATCAGGGGACACCTTTTGCCTCTCATCTAAAATCCGTCCTCCGTCTCCCAGCGTTCAGTGCCATTTTCTTAAGTCAATTTAGAATGCAGCTGATTTAGCATACCTTTTTTTTTTTTAAACATGTATTTATTGAGATTTTGTTATTTAAACGAAACACCAACAATACAACGAGGCACATTACATAAAATAGGAAGGCACTAAGGATCAAAGTAGAGTCTGTAGCATCCAAAGACATAAATCTGAACGAGTATACGCTAATTTATCAGATAACCATACAGCCCCTACAACACCATCAACAAGGGTATGTGTCTTACCTTAAAAATTGAAATAAAATGGAGAAAAAAAAAAAAAAACCAAATAAATAAATAAAATAAATAAATAAAAATAAATAAAGAAAAATTAAGAATTATTACATTCAAATTAAATTAAAAAAAAAAAAAAAAAACACATGTATTCCAACTAATTATCAATACAACCATTCACATCCATATTGTTATTTTCAAGGAAATCATAGAAAACATTCCATACTTTCCAAAACTCGTCAAGCTTATTCTTTGTTATGTAACTTATCTTTTCCAAAGCTAAGTAAAAAATCATTCCCCTCAACCACTGTACTATGACACAGTGTGTTTCTGAATTCCAAAAAGAAGCTATACATCGTTTGGCTTCTAAAAAACAGATATTCAATAAAGACCTAATCCTTTTTGAAGTTATAAAGCCATCTGGGTAGAGATTTAATAAACATAATTTAGGACTAAGGGGAACAACCTCACCGACGATCTGGCTCGCCAGAGCTAACACTTGCCTCCAGAATGACAGTATCCACTGAGCAACCATAAATAACTAAGCCTGTTCATTAACGGGGGAAATGCTTCTTCACAGATCACAGATTTGAATAAGAATAAATTTGTACTGATGCCTGGTAAAGGTTTCATGATGGGTCCTTTGAAACTAGTTTTTAAAGTATTATTCTTGCGCGTCCGCAGCTGAGCTTATAACCTCTTGGTTACTTTGGCAAGGTACAATGCGACGTGCTTCAAATCATAACTCTACCTGCAAATACCTCTATCTGTCTTTGGGTTCTCTCAACTTGTTTATAAAGTGGACAATGTCATACGTTTACATGTTTTGTCACAGTGTGACAGTAACTTTTGGATAGCAACACTTATAAAATACATAGTGCGGGACGTCGTAAGGTCACATGCAAAGTGCAGATTCGTGTGAAGTATTAGATTCCTAATATAACAAGACACGATGCAGTCATCCTTTTCTCATCACCAGTAATTGCTACGGGCATATATCCTGTAATACGCTTATAAGACTTTGACTCACAGAATGAAAGTGTCATCTGCAATTCAGAAAGAGATGGACATGTTCTTTATTAAGCATAATGATGTGACTTTAGAAAAAAAAATTACAGCGCTGAATAATATTCCTCTTCTTTCACTCTTTTCTCGTATTCAAGGTAATTTTGAAGTCCTGTTGGTGTATATCCCTATTTATAAGCAATGCAAAGAAGGGAAAATATAAGGTAAGGTACCGTATAACTCAAGTATGAGATAACCATCGGTGCCTGGCAGATGACACATTGGTCTGGATGCTGTAGATACAAGCACCTCCTTCCTGCTCCTAAGTGCCATTCCATACGCACTCTTGTTAGAGCAAAGAGCAATCAATAGTCACACAGATATGAGCACTCCTTATCTGATAAGGCTCTTGGAAAAAAAAAAGCATGGGTTCTTACCTAAAGGCCAATCACTGATTAAAGCCACTTCGACTCAGTTTTAGATCAATTAGTGTTAATATGATGAGTTCCATTTTATTTGTATTATTTGTATTGTGTAAACCTTGATTTTGTTTTAAAGAATAATTAAGGGGGTATGTGTGATTTTATATTTGATAGTGTGATCGTCATAAGACCACAGGGATGCGTGAGAGCATGAGGACCACGTCGAACATTTATTTTTCTTTTTATTCTACAGACAGCTTCAACAAGCATCTTTCAATCATACATAGACAAACGTGGAGGCACTGATGTGAATCCGTTGTTTACTTCATTAAATGCCTGGGACAATGACAGGATGTCAAACAGCCTATCAGTCTACGATGACAGGATATTTTAATTTCAAGCTGACTTTGTTTCAAGCTTTTGTGCAAGAGAAAAATATCTTCTGTCGTCTTCATTCCGTCCACCATTTCCCAGACAACAACATGTAACTGAAATCATTAGTCAGTTGCAGGCCACATAAATCCATTAACACACAATCCAAGTAGAAAAGCAGTTATGACTCAGTTAAGCGTTAATGCACTTTGTTGTTAAAGAGCGATAAAGCAATTACTTCATTACTAGAAATTCGAGCAATCAAAACACAATGAATACGTTCACGCGGAGGTTAAAAACCGTGTCAACCACAATCATGTGGCAACTGTTCATCACAGTACTAGAGTGTAAACAGAAGAAAGGCAAGCCAGACAACAACCTAGCATTTTCTGTTGTTGACGTCGGATGCTGGTGTCCAATTATTTCTGAATGTCTGAGAACAAGGCTGAACACTCCAGTCAAAAATGCATGTGCAGTACTACAGGAGTTTCAAAGTGCTTTAAAGTGGATTTATAACTGGAGGTCACCAAATTGTGTCCACTGAGAGAGAGAAAAAAAAGTATGGCGGCTACAATAAATCCCGAAAGCGAATCCCATTATGTTCAATCCTGTTGCTGGCTCTCAGTTTCTTTACTGTATGGTTCTAATGAAACAGTGACAGACGGTGTATAATGTCTAAAGTTATGTTCATGCAGTGGCAAGAGATGAAAGTTCGACGACCCTCTGCGTGTCAGAGGAAACAAACCGGGAATGTTGTTAAGATGCACAAGCACGTGTGAACGTGTGCTAAATGCAATATTTATACTCGACACCGCGATAATGACATTTACTTTGGAGTATCAGAGCAAATCTGGGAGCAGTTTGTATAGGCTCTCATCAGCTACACAAAGGTAAACACTGACGACAACAGACCAGTGAGTTAAACTTCATCCATCTGTTTTTATCGTTGGAGGGAAGCTGGAGCCAAACACAACGGACTCCAGGTACGCAGACAGGACACCAGCCTGTATAACCTGCCGTCCCAACTTAATACAACAAGTTAAGTTATTTATCAATGAACGATAATTGCCATTGTTAAATGAGTCATAGATAATCATTTTCACCCTGGCAGATGCTTAGAAAAAATGTGTACCTTGTTTTGCCAGTAACCAACGGCCCAGAACTAAACTCTATATATGCACCATAAACCTAAAGCAGACAGAGCGACATTTATCTTTTTAATTATCGTCATCTCTTTGCCAAATGACACAGTAATGAAATCTTCATGTTTTCCTGCTGTTTATTTTTCCTTCTCGGCCAAAAGATGACAGTTTTTTTTTTTTTTTGGTCCTCGTGCAGTCTGTGTGTCACTTTCCACGGGGGTCACTGCAGAGAGCAGGAAGAGGTGTTACAGAGAGGTCTGAGTGGGGAAACATAATGTGATGTTGCCACCCTCCTCCAGTGCTGAGGAGCTGTGCTGATCACAGCCGGAAACGATGAAAGCGGGTGGAAAGTATGTTGCCAAAAATAAAACTCAGGCTGTAGGAAATGTCGCTGTGATAGTCGATAGTCTGGACTATAACCAATCAAACTGCTTATCTGCACCTTCATTAAATTCTGTGGCAAATGAATAGTGTGATTTTTCGGGACCGGACCGGAATTTGACGTAAAAACACTATTTACATCTCTTAACCTTATTAAACATAGACTCTAACACGCTGTCAGCAATGTAGCTCAGCATTGCTGTTGCACAAGAAGTACACTTGTGCTGTTGCACAAGAAGTGCAATCTGCCTGCCTATGTTCAGCCAACAAGACTAAGCGTAGTCAACATAATAGAGGCTGTTGGTATAAAAGCATCGCAGCAATGGTCCTCCTCATACACTCACTGATGGTCAATGATCACTTTTATCTCACGGCACATTGATCAAGTGAGTTGGTGAGTTAGTGAGTCTGTAATTCTCCAGCTTGGCCACAGCAGTTAATCCTTCCTGGCTTTTCCTCTGCTGGAACTGCACACAGATTGCACTGAGCAGACTGCATCGCTCAGGTAAGAGATGGCAGCAGTGATAAATGCACGTTCGCAGGTACTTCCTGATGACAACTACGCTGCTCAGAGGAGCATAATGACACCACCGGTATCATTCTGCAGCATTTGCTCTTGTTGCTTTTTTTGCTGTTGTCACACATGTATGGATGTGAATTTTGTGTGGCTGCATCTTACATATACAGGGGATCCTCGAGTTACGACGGAGATCCGTTCCTGAGAATGTGTCGTAACCGAATTTCGACGTTAGTCGGAACATACATTCATTGGGCCATTGTGCATACATTGTGCCACTAGATGTCGCTATAACACGACCCTACAATAAGAGTTTACTATGGGGAATTGCCTTTTGTCACTGTAGGGGTTGATATCGCAAGTGTAATGAGCATTTCCTTTAGATTTTTGACATCAACCGTGTAGACCCTGTGTTGTGAATAAACCTATGGTATTGCCACGATCCCGAACGCATCTGTGTCCGTGTGCATCTCCTTACTAGCTGCCGCTGCACCCCCCGCCAGTCGTCCATTTCACATAAGTAAACACAAGGCAGAGTAGCCTAGCTGTGCTGTGGAGGTGCTGGAGAGCCGGCAGGCGCACTGAGAGACAGAGAGAGCGCTCACCAACTAGTTCCCGTGCGAAGTCTGTACATATTTACAGGGCAAACTGCTTAAGCCGAAACAAGGAAGTTCACGGGAGATGTGTCGTAACCACGAAAACAACGTAACTCGCAACCGTCGTAACTCGAGGACCCCCGGTATATAACGAGTTTCAAGGCAAACTGAGACAAAACACAAACAATCTACAAGCCACACGTGACAACATTAGAAACAGGTCCGTAATCTAGTACAAACCGATATACTTTATTTAGCTGCAGCTGATATACCAGCAAACGTACATACTCATACATGCATGTGGCGAAAACCAGCCAGTTCTTGTTAGCACGTTAGACTGTAAATATTACAGCTGATTCTTGCTGCCTGCAGCCTTTGGACAGTTACAGTTTTCATAAATCATCTGCTTTATTTACTTAGTATTTTGGAAGGTTAATTATGCACAACACTACAGGCAACATTCTTTTTTAATGATCCACTCACTTTTGAGTTTCTGGGCTATTTTGCTTTTACAACCTGTCTCCTCTCGCTCCAGCGGGGGAGAAAATTCCCAAAATAAGGTACGTGTGTTCCTGCACTTTCTCTGTTTGTGTATAATAGATTTCAATCACAATCCCTTTTTATACGCTGCTTTCTCAAAATGAGCTTTTGAAGGTAAAACCTAAAATATGCTTGCACCCTTTGGCACAATCGGTACCTGTCCTTGGATACGGCTGCATACGTAATGGCGGTGGATGGACATGCAGTGCGTCTGACTCTGTCCTCATCACAGGGTAATAATTAATGTTTAAATAGATCTTTCAGACATTTTAGCGGGGGCAGGGTTCAATCCAGGCCATGAAATTCGCCCATCAGAAAAAGTCTCTCTTTTTCTTTCGTCTCTTTGTCAAACCATTATTGTCTGGTCTGGACTTCCTTTTTTTTGCTAATTTTGGTAATTGCGTGTCCGGAAAAATAAAGGATCAGTCTGTCACATCTTTTCTTTTTTTTTTTAAAGTATACCAAAATACACTCGAAATGGCTATTGCTCATCTGTTTTTTTATGTTCTCTGACGTCTTTGTCCTTCTGCTTTTAACCATCTTTTCATAAGCTTCAGATGTACCAACACCATCTGTTTTCTCTGAGGCTGGGGGACAATGGTAGGATGAGAGTCCTTAGAGTCCTTTTTTTTTTCTTCCCCCAACTGTGTGAACTGTTTTCTGTCACCTCATCAACACTGTAAGGCTTTTGTTTTAAGCCGGAAAAAAAAAGCTTCACAGATCAAGATGGCTGCTGTTTCTATCACTAAGGTGTGGAAACGCAGTGCTCATTACCCGGAATACTTCAGTGTTCATAGTTGGTCAGAAAAGGTGATGCCTAAAAAGACTACAAAACCAAATACTACAAATCGAATAAGAAAACAAATTCCAAAAAGAATTCCAGTTTGAATTTTTCCAAAAATGTCCTTCATAGCAAAAATAAGTCAGTCTGTTTGTTATTGCTATAGACAGACACCAGCCACCTAGTGCTTAATTAAAGAACTGTCATATCTGAAATGCAGTTGCAGAAGTTACTTACAAGGTGCAAGTCTAGGAACTTTCAACTTTTTTAATCCGACCCAACCCTCTTGACACCAAGATGTATTTTCATCTACCCTACGAAGCACCATTCTCATTATATGGCTCAGTCTTCTAAGAAGGTCAGAGGTATATTAAAATACATAAGTGCACCTCAGCTCAAATCTCTGTGATATTTTTGTGGCAGCCACTGGATGACATAAATTGAAAGTGCCTCGCAGAATACCTCTTGTAACTTTGTGTCCGCGTTGGAGCTGTTAGCGCTTAGCGCTGCAGCGGAAGACCTGTCACATGGGGTGAGGAAGCGAAAGGGGAGAGTGGGAGAGTGTGGAGAGAGAGATGAATGGTCCTTGTGGGATTCCCAATCACATGTACTGGGTGCAGAAGTAGCGGGGGGCTGCAACATCATGTATGCTCTGCTTCAGTTGGCTATGATACTTTTGCAGGGAAATTATGGCATCTGTCTATTATTTATTAAAAAATGATTCTTTTCTCTGCACCTGTTACAGCAATCTTACCTCCATTATCAAATGTACCCATCACACCTACCACCTTTCCCTCATATCCCTGATGGATAATGACATCTCTCTTTCTCTATCTCTATCACTGACTCACTGATTAGTGTCAAAATCATTCACTTTATGGGTAAAATGGATGTTTTTGTTTTAGAATATACAGGTTTGTTTCACTTGGTTGCTTTGGAAATGAAAGGCCAGAGCTGTGCCAGCACACTGGCAAAAAGTCGCCGCTCTTCTCCGGAGCGAAATGGGAAGAGAAAAGATTTTTCTTTTTCTCTTTTTTCATCTTCGTTTTTCACATTGAGTGACTCAATTTCACGCTCCATTGGCATATCTGGGGTGACGCGCCATGAAATCAGTCCAATTCTGGGATTTCAGAGGAACAGTATTTTGAAAACCCCTGAGATATGTGGCCATATTACTTTCCTCACCTCTGGACAGATTACACTATTATGTGACAGCGTAAAACTGTGGTGATGGCATGTTCCCATCATTGATAAAACAAATGTCTGAACAGGAAAAAAAAATCACAAATGATTAAACTAAAGGCGTCAACTTATTTTGTGACTTAAAATTTTTAATGGAACGCTGAAAGCAGACAAATGGAAAAGCATTGCTTTCAGAAAATTCATAAAATTGCTGATAGTCTGATTTGAATTCTTTTTTTTCCCCCATTGTTTAAGCTTTTATTATCTTGAATGAATCCAATCCCTGTTTGACCCCTCTCCACAGGGGGATGGCTTCAGGTTATCCACACCAATTAACATTCATTAAGAAGTCACCAACATTTGACCCGGCTGTCTTATCATATTTATTACAATACACCATTATGATTAATAAACACTCAGCTGCCAAGTTCCCAGTTTATTCTTAGAAACACATGAAATGAATGCTGCCTTATAGCGCCTTTGCAATAAGTCCTGCTTACATGAAGGCAAGGATGCTCAATCTATTTTAGAGAATTTCATATTCAAATAATGTTGGGGTTTTTTTGGAAGCTGCATTTGGTGTAACAGTTGTTAAATGCATCATTTCACATTTTCCTGGGGCTTTTTAAATATATTGTAAATCTCATTTCTATGAACAAGGGTAAATCTGACGCGCTGTAACGCTACTTTCAAAATTGGACTTTTTTCAGAGGCTGGACACATTTGCAGGCAGCGAGGTACATTCTAGGAAATAAGCAACAGGAGCTAAACAAGAGGGGCTGAGGGGCAGGAGCAGACTCACCGCTGAGAAAGACTGCAGGCAATTGGAGTGTGAAAGCTTGAATCTACTGAACTCCAGCTGTGGGTAAGCCAGAGATGAAGACTGGCATATGACTGAGAAAAGCAAGGACCCAAGAACAATCAACAAACTGGTGGCTGAAGTCACCGTCCTAAAGTTTTTTCTAATAATATACAGCATATGGGCTTATGACCGACTAGAACTGCAAGATGGTTTGTTTAAAACATAGCACATGAGTGTGTGGTTGTATTTTGCTCTTTTTGTGGAGGTTGCTGGCCCACGGTCTTTGGGTCATGTGTGTGTTGACCTCAGTCAGCTATAGCGCACACAGGGTGGGAGGGAAAAAAAAAACGTACTGACCAGGTTATCTCGATGTCTGTCCCTCTCTCTGCTCCCTGACTGTGTTATCGATGGATAAAGAGCCTCTGGTCACCGCTGAGCCACACACACGCACAAAACTAACATCAGATTTGTGTGACAGGCCGGCTGTGTGTATTCGTGCTTTAAAATCTTACCACCATGACAACAATCAGAAAGGAATGTTTTGTGTCTCAGAGTCACTGATTTGTTTTTGCTGCCACCTCTTCCTCTCTTCATTCACTCTCCTTCCTCTTTGTGATGAGGGCTATTCTTGCCTCACTGTAAAAGACGCCGCACGTCCCTGACGTACTCCAACCTGTGTGTAGCAGTGATTGTGTCTAATAAAAGTGTGCCCTTCCAAAACTGAAATATTTACTATAGTATAGAGAGTGAGTTGTCCCCTTACATCTTGCCATTTCTCCGCCCTTATTTTGGAGTACAGGGATAAAACCGCCACTAAATATCCATAATAAAGAACGAGCAGCAGGGAGGCACAATTACATACATTTTCATTATAGAGCTGGAGGAAATTAACTGTCGCACAACACCCTACTAAAAATCTATGCATGCAGAATATAAATTAAACTGGGTTCGAGAATGAACTAAAATGCATCTTTATAAATTAGTCATTACGCGGAGCCTCTGCACACCTGTGAAACAGATATGAGCACCAGGACCATTTGTTGCTCTTTAAGTATTCACATTTGAACGTATAATGATCAGTCTCTGCAGTGTTGCCCTCCATCCCACTGAGGCAGATACTTAGCATCCTTCTCAGGGATGTCATTTCTGTTTCAATTTCAAACCCTCGTCCCTGGAGATTAAAGGGGGGGGAAATGATCATCTGGCATCGGAGTCCTCTCTCTAACCTTATCTGTCTTTGCTGTTGCTGTGTCACACAGGCTTGTCAGAGGGAACCTGGGGGACTGGATGTATATTTTTCAAGTTGTTGTCGAGATTTGTTTAATTTCTTCACCAAAACCTTTGCATTATTAACAAAGTTCTGTCACTGCGTTATGTGTTCTGAGGTTTTATTCTCAAAAGTATAATACATAAACATTACTTGAAGTTCTGTCCTCCAAATGAGTTGGTGCAGCTATAAATCAGCTTCACATATATATATACAGTAGTTTATTATTATCTGTAACAATTAAAGAAAGATGTGCCAAGCGACAACAAAGGAAAAGCTTACATGGAGTCTGGCTGGAGTACAAGCAGTAGGAAGGGAAACATAAACCCGAAAGTGAAATCCAAAACTTTCTGGAAGCACAGGAACCGGAGGAATAGGTGAACACACACTGCAGGACATACTGACCAAATCTCAGGGGAGAACAGAGAATAAACTGATAAGAGTGGAAACTAGACAGAGGTGAAACCATTCAGACAAACGAATCAGGGAAGGTGAAGGTAACCAAAACATGTGACAAGTAAAACTGTCACAAGACACAATTGGCAAAGAAAAATTGAAATAAAATTGGAAGTACACACAGAGAAGATATACTTGGAAATGGTTACAAAACAGAACAAGGACCAGCTAATAAGACAGATACACAAAGAAAGAGAATATAAAACAACAACAACAAAAATGAATTTCAGGGACCTGAGGGCAGACCAGAACAGCCTACATAGTACGCTATAGGTATCTCTATCCGCTGCCTTTAAGTTCTGCATAATCAAATGTATATGTTTGAAGTTTATATAAAGATTGTGTGAAATCAAGTGTCGTTTACGTTTTGTTCAACAAAGCAATCAGGCTTTTCATGTTCAACTGCACAATGCACAACAGAGCGCTTCATGTTCTCAGTGTATTCTTTTGTATCATTTAAAGTCTGCTCTGCGTTTTAAAAGACTGAGCTATTACTTTTCTATAACAAGGTTCATACTGTGTTGTTTATTTGCCGGGTGACAAGTGGAAGCTGCATGGGGCCTCACAATAGGCATTGGCAAACAAATTGCCTCCAAGTGTAAAACAGCAGAGTGGTGCCAATATGCATTTTACCGTGACCTTTAAATTAAGCAGCGAGCAATGAAGTACGTCTCAGAGATGTCTTTCCACTGTGGTAAGAGGGTCTGACTGTATATACTGTGACATGCACATAATTCTACAATTAAACTGCCTTTGGTGGTAGAAGCATCTCAGCATATTTCACAAGGCTGATCAAAGTCAGAATGTTTTTTTTTCCCCCGTAACTGATATTATAATGTAATCTTGTTGCATTTGAATAAAACGCCACTTTCAGTACCTTTTTGCATCTCATCTCTTCAATGTAAAAAAAACTGGAAAAAAAAGTGCAATAGATGCACTCCCTTTATGTAGCGTCTTTCTAACTTAGTGGTGGGAAAAAAATGCTTTTTTTCCTATTTAGCCAAGCCACACACACATACACACACACACTCAGCTGTGTAGATGTGTGCATCCGGAGCAAATTAGTGTTCTGTGTCATTCCTAAACACATGTAGACAGGAGGAGCCAAGGACTGAACTGCCAGACCGGAGATTAGACATTCTGGACTCTGAACTAACATTGCGAACAATGATACTCTTATTATCTGACAGGGGCACAATAGTGACTTGATAATCCACTTTATCTCCTGCTGATTACCTCAAATTTACCCTTACAGCAGTCAAGTGTTTAACCGGATTTCTTTGCTCTTTCTTGACCAGGGACATTTATTCAGGCTGACAGAGCCTCATTCCCACTTCCCAGTCCTCTCCCACTGTGTGTCATTAAACAGGTTTTCCTCTGATTCTACAGCAGATTCCAGTTCGTGCATGCTTATTAAGGTTCTTCCATAATAATAATATTGTTTGGTAACATCCAAAACCCCTGCGAAATCACCATGTATTTTAGCCAGTAACAGATCAGCACAGCCTGTCGACACAGCAGGTTCCTGGGTTTTTTTTGCTACCAATAGACCACCTGTCTAAGTTGGCAGGACATGCTGTTTAAAAGAAACAGTCACAGAAACAACTCCACAACCAGATTAATAATATGCTTTTCAGCTTTTTTTTTTACCTTGTGAGTGGCACGTAACAGTAATCTAAGACGAGCTCTAGAGACAACTTTAGACACAGTCAAAGGAATTCACCTTAGACAAGACTAGACACCCCATCAACCCATAGCCAATGGTATAGCGATAGATAGATAGATAGATAGATAGATAGATAGATAGATAGATAGATAGATAGATAGATAGATAGATAGATAGATAGATAGATAGATTGATAGATAGATATTTCATTTCAAGCCAGACCCCCTATTTTTGAGAAGTTTGAGTTTGACATTGAAAGATGATCTCCATATTTCCCCTTTTCTCTGGGCAAAGTCTAATGTGATGAAGATGGATATGATCAAATTCAATTACACGTTGCAGCCATTACTTATTGCAATGCCTGTGATACATTGCCACGAGTGGCCCTGCAGTGAGCATGAAGTTCTAATAATGATGACGTCCATGTTATGTTTTAATGATAATGTCAGACCAAAGGAAGAGAGCGTTGGCGAACTTGAAAGAGATTCGTACACAAATTACAAAAACTTTTGATGTCCATATGCTTTTGATGTCTACATTCGCACCAGTCAAAACAGCTATCCTCGCTTAACTTTTGACTTTATAGAACATCCAAAAATCAACATTCAAAATTTTATTCAAAATATACAAGGGTGAGACCTTGTAAGGGACGTGATTGATCCAATGCAAATGAGCCAAAGGGCCACTGCCCCTGCTTAATGGGCAAAAACACATTATAACAGCCCCAAGGTGTGTTCCCACTAGAGGAAACCTAGTGTGCCAGATTACCATCCCTGCAGATACATCAAGTACAATGTTTGGAGTTCTTTAAATACCACTGTACCTTATCAAGTCAGTGTTTGAGTTTATATGTGAAGAAAAGGCTAATAACAACCAGAGCATGTTTAATCCATATGTAGCCACGTGCACGCTTTTTAAATGAATGCTGCAACATTTTGATTTGGTACGACAATACTTTACAAAACAAGTAAGGAAGTGTTCTCTAAAACTGAGTGAGAGAGAGATCGAGCAAAGTGTATGAGTGCTTCACGTTTGGTTACACATTTGCTCCTGCCTTGTTGAAAGCCAAATCCAACTCAAGTGTGTGTGTGTGTGTGCGTGTGTGTGTGTGTGTGGGTGTGTGTGTGTGTGTATGTGTGTGTCATTAAATAATCATCTCGTGTCTGACTTTGTTTAAATCAGGTATGGGGAGCTTTTTTTGTCCTTCATGACATTTTGATCTCTGCTTTGTAATAAGCGGGGGAATGTGATGAAATTTACATAACCCTAATTCTTCAGCTTGCTGACAACATATTTTTCCAGGGACAGCCATCTTTAATATTTAGAAGAGTAGTTTCCAATGCCCTTCAACTGTGCCTGCAGTATTAATGTATCCTTAATGGGAGAGGTTCCATAAATGAGCCTCAAATGGAGCTAGACATTTTAATGCTTGCAAGAATGGCTGTTATTTCCACACTTAGCCATAATAGTCTTTACTGCATATTTAATAAAAGTGTAGGCTCATATTAATTGTTTAGCAGCCAAGGACTTCATTAACTGTTTGTGATGTTCTGGATGGATTTTCTCAGTCTTCCCTTCCCATCTATTCTGGTTCTACAGACCACCACACTGATTAGATTTGTGCTCTTTAACACTTTTGCTTTTTATTCAGTCGCACTAGATTATGCCGTAGTGTGTGAGTGGGTTGGGCAAAAACAAGGAAAGTCGTTATTGTTCCAAGACGATCTCCTTTATCAACTAAAAACTACATTTATTGGTTTCCTATTCAGTGTCTAAGTAAGGCATGTATGGCTTGGTCATCCACAAATATGGCGACTCAAGCATGTTTGAGGTTTATAGTCAGAATGAGCATGTGTCATTCACTTATTGGTTTCAGCACAGCAGATAGAGGCTAAGGAGTGACATGAAATTGCTGTACAGCAATACTCTGATGTATTCATCGACATGTTTGTACTTTACCTAATACATAAATAAACAAGATATCCTTATTTTGTGAGCTGAAAAAGCAATTCTGTCACAATTTTCGTTTTCTGTAAACATAATGGGCTGTTTAACTGCAATAAAATGTAGTTTCTGAGTCATCATGAGTGGCCTTTTTTCGCATTACTCATTAGATCCATTGTTAATATAAAATACTGATCATCGACTTTTTGGTTTTATCATTGTTGGGTTTAAATATGAGAGTCAAAATTGCTGACGGTTATCAATCTGCTTGTTATCCTGTTGCTGAATTCATGCAGCTGGGCAAATTATTTCCAGTCAACTGACATTTCTGTAAAGCGTTCCATCACTTTGTTTTCTTACATTGCTGTGCTTTTCTTTTTCCGCCAAGGGGTTTCATGAATAACAAGCTATTCCACGCTGCTACAGTATATTACAACTGCAAACTTCAAAATTTAATTTAGTTGTTCGTATCCCCAATTTCTCCAAAGACATTAAAGCAACAAAAGATTATCTTCACAACTTTGAGCTTACGATTGATAACATTTTCTTGATTATGAACTTGAAAGTAGTTTTGTATAAATGGGTTTTTGAATTTCAATTTTAATGATTAATATAATAAACATAGTTCCATTTAGTTGGATCAGCCTATGTTTTCAAGCTCGTCAACAAAGAGCAGTGATCCCAAGCCCTAAATTTGGTTTTAACAATCTGTCACTAATGCTACCGCCAAAAAGACATTTTCACCCCACAAAGGTCAAACTCACATAAGACAGGATGTCATAATTTTAGGACTCATTATGAATCATTTGGAAAGAGTATTGACCCGCAGTCCTTGGCTTTTGAACTTACTTCAAAGACATCGTAGTGCTTAGCACTGCGGTTTGACAGCTTCAGACTCATAAGGACAGGCTGATCTTTTTCCCCTTTCACCATTTAACACCCTGAATGGACTCCAGCTAATTGGAGATCATTATCACAATGGCATGATGTATTATGTCATCTTTCTTAAAGACCTATAGAGGAATTCAGAAAAAATGAAAAAAAAATGTTTTTAATAAATTTGGCAAGTGAACTCAGATTTTGCTTTTAAGGACAATAAACTGCAACAGCACAACAAGAGCCATCCAAACCAAATAGAAATATGATACTCTCGTAACCAGAGGGGGTTGTTTCCGTGAGGACAAACTAGGTCTTCCTGTGGGTGCACTAAATCCAAATTTGATAAACACTTGAGCTAGCACCCCTGTGATTCAGCATGCAGTCTAATGTACTAAGTTTGATAAGTGAAGGGCAAAGCCACCCTCATGCATTTTCATCAGCAGCCCCCGGACAAGGCTCAGACACACATTCCAGTACCTCAGAGAGCCCTTACACAACAGATAGGCAGACTGTGGCTGTAATGTACATCCCAGAACGGCCATTATTGGAAAGAGGTTGCGAGGTTGTCGTATTGAGGAGACAGTTAAAACGGCGTAATGAGAACTTGGATACCTGCTTAAAAAAATTTACGATGAAGGATAAACTGAGTGTCGGTCGATTGACAGCCTCAGCTAAGACTAAACAGAGCACTTAAATTCGGATTAAGGAACAGATATAGCCCCGACAGACTCTGGTCGAGTGTGTGTGTGTGTTTGAGTTTGTGCGCAGTGCATACTGTAAACAGTACTTCACTGGAACTTTGTAATCGGGGTCAATAGCTTGACTTGTTCCCTACCTAAGGCTTCTCTGAAACCTCCAACACACTGTCTGTCTCAGCAACCTTTGCCTGACAGCAGAGAATGCATGCTATAAATACTGCCAGCTAGCAGCCCGACAATATATCCTGGATCAAATATACAAACGTTTTTCAGGGAAGTCAGCAGCCAGCCGTCCGTAACTGACGTAGAGTGAGCATAACTTTTGTATGAAGGTTGTTTAAAGGAATCTTGTTAAGGCCAAACCATTCCCTTTCCTGCCCTTTGCTTAACACTCCCAGAATTGTTTGAAGCTGTCGGGTTTTAGAGAAGCCAGCTGTAAATATTGCCCTGAAAAGAAACAAATCATGACATGAAATGCAAACTGCGAACAATGATCTATTTTATGGCATGTTGCCTTGTGCTCGAATTGTTAACTGTCCAATTATATAATAAAAATGTTCCAATTAAGGAATCATTTGGAATAAGATGGTATGATATAGTAACTTACGCAGCACTGTTACTGACTAATGCATTCCAGTTAAGAGAACTGTGTTTTTGAGATATCTCCCTTTCCAGCCGGTGGCTTATGAGACTAAAATGGAGAACAACACACAATTCAGACTAATAGAAACATGGAAACAATATAATAATTTTGTCTGGCAGGTCACATCAGCCCAAAGCTACAACCAAAAGAAAATAATGCCAGATGAAACTGCCCACAGTTCTGCAAGCTAAACTGTCTGCCAGTGAATGACAGCAAAACATGAGCAGGGATTCTACTGTATCATCTCAGTCTCAATGATGATGGATGGTAGAAAACATGAGAAGCATTCGAGTAATGTCCAATTAAAGGGGTGTCAGCCTTGGTAATGGCACTGGTCTAAAGTCCCTACCTGTGATTGTTTCCAGTGTCCAGTCCGGAGTCTCAATACATCTATTTTCAACCTACTATGTCAACTCAAACCTGCAATTTTGACCAATACACTACAGAACCACCAAAAACCTAATTTCAGCTGCTTGAAATCACAAGCCCTATATTTCAGTCAGCACCCGAAGGATCCTGCATCTTTGCTTCATAACTCAGCTGTTTGTTCATTTTTAACATAATGATTTGATAGAAATCCTGTATTAGCACAGTTAGTTATTTTAAATGTCATCGTTCTCATATCCCAAGGCACATCAACTACTTCACTGGGGACATCTGGTCTTTTCCTCATCTGGACTGATTCATCCACCGTGTGGGACCACTTGTGGCTGATTTTATTATCTGTACCGTGTCACTGTCGGCTTGTCAACACAGTCACAACAATTTACTGCTCATAAGTAATTAAAGTTCTATTATGCAAGAAGGGTAAAGTTGCCTGCTCATAGTTTTTTTTACACATTACAAAGTCAGCAAACATGAAACTCTTAATGTACAAGCTGTGTCTTGATGGCTTGTCCATGTGTATCATGAACTGCAGAGCTAACAAGGAGCACCTTTGTCACATTCAATACTTCACTTACTTCACACTCACCAAAGTGAGATCCTCCACGCCTGTTCGGCAGTGAAAAGCGCTTAACATCTATGATTCTACATAATGCTGATGAGACATAGCCAAAACAAAAAGTCAATATCCAGAAACAAACAGGCAAATTTGTTCATTTGTTGCTAAACTGAGGTCAATTTGTTGACCTCAGCACCTGATCTCAATTATCCTTGTTACGTAGGTGGCTGAGTTTGTATTACACTGATCATGCCCAGCTTGTAACAAAAACATCATGTACCAAATTTCATTTCAGAAGAAAGAAATAATCTATAATAATAATAGTAATATTTTGCAGAACTGCTCCCTTTTGTACAGGACACTATGCTCCCAGTTATTCAACCAATTAAATGAAGGTTAATATTCTGCGAGCAGGCGCTTTCAGTTTTTTCTTTTTTTTCATTTTAATTGTTTTGCACCTATCATCATTTGCTTGTGAAAATTGAAAATATGGCATTATCCATTTACAGTTTTTCTTGGATTCTGTAAGACAAACACAGCAGGGTGGAAAGCCAAGCCAACAGCAGAACATGCAGCAGGTCTCAAGAGGAAAAGATAGAAGTAAAACACTGTGTCCATAACTTAACATTACACATTATACAATATCTATAATCACTTTTTAATGCTTGAAACAAATAGTGTGGTTTCTAATACTGAGAAATTCAAGGTCAACCTGTTGTTACAGCAGTAATTAAAATTGAACATATTGTAAGGTACATACAAATACAGGGGGTCCTCGAGTTACGACGGTCTCGAGATACGTTGTTTTCGTGGTTACGTCACATCTCCCATGAACTTCCTTGTTTCGGCTTAAGCGGTTTGCCCCGTAAATACATACAGACTTCACACAGGAACTAGTTGGTGAGCGCTCTCTCTGTCTCTCAGCACGCCTGCCGGCTCTCCAGCACCTCCACAGCACAGCTAGGCTACTCTGCCTTGTGTTTACTTATGTGAAATGGATGGCTGGCGGAGGGGGGGGCGGGGGTTTCAGCGGCAGCCGGTAAGGAGATGCACACTGACACAGATGCGTTCGGGATCGTGGCAATACCGTAGGTTTATTCACAACACAGGGTCTACACGGTTGATATCAGAAATCTAAAGGAAATGCTCATTACACTTGTGATCTCAACCCCTACGGTGTGTCAAGAGGGTCAAGAGGGACAAAAGGCAATTCACCACAGTAAACTCTTATTGTAGGGTGGTGTTATAGCAACATCTGGTGGCACAACTTATTATCTACATACAAATACATACATATGAATGTATGTTCCGACTTACGTCGAAATTCGGTTACGACACATTCTCAGGAACGGATCTCCGTCATAGCTCGAGGACCCCCTGTATAAATACTTTCCAGACCCAGGATGAAGCTTGACCTGGGTTTCTGTATTCACTATATGATGGCATGCAACAAACCCTACAAACCTGGACACTAGTAGCTGACTGGTTATCACTGTTGGTTATCAGCACTCACTCGCCAGTTTCCTCCAGCAATTCACCAGACTATGGGTGGGTGTAGAGGATTTGGCAGCACATTCCATATGATTCGGGGACAGTGCCCATGTGCTCACCACAGACGCAGTGTGTTACATTTCAGAGCATCACTGATGGAAAGTCTGTTTGTTTCCCATCTGTCTATCCCGTTTTCACTCCACCAAACTGTTCTGTCTTTCCTGCTGGTGAAATTTCACTCAGTCTTAACTGATTTGTAACTGTGCCTTTGCCATTTTGATTACCCTGGCAGGAAAACCTAACAAATATTTGTTAACGCAACACAACTTTTTTTTTTCCCTGCATATATTGGACGACTCTGTATTGAAACAGTTGGACGATTTTGCTACAAATCTTCCAGATGCTTTGAAACTGATTACAACATTATTTCCAATGTTGTCACTGCCAGTGTTAGTACATAATGTTTTAACTGGAGGTGAATCAACGCAGAAGGGAACGCACTAGTGGTGTCAGGTCTACTATGATTTTTTTTCTTTGACACGCTTCTTCTTATCAAACTGTTCAACTATTAAGAAGCGTCTGCCTGTTACTATGAGCAATTCTCTCTGAAACAAACAGACGTCAAAAGCCAAACGCCGCTGCAAACCAGCAGTTTAGACCTCATTAACAATTCAGGCCATGCAGGTACCTGATGTACAAGAATAGAAAAGAATTTTTCCAGACTTACGTTTACCTTGTATAGGAGAATAACATTTAAATTTAAAATGTCAAGCTTCCCCTTGTAGAGCCGCTTCTATTGCATGAATTGATTGTTATTGATCATGACTGATGTTCATTGTTCGACTCACAAATCTAATTTCCCTCTTCTGTTTAACATTTAGAAGAGAGACGTGGCAAACATTTAAAACAGCATCTTTCTGTCTGTCTTGTCTCGCATCTATATTCTGGTGTATTTCAATACCCACTTGTACAATATGCCCTAGCAGCTTTATATTAGCCACAAAGCTCTTATCCAATCCCAAGCTCATTATACCTGGATCCTGGAAATAATCCATGTGTACAGATCTATGTTATAAACTGCCGTCGAAGGGAGGACGTATTTCTGCTGTGTTTGTGAGCGCAGACCAATGAAAAAGGTCAGTATGCAACTTATTAACTGGTGTGTAACTACTTTACTGTACTAATCTCTATTCCCATCGGATGTTTATTGTGAATTGATAAATGATGATGAAATAAATACTCAAACCTCACTGATAATGTTGTAGTGGTACTAATATGCTCAGTAAATCAAAGGGTAGCCGGTGAAGGACTATTAAGGACATAATTCACAGAGGCTTTTATGTGTATACTACATATAATATATTGTCATTATTGGTGTGAGAATCACACTTCTGTGTTATTCTTCTAGTTTATGTAGTCACTGTAAGGCTTTTGGATGTATTATCAGAATATTATGGCAAAGAAAGATGTTAGTAATATCCACAGCAGATAATGTACACATTGCAAACTGTTGTGCAATATAGATTAGTGGTCACCATGGATAGACTCAATGCCTTTTGATTGAGACACAACTCAGGACCCAACTCAGGCCGGGCTCTGGCCCTCTCTTATTGCCGCCAGTCTTGGGTCTATACGTCAATATGTCTAATACCAGAATGGATCTGAGGTTCCCCACTATCACTGTCTGATCATGTGGTGTCTGATCATGTAGTGTGTGTGTGTTGTAATCGTAAGGAGAGGACAATGTGTTTTTGGACGCACATCAGAAAAGGCTAATTATGAAAAAGAGAAAATACAACACGTTATCTGCCAAACAGAGTAAGAAAATGGAGCAGGAAACTGCCTGGAACAGAAAAAGGAAGCGCTGTGAAACAGAACACTAAACAAGCATATATTTCCTGGATTTACGATATTTTATCTTGATATGCTTTCATGCTCATGCACCTTTGTATGTATTCCCTTAGCATTTAAGTTAAAGACATATTAAGGCAATTTTTTTTACCATTGTCTCAATGCTAACAGCAGTATGTACCTTATGTGTACCGCAAACCGTGTGGCCTCTGGTTCTCTGTTCTCTGTGTGTAGGGGTCTCCCCACTGCCTAAATATGCTGTGATATAGGGAAATGCTGGAGACCAGAAAACAATCTAGCAGCAGTCACATTTCAACCACTTTTTTGACCCGAGTGAAATATTGCATCAAAGCCGTTCAAAAGACAAAAAATAACGGTAACGGTGCAGAAAACAACAATATTTTTATACTTAATGAACCTCTTATTGACAAAACCAACAACACTATGGTTGGATTAGTACCTAATATCGTATTTGTGTTCCATTTAAAGATGATTGTAAATTTGTTTTATCCTAACATGGTGTCAGGAGAGAAAATATACTGGTGAGTTAGGCAACAATGCTATTGTCATTCTAAATATTACTCTGGCATGTATTAATGCACGTTATGAATATACATAAGACACAATTACTCTTAATTAAGTGTCACTATTTCAGACAAAAGTTTCATTTTGGCTTTCGGTTTGGTATTTGATCATGCGTGTGAGGGGGCGAGCAGCAGAGTCACATCAGCGTGATCGGAGAGGTGACATCTGCCTCTCCCTGAAATGTCTTTAATGCATTTCTAAGAATACATGATGTTCAGGCTGACACTCTACAGAGCGACATGAGCAGCTACACAGACCCTGTGAAGAGCCAGTGAAACCGACAAGTACATTCACTGTGATTTAGTTGCAGCGACATGCACAGCAATTTTCAGGTATGGTGTGCGACTGTGTCCACCTTGGTGTATGAAGCACAGGGTCAGGGTTACTCTCCCAATCACTAAAAACCCAGAGGGCACAAAGCGAGCTTGTTAGAAATAGCGCAGAGACAATCCTAACCTATTTTAATACTGCATCCTTCTCTATCAGTTCCTTCCCGCTGCTTTGAAGATTAAAACACTATCAATAAACTGGCGTCGCATAATCCACATAACACTAAATACTGTACGACACTATCGCGTCAAGTCTTGAAACACCGAAGTGCAACACGTCTAGGCAATTCAGGTACTTAAAAAGCCTGTGTGAGAAGATTTGCTACACTTCGATGATAACCTCAGCTTAAGCAGAATAATTATCAACAATTCCAGCGGAGTATCCAATAAGTAAAAGTTCGGAATTGATATTGGATACAGCCAAATTAACTGTGAGGTAATGAACGGTTTATGGCGGCAAAGCTGTGCAATACTTTCCATTTAACTGCTCCTAAACAACAGAACATTGAGGATTTAATATGCAGCAGAACTGACAGCTGCAAATTATGGCTGTTTCTTGATGCCGGAATAATAATTTTACACTACATTACGGCAGGTATTTACAATTCGGAGACTGAGGGTGCATACTTAACTACATCAATTAAGGAAATAGTTGCGGAGATGTCAGATACTCCACTGAAGCAAATCTTTAGCAGGCGGAGAGGTGCCATGTGTTGTATTATGGCACCAGCTGCACTGCTTCCCAGTGGAAGATAGTTTTTGATGTTTTCCATAACTGCCACTCTTCCGCTTCATCTGGATCCCTCCGAAATGTTTTGACAGGTAAACATTAGGTGATGTGCACCTCACCAATTGAGGGACACTACGCATGTAGAGATAGATTGACAGATTCGCCCTTGTTGCTGACTGTGTTGATGAAAACAGAAAATAGTCTTCCACCAGTCATGTTTATTTCAGCTTGATCCTTTCGCTGACCTCTGGCTCTGGAACCTTTAGCTTTAATATTACAGGCTACGCATACACTTCAGAGACGAGCACTATGATTGGTCTACGGATGGTCTAACAACAACGTCTTCCTCAGAGAAGCCTGCTTGGGCTTTCAGCTGAGGATCTGGATGTCCTCCTGCTCTGACAAATGTGATGCGACATCATGGTGGCCAGTGATCCTTGATCTGCTCTTGTTGTTGTGCAGGGAGTTGCGATCTGCTTTCAACATTCTGTCATAATGCCAGCAATAGCAACCTCAAGCTATTGCTGGAGGGACAGCTGCTGAAGATGTGGTCCAGGATCTGAAGATAATGAGGTGACTAGGATGTCTGTTACATTAGTATCCACGTTATGTTTACATGTATTTACATATGTCATGAGGAATTATTTAGAAATATCTAATTATTCATACACACTAAATTAGAAAACAAGATACAGTAGATTTGAATTTGACGGAGAGGCGTATTTTTTTTTTTTCAACCTACAACAGCTCTTATACCCCTCCCTTCCAGGGAGGGAAGAACCTGTTGGTATCACTTGACTGTGAAGATAGTAGCCTGTTTGTGACAGAGGCAGCGAGAGTGGTCAAGATATGAGACATAAAGGAGGTGATAGAAGGAGGAAGACAGAAGACAAGGCGTTTTAAAGGGGCATCATAATAAATGAGAGGCGGAGGCGCGAAAAAATGTCAGAGGGCTGAGAGGAGTGCGAATGGAAACACTGGTCCTGCTTGTCCTGTCATTTCAGCAGAGTCTCTGAGGACTGCATTGTTTCCGCAAAGCCTCAGCGTCAACCTGCCACCAGTACAAGACATCCTCTCCGCAGCCGTCGCTGCAGACACCATCAGTCAGACTGGCTCCCAAACCCCTCGCTTCCAATCGCACCACTACTGTGAAGGCAACTGCTCAAGCTTGGCTCGCAAATCTGCTTCTCCGTGTGCTCTGCAAGCGGAGACATATATTTACACAGTGTCAGAACCACACTTACACAATCTCACACACACACACACACATGCATGCATACATGGGGAGAACAAATACACACAGATTTCTTTCTTCACTTTGGCAAGACCAAAATGCACTCCCTCTGAATTTGTCACTGTCCTGCTTTTTATATCCTCTGTATATAGTTGGCTGCTGGGTTTACATAAACAGAATCCACCCCATGTCCTTCATGTTTCCACGGCTTACTGTCTTCATGGGAGCATTAAGGGCTCACCATGCCACATATCCTCATATATGCTACAGGATAGAGGCAAGTTCATGGACCATTTGGGAGATTTTGGTCCAATAGTATTTCAAAGTCAGTATTTCTTTTTCTCACATTCAATATTTAATACACGTTCAGGCAGATATTTCATTGTCACCATCTCTAGTGAGGGAAAGACTGTCAGCGAAAACAGTAATGAAGACTGAGTCCAATGGTGATGGCTGGATCTTGTTGGGGTTTTATGTTAATGATGTCACTTTTATGTGCACTGTATTTTATGCGAACCCGTGGGTTTTAGCGTATGTGCGTTAAATTATGTTTTACGCGTCTCATGTTCACGTCGGCCTGCACTCTCTGTTTCACCTGGCTGCAAGGCGAATTTCCCTCGGGGGCCTAAAACGCTAAAAGTTAAAATTCCATCCAGTTATAAAAATGTAAATGTGTGCTGTTTGTGTGTGGCGTGTTAAGATATTAAAATGTGAACAACATGCAATAACAGAGTGGAAAAAATGATTTTTCAGAGAACGACTGCATGAAATCATGTGCATCCGGTTTAGTGAAGGGTGCAATGTAAATGCATGAGACTACTGCTTGAAGAAACCTATCTATTGAGCTCTTTATGTACCCCAGGCCAATTTCATTTCCATCTCACCCCATACAACTACATAATTTTTTTTACATAATTTCATATACTGCTTTTCAGTTTCCTCATCACCGCAACTCTCAGCCACTCTCCACATTTTATATATGCACATTTTTCTCCTGCACCCCCCCCCCACACACACACACACACACGCCAGATCAAAGCACGTTCATTCGTTCCTAATGAACTCTAATGCATAACACAGCACCATTATCTCCTCCATTCGTCCCATGTACCATAAGAGACAAACCTAACACAATACAATACAAAAGCAGTTTTGGTGGTGGTGAATTTGACCTTTGACCTGAAAAACAATTTACGATTATTAACGATTATTATAGTCCAGCTTAATAATTATACTTACACGAGGCATGAAGTATATATTTGTGGTGTGAATTGTTAAAGCCCCTTCGTCATACTGATCGGTCATGTTTGTATACAAACGGGGGTTGTCTTAATTTTTTAATGTTTTATATCATGTTGCATTAAATTCTAAACGCTTTTGGCTCGATGCGTAGATGCTCTGCGTAGATGTTTTGATTTTTAATGGTAAGCACTGTTGAGAAATAAAACATGCTCACATATAAAATCAATAAAAACAATCTCTTGATCAACACTCATCGACTCCCAGTACATATTTTTTTCATTTCATGTCATTGGAGGATGCTGGTTGACAGTCGCTGACAGGGTGTCCCTCTCCTATTGTCAACACTGCGTTATCGGGAACTGTCCTTTTTGACACCGTTTCCTGTTATTTTTAAATCCCTGTTTGCGGCTCCAGATATGTATACTTTAATGAAGTTTAAAAATATAATATAAACATAATATAGATGTCAGAGGCTGTGCTTGCCTATAGCAATAGCAGCCTTTATCAAAACTTCTCCCTTCTCTCTCTCTCTCCCTCTCTCCCCTCAGCCGGTATTATTAATTCAGTTTGTTTGGTGGGACTCAGTAGCCGCGGCAGCCCCGGCCTGGCAGACCTATCGAACTGTGGCATAATAGATGTAATACATCAATGCGTTTGAGCTGAGAGCCTTTAATTAGGCCTTCCTGCTCGTTTCATCAATTCCCCCATGCCCTACTGGGATTTGGGGGAGGGTTGCTGGTGATACAGAGAGGCCTCCTGCATTGCATGTGAATCACCACACCTCCACCTCGCCAGCCCATTCCTCTGCGTCCTCAGTAGGCTCTTTGACCCTGAAAATCGCCCGCCCTCAGCCCCCTGTCCTTTTCCTCCTCCCAAACCACTGCCACTCATATACACGGGGTCAGACAGCGAAAAATGCTAATCCTCACCTGTATTTCAATAATTAAAAGCATGTCGTCATTCAGGAATTGAAAAGATGTGGCTTTTTTTTTCTGACAGCAGCAGGAACGTCCAGTATGAAATGAGTGATTCTGAGAATGTAGGTCTATTTGTCAGCGCTTACACACACGCGCACACGTTTGTGTGTATATGTGTGTGTGTGTGCGTCTGTGTTAGTGTGTGTGGCCATGACCTTGTTCCCCAGGTGCCGTTGAAATGTGTCGTGTTAAATAAACGCCAAGCAAGACCCTGCAGTGACCAGCGGCACAACTGGCACAACTGCAAACACTGACCATTCACCTGCTGATTCTGCCATTTTCTGTTTACCACTTCTAGCCGTTCGCATTTCACATGAATCATAGCTACAACATCTGACATTTAGCACAAGTTAAAATATGACCAGTCTACATAACTAAGGGCCACCAGCACTGAAGGCAGAGGCTGATCTAAGTAAGCATAAGTCTACATTCATCGCTGCTGCTTTCAAGTCTACTTTCATTTCTGTATGCCAACCCACTAATAGCATTCCAGCAGTTTGCCGACAGTATTGATTGCTTTTGTTTCAGATAAACAAAACTATTTATTAGAATTCAGTCCCGAATCCAAATGTGAGTCTGTTTGCCGCGACATTCCAGGACTCAGGTTATTTTGGGGGACATTACTCCAGGGAAGTGTGTGTGTGTGTGTGTGAGTGTGTTTGTGTGTGTGTGACTGAGGGAGAGAGAGAAAGACAAATCTCTATGTAGCACTGTTCATGCATTTTATCAGGAGGTATTGAGTTTTCATCACTACAAGGAACAAAGGGAGATTAAGTTAAACCCAAATCAAGGCTAATGCCCTTCAAAATTACCTCCACTTTAAGTAAACATTCCATCTGTACGTATGTGATTTAGGAGGCTTAAAGGATTGGAGCAACATAAATATTTGCAGTCAAACATTTTGCCCATGATCAGATGAGCAATAAACAACATGTAGTGGCTGTGTTTGGTGTCATGCCAGGACATGCCACGCCAAAGACCAGGATTATTGTCAATTTGCCTTTCGTAATGAGTCTTATAGTAGTAGCCTATGTGGCAGGGTTTTCAAATGATTTGGCGCAGTGCTGAAAGAAGCATCTTAACAAAGTCAATCAAGAAAACAGTGGTACTAGACAAGGAGGTGCTGGATATTGAGAGTGCAACTTCAGTCAACAGCAGTGCATTGGCTTCCATGGCATCACATGTGCACACATAAAAAAAATCACTTTGAAAATACTGTATATACATATTGCATAGTACTTTCACTCGACATGATGAAATACCCACAGTCTGTTAATTCCACAGAAACTAATCCCTTCAGTCTTTCGCTAATATATCCATTACATGAGTGATGCTCCCATAAGCCAGCCCCAGTCAGTAAATAATTCTGGTTAATTAAAGCCAAGACATTAATCTTTGCCTTGGCTTTGTGTGGAGACTTGGCGAAAGGCATGTTCTATTAATAAAACAGTGGTTATCACCACCTGTTGATGTATTTTCAAACCTGTTATTAGACTGTAGATATGAAATCAAAATTAACAGCCAATAATTTAAAAGGACAAATGACATTTTATTTCCATAACGGCACATCCATCAGGGGTCATACCAGGAGGGTAAGTCTGTGTAGAACAGGCACACTGAAATGAACCACTGTTGTTGTTGTTTTGTGTGTTTAGTTGCTGGTCCCCAGAGGGGTCCAGTAGTTAATGGGCAGTTAAAGGAAGCCCAAAAGCAGCATGTCCATTTATTTCAAAAACTCAAAAGACAACTATCACATGCCACATGGTATAATGGCAGGTGATTGATTTGTTTTTGTATATTTTCTACAGTCCATTTACCAGTTTTAAAAGAGAAACATTTTTAAAGATACAAGATATCTTGACCACAAGTGATCTCTCATATCTTTGTTCCAATTCTCCGTTTAATTTTCACTAAGGTGAAATTATGCTCAAGAGGCACAAGCCAGTATTTTGTTTTTCTATTAAACAGCAAATTAATTTCATACAGTGCAAAATGATGATATCTTAATAACTAGCCTTAGCTCTTTCCCAGTATACCAGGATCAAATTTATGATGTCCCCAGGACATTACTCCAAATATGATTAGTCTCTGCAGCTAAAATAATTTAAAATAATTGAGTGTGGAAAACACATCAGATCTTTCTGCCTGGTTATGAGCATGTGTGAGCACATTTTGCATGATAAAACACCACCGCTGATGGGGAACAGTGATGCCACATTGACAAGACATTCAATTTACCAAGGACACCAACATTTGATTGAATGGTGCTCCGCATTGCTTTGGCATTTCTTGAAAAAAATCATTTCCACTAATCTTACACATAAAAGAAAAATAAGACTGACATATACACTTAAATATGAACAGGATGTTTAGATTTAAATGTGCCATACATGATATAGAACATTTTGCAGAGCTACTGCACTGATTGCATTGTGTTGCTTTTGTGTCTATATACGTGTTCATTTATTTGTTTGTTGTAGAACATTAAGATGAGCATTAAAGTGCACCATGGAACTGGTACAGAGAAGTTGATCTATTTAACCCTATAAACAGGAAGCTAAAAGCAGCATCCTCACTAATGAGCCTTGAAATACATCACGCTGTTGGATGTCCAGGACCGTTTCATCCGGCTCAGACACTGTCTCCATTAGCCCCTAACCTCCTCTGTCCAAGGAGGGGACTGGCAGCCTGGCACCCTTGTGCTCCGTGCCTGCCACCTACCAGACCCGGCCATGTTCTCCACTTCATTTACCTTCTGCTTGGCTCCTCTGCCAGAACAAGGCCAGAGGCCATAACACAAACAGATATGTTCCCGCGAGCAGCCCTTGGGATTAAAGCAGGCAGTTAATTTTGTTTGCATTTTGACAGAGTGTTTTTAATTTTACCTGCCAGCGTTAGTTTGTTCAGGTTTTCTCTCTGGACCTCTGTCTAGTGTGACCTATCATGGCCATATGGTGGCGGTTCCCACAGCTCACCACTGATGGACCTGCTGGCTCTAAGAGAGTCATTTAACCTTTGCTGATGTCAATGAAAGCCAACCTGTGCTATTTTAAGTCTTTTTTGTGTGTGTGCAGCATGTTTGAATTCATTCCCAGTTGTTGCCCCTTTTAAATGTAAGCTCAAACAGTGTGTTGACAGGACAGTGGTTGGTTGTTAATGGCCAGTTTCTTGTTTCTGTATATTTAATATGTGTTCCCAGTTTTTCTTTTTTCATGTATTCAATCAGCAAATTCCAGGCAGTGAAAACTCCTGATGCATTTCATACCATAGCTCTACTTCATATAGTTTTAAACACTTTACACAGTTAGCAGTCAGCTCATTCATTTTGGCAACGTAAAAATGAAGACGTTTTCACTTTTTTTTTTTAAGAGAGTTGGATTTTAATGGAAAATGTTTTTGAAGTCAAGTGCACATAAATCTAAAGGGCAGAGAGAAATGTTCTTCAAAATGAGCACTACATGGGAAAGGAAAGTTCTACATTTGGAGAATAGTCAATAAAACAACCAGAAAATGGAAACAGTGAGATGAGCCCTGAATTATAACAAACCAGCATTGACGTCACTGCGGTGCTGGAATATTTTACTGATACATGACACCACATTACGAATCAATGTTTTTGCACATGTCATGCATGTGAAAAATGCAAAATAGATAGAAAAATAAAATTTAAAAAAAGGAAAGACTGCTTTATTTTTCTTGTTAGGATGATTGCAGAGAATGAGCCACTAGCAGACATCACAGCCCAATAATCAGTAATAAATCCAAAGGCAGAGAACAGCAGGCAGGCAAAGAAATCCAAAGAGTCAAAAGACTAAACAAAGCTCACAGAGGAGGTTTCTGCAAAAACAACAACGACAGTCACAAACCAAACAGGCTTTGCAAAGTTCAAGATAAAGGTTTTCACAAAAAAAAAAACCCAGACTCAGAGCACATGCAAAGCACAGGTATCAGGCAGGTATAGTGTGGCACAGACAGAAAGGCATGCTGGGCTTTAATACCCAACAACTAATCAGAGCAAACGAGGATCAGGTGTGCTCACAAGATGGAGGGAAACAAAGACAGGAAGTAGGAGGGTGGAGTCAAGCACACGTCAAACCAAAGCGAAAATAAAAGGCACATGACACCACCACATGGACAAAACGTCAACAGAAGCACAGGTTACCAGAACCTAAACAGTAGAGTCACTTACACAGGCACGTTGGTTGAAATGGTTGTACTTATTTTCCTAATTTAATTATGTGCATTGATTGCAATGAGCCAATTAGAGCACAGTTTTGCTCCTCTCTTTAATACCCCCTAAAACTAGCAACGCTGTTGTGCTGAGCTTGGTGCTGCTTTGCACCAGGTGTCAAAATAGGGCCCAAGCTGTCCCTTGTAGCAGCCAGAGATTGATTTGCTCACATATTTTACATTAGGGGATCCACTAATTAGACTTGTCAGTCCTGTGCTCATACCTCAGCTTTGGATTGGTCCAGTACTGATCCAGTCCCAATCTATAATTAATAAGCTGTGTGGCTCCCAAGACTGACATCATATTTTTATGCATTTTATGTGTAGTTCCCTATTCGGCCAATGGTATGAGGAGCAAAGAGGGGACACGATGAAGCTTCCTGCATGTCTGAGGAATGGCTGCAGACAGTAGGCGAGAGATGGTACCACAGAGATGCAGGGGTTTTCTGAGAGGGCTAGAGGAAAGGTCTCTGTAGACCCTCTTAAATAGAGATTCCACTTTAATGCCTTAAGAAGTCCAACATTACTCTGCCTTTACTGTCCCTGCTCTTTCTTTAGCCACAACACAGTAATTAAAGTCAGAGTTGAATTTAGAGTTGAACTCTCCATTGGACGTTTAACCATCAAGCTAGAACAAAGTACTCCGAACTCAAGCAACAGAAAACTGCCACAGCTAACAACTAACAACTTGCCAACATAATGGCAGATATGATTCAAATGTGTTGTGTTTTTGCACATTGCTTTTATTACATTGCTATTATTGCAACCCCCTCCTTTTCTAATTCATTTAAAGTCATGAATTCTCAGACGCAACCAGCTCCCAACACTTTTTAATCATGCTGATCATCACTTATAGCATCACAGGAAAAGCATCAAACACAAATTAGGCTACTATGTATCTATGCGGCAGGAAATTCATTTCAAATATTAGTGTGTAAAATTGCTGCCAACGAAATGATTCGCTTATCCAGTGAAGTGGCAACGTATTCACTTATGTGATCAGTCAAGCGTGTTACCAGACTTGATCTGTTAGACTCAGGTTGTGTTGTTTGACGGTTTTCGACACAACATTAAGTCACTTTTCACACGCAGTAACACATGATGATATGCAGGAGCTATAAATAAGGCCCATGTTACAATTATTAACTTGTTTTATATTTTAATGCATTAATAATAAATTGTAGGCAAAAACAATAACAGTCAGAGTCAGCTATAGAGATTGGAACTTGTGTCAATTGTGTAACCAATCATTTTAGTCGAAATCATGCAAATGTAATTTCAAATGTGTATGGGTGGGGTTTTTTGTTTCGTTTTTTTAAATCATGCATCTGGACATCACAATGGACATCACAATATCCCCGCTCAACTAATGGATTGAGCACAGAGAGGACATCAGAGACACAACATTAGCCAGGCTGAAGCTGCAGAAGTGAGAGGAGAGGCAGCCAAAACTGAACATAGAGATGTGGAGAGATGAATTGGGGATAAAAACTGTGTGTGTGTGTGCGTGTGTGTGTGTCTGTCACAGTGAGAGGGGGAGACAGAAAGGCAATAGCCCCCTGTCTAACTGCTTTATAAACAGAGATGCTGCCACAAACGCCGTTAAGAGAAGACCCCTCATTACACCGCCTCTGCCTGTTTACAGTCTACTAAACAAGCTGCTATATTGTCACCCCTGTGTCTGATTTGAGATAGCATGTTAGCATTCCAGAATCAGAGGCATGATGTGCAACACAACAGCAGTGGCATCCTGCCCCAGCATATCAGCTTTTCCTTTTATGACAAACCGCGATGTGGCTTTGTGACTATCTCCACGTCGAGCAAAACGGTGAGACAACAATGCCCCCTATTTTGTGTTTGGGTGTTTCACATAGAACACCATGTTAGAAATCCCAACATAATAATGTTATCTGAGCAGGAAAAAAGTTTTGTCGTTTTGTGTATCGGAATGAAGTTTGCCGTTTTGTTGTTCAAATTTTGAGCAAACAGCAAGGTTGTCTTTCTTACCTGATAGCAAACCTTGTCAGGATTTTGAAATTTCATACAACTGAGACTGAACTGATCCTAATGTGTTTTGTTAAATGTCAGTGGTAATAGTTTGAATCTGTCGTCCAAGTGTCTGACAGAAACATAAACATAAAGAAGTTTGATAATAGTCTCCACAGGTAACTAAAATATAAGATTGTCATGTGTGCAACTTTTAACAGAAACTCTATTTTTAATAAACAGGGTTTCTAGTGAATTGCATGCTGAAAGACAAGAAAAAGACAAAATTATTAAAATTCTTTTAATAATTTGATGGAAATTAATTCCAAATCGGTGCTAGAAGGCTGTTCTGCTCCTATTAAAATGGCCACAGGTCAAATGGTGTCAGTACATTAGCTAAACAGAGGAGCAGTCCTACTGGGATGGGAACAGAGTGAAACAACTGACCTCGCTAATGTTAAATTAGTAAACATAATAATAAGACTGAAGAATTCCCACAGCCAACAAGGAGCACGAGAATAAATGCTTTGTTCCTCCTTCTTCTCTTTTTCATCTTAAGTCCAAGTGATACTCAGAGTTTCTCTTCTGAGCTCAAAGAGGGAAAAAAAGTCATATTTTCATTCACAGTTAAAAAAATATAATACAAATAAAAATAGCAACACATTGGCGTATCTATGTTTTTATATACTTGAAACCAATATTCATTTACAACTCTGTTTCAGACAGATATGTTCAATTCTTAAATACATATTGTATTTATGTTAGATTGTTGCAGACAAGATTTAACTCTCCATTATTTTCCCATCCAGATGTATATAAAAAAAGAATTCAATAAGCTAAGGAACATTGTTACCTGCAACTGACAAGAATTTACCCAGTGTTCAGCAACATTTGCTGAAAACTCCTTCAAACAGGAAACAGAAACAGTGATAAATTAATCTTCTTATGTGCTATTTCAGTTTCTCAATAACTGGCAAGATCATTTTTATCCATATATTTGTCTAATCTGTGTTTCATATTATTTATTCATCTAGCGTATGACTGTAGTATAACAGCAGTAAGACACCTTGAGTACACTTTAAGATGCTTACCGTCTCTAAAAAAAATCATATCACAGTAGCATCTTTTGAAAATCCCCTGCAAGGTCAACCATGAAATGGTATTCATCCTTTTCAAACAGAAGAGCATTCTCGTTTTGGCAAAGGATATAAACTGCCTGCGACATCAGGCTTTCCACCTATCACATCACTGCTTTCCGTAAATCTGCAACGACAACTCGAAAGCACATAAACATGTGCCCACACACCCACACTCCACCAAAGTATAATGCACTCGAACACACACACTAGCCTCCCCCTCACCTGCTTACACACATGGGCACAATTAAAAAGACACCGTGGCACGCCTACAGTACAAACCATAGCTCCAATGACTAACTTCCCCACAGAGACACTGCTTTTCCAATCACTCTTTGTGTGGTTTCTGTGCCCAGTAACTGTGAGAAACACTACAAATTACCCCCATCTACATACAGTATCAAGTCTTAAATATTGGTAACCATCATAACACCCATTTCTACATATATATCTTTGAAGGATCACAGTGGGAGCAAATGGGGCTAAAAGAGGCAGGATACATATGTACATACAACCTGAACAGGTTATCAGCCTCTCACACGAAACCACAACACTAACATCCTTCACAATTAAAGTGATTCTAAATCTGAAGATGGATGGATGGATGGATGGATGGATGGATGGATGGATGGATGGATGGATGGATGGATGGATGGATGGATGGATGCATGTATGGATGGAGATGAATGAGATTTTTCTCTCCCTGCCCCTTCTGTCTCTGCAGTTTTTACACAACAGTCTGTTGGTTAAACAAGTTTAAAACTACCAGAGAACTAACATTAAGCTTCTGGATGAGGCTCAACTCTCTTATCTGTGTGTGTAAGGCACAGTTGATGACAAAAATACATTATGGAAAAACAAAAAGCTAAAAAAAAATACACCGGATGTTTGCGCATTTTCTAATAAGCACTTTTGAGTCCGGAACTGTTGCTGTAGAAAGTCTACATGGCTACTGGTTGTGTTGGAAATTTCCCTTTTGCGGTGATAATTGGGGTACAGCTTACAGAACAGGGCCAGTTTGTGTTGATCTACAATTCAAAAGCTTTAATAGCAGACATGTTAAGCCTTCTCAAGTGATGCTTAATGGTAGAAATGGCTTCTATGAATAAAACCAACTACACTTACATGATCAATATGCTCCAGTTTTCTTTGTAAAAATGGGATGGGCCTCTTAAGAGAGTGAATGCTGTACAAGCAGTGCCACTGTGGAAAATAAAACAGTAAATATGGAGCATTGCAAACTGATAAACTGTGACAGTAAGACAGCGACACTATAGGCTACTTGTGACAGACCTGAATCAGGTAATGTGTTTCCTCCTGCCCGACCCTGTCGCTAAGTGAACCCACCGTTCTTGATGTGAAATAACAAAAATCTGCATTAAATTCAAATGCATGCTGCAGGGAACGAGATTCACGGCAGAGAGTGTTGGAGGCACACGGGAACGCTGAGGGACGAGCGATGTTAACTCGTGCTACAGAAGAAAGTCATCAAATGAATTTGGCTGTGCAACAGTTCCTTATCCAGAACTATACTTTAAATAAATACCAAACAAAAAGACTCACTGTTTAGCAAATATTTTGAAGACATATGTACAATGTTATCCAGTATAATGAATTCCATCCACCCACACAGAGTTTTTGTGATTTACAACATCGCAGTTTCTGATGAAACCCTCCTCACCACCCCTCCATGCAGCAAGGTCAACACTCAAACCAGGTAAGCGGCTGAGAAAGAACTGAACAAGAACCAAAGACCATCAAGGGCACCTCTGGTTCTACGTGTTGTGATGGATAAACAACCGCACAAATAGAAAGATTGACCTCCAGGCTGCAAGTGATTCATAGACTGCACAGACCCAGCAGATGACTTCGAACCTGGTATCCTCTATTGCTTCAGACGGTTTAATCTGTGGCACTTTGCTGCCTCTAACGAGGCAGACCACATTATTAGACTTTGATGGTGCATTTAACATTTCCTGAATGTCTTGGAGGCACAGTCACTGATCCAGATAAACCTCCTGTGGACACATTCCTTAATATTGTTGTCGTAGACTTCACAGACAGCGGGATGAGTAGTTTTATCATCACTGCAAGAACGGTATAGTTGCTGAGAGTCAAATGGGCAACTCTAAATGGTTACGTACAATAACCATTACTAGATCTCTCCTGTTTTTGCTTTGTTTTTTGTGAGTGTGTGTGTGTTTTGACAATCTCATCCGCATGTTTAAACCACTTTAAACACTTTGGCCTTTTAATTGGATCCATCCTGCCTCAAACATTGCGTTTAATTTTGTTTTCCTGAAATCTGGCAGAAAAACGTTGAAGTCAGCCAAAAAGAAGCAAAACAAGACACGTCTTAATTCCCTTGGCTCGACAGATGTAACGATACATAAGCTAACAACAGAAGGCAGTAAAGCCAATGTCACCGTATACTGTGCCGTTTAAGCTGATTGCTGCTGAGGAAATTACTTTTTTTGGGACGACTGTACAGTGCACCGGTGAACAATTAACATGCATGTCACAATCTATTTCATTATACGAACTACAGCTCATAAAATATTACGCAAGAACCTCTTCCCCGTGCCAGCAGAGACTCCTTTATGTCCCTATCTTTGTTCCTCTCACTGTTTCAGTGTCCTACATGTGTGACAGAACTGTAACAGAGATCTTGGGAGCAGTTGAATGGGGCTGTGCGAACATGTGTCAGTGGGATCTCTAATGGGAACACCATGCTCCTAATATACAGTCCATCTGTAGACTGCACAATGAATAACAACAGCTCTTTGCAATATTGACTCCTCCCCGCTCCCCCATTTTAATGATTATGCCTTTGTCCTTTGTGGGGGAAAAAGTCCTGTAGGAAACATTCCATTACTGCATTATGTTGGGGGGTGGCTCTCCTGTCACATCAGGTCTTTATTATTCATTAGGATCCCTTTCCTTTTCGCGATGTTAAAAGACCTTGATAAGCTATGTTTATTCATACACTAACCTTTTTAAATATTTCCAAGAGCTCTCCAACAAAGGCCTACCTGGCATACCTAATACCTAATCTTTGTTTCATTATTCAGTCCTCATGCTCTCACGTTACACTTAAGATGCAACACATGCGTTGTGCTTCCACAGCTCCCCTTTGTCTTTCCCTTTTGTTGACTCGCTCTGTTGCTGTACCTGTCCCCGTCCTTCACTGCCACTATCTTTTAATTATTTTTTGCTTTTCCCATGAAGGGAAAATAATTCATTTATTATACTAATGGTTATTATTGTTTCAAGTTCTCTTTTCTCACTCCCCACCACTCATGTCTGCCCTCTTTTTCCCAGGCTTTCTCTCATTCAGAAGTCCTTGCTTCTGACGACCAATCCCTAAGGGCAGACTACTGATTAGTGCAGTTGTGCCTCCCCCCACCCTCCCCACCTGCAACCTACCTGAGTACAATTATGTTTTGTGTTTTAAATTCCTGATAATAATGAGGCTATTTTAGCACTATACTTCTCAGTATAGAAAAAGTCCTGTCTATGTCTACAATGCAATCAAACAGGAAATAACCACAAAATGGGTACATTTTGTTGATAAAATCATGGGAAATGTTATTGTTAAGGATTAGTGTCATTACAAATCACAAAATACTGGTGCACAAGATTCTGTTACCAACAGTTCAGGTGACTTTCCCATCACTTTACAAAGCATAAGCTTCTTTCTCCAAAGGCTTTGTTTTCATTTAAAGGAGTAGTTTGACATTTGGAAAATATGCTTATTTACTTTCTTGACTAAAGATAGATCCACAGATAGGTCAACAGATCAATACTACTCTCTGAAAGAGAAAAATAGAGAAAAGAAAACAGATAGCCTTTGCTGTGTTGTGGACTCCCAAAGCCATCTTTGCTAACTGACAACCTCACAGAGAACTTAAGGAAGTTACTGCCAAGAAATTCTTTTCATAGTTAGATTTCAAAGATATAATGCATAAGCAAGTATATAACAAATATATATCAACAGATATCTAAACAAATAAAGAGTGGAAAAGTAATTTCAGACTTTTGGACACGGCACTTCCTGAACTGTCAAACTTATGACACAATTAAAAAGCTTTCAAATATGTGAGATGGGTTCCTATCTCAGTTCATATTCCTGCATGAAATTGTATGATTAAAGAAAAGAACAACAGTCAATGCAAATAAAGATTTTAACAACACATTAATCACACAAAATAAGAAAATAACAATGAAAGTTCAAGCATAAAGATATGTTAAAGATATATTCAAACACAAATATATATATATATATATACACACTACAAGTGTACACCAAATTATCATGCCACCCTATGTTAGGGTAGGAAATCCAGTTTAATTATGCAAGCTTATACATAACATTAACCTTAAAAACAATGGGTGTGTTTTGAATTAGATTTGGTGAAATTGAACGTGAGTTTATCTTTCAACATCTTAATTAAGCTTTGTGTCTATTGAACCTGAGAGGCTCTTCCTCCTTAAATAATAATGTCTCTGTCCAGCCCTGTTTATCTTGTGTACGATGCCGCGCAAACCTTACTCTGCTCCTCTAATATAGCCACACTGCTTAGAGAGATACAGCGGTTAGCATTTGCAGACATCTTCCTTTTTCTCCATGCCCACATCTGCCTGTCCGCCAGCCAGCCGTGATACTTGGCAGGACTTCAGTGGCTACAGTGAGCACGGTAGCAGAGCCACTGGCATTGTCAACAGACTGCTAATAGATGGGCCAGCTGTAAGCTCAGATACTGATGTACAAACACAGGCAGTGGTCCCAGTTAACACAGGTAATCTGCAAGGCTTCTCGAGCAGCAAGGTTCCAACACAAACAAGGCTGAAATCCAGGAGAGGAGATATACTGCACATACCTAATATATACTCAATAACCAATTACTGCAAACCTGTGCTTTCCGTAACTGTTGTTAGGACGGTTCCAGGCTTGTACCAGCATAATGTTTATGACTGAAAAACAAAGACTCCCCTGATGCATTCATGTAATTTGTTCCCCAACATTTGCTGTACTTTTTCACCAGTTATCTCCAAATCGGCATCTGAAGCACTGGTAAATAGGAAATGTGAGCAATAAAAAATACCCTTCACTGTCTGCACCCTGCGGTTTAATTGCAGAATTGATTTCTGGAAGACAGTGACTTTATTTTCTGTGGTGTGTCCTGTGTGCAGCTTAACATGGAAGGCAAATAAAGCAACGTAACTGAGGCTTGACCTCATCTGAAGTTTGTTTGGACTAAGAGAGCCATAAACAACTTGGCTGTAAAATGGTTGGACATGATGTAGCACAGGCAGGAGTTCAAGTGCAGTGGGACATATCTGTTTTAGCTGACGGCTATTGAGTACATGAGGAAATGTTTATTAGTAAAAATAATTACTAATTTAGCAACTAATTTAGCAACTGTGGCAGTTTCCAATTATTCTGTCTGGGTTACTTTGTTTTCAGTTTCCACTTCCCTGTATACTCAGCCTCATGGCGCTGTCAATCTCTATATAGATCTGCCTGTTTGTTTTCCCTTCTTACTCCCATTCTTCCTTGAGATGAACTGTCACATCCTACTGAGCATCAATCCACCCGCCGCAATCTGCCCCAGAGTTAGTGATGCCAAATCCATGACGGCCTCACTCAATCCACATTTTCCACCCAATGGAATTTGAGGACACATAAACCAAACCTTGCTTGGATATGCACATTCCCACTCAGGCTCATCAATCATGCCTCATGGGAGCCGCTGTGCTTCAGATTGGTTTTTAGCTTTCAAGTGAATTGATTGAGAAAAAGAAACTTAAAGTAATGTGTTTGCCAATAAGTTGCCACACTGGCTCAATTTGAAACGGCATTAGGCATTGTGACTGTTCTACCTGCTATTACTAAGGTTTTCTGGTGATGACGCTGGACCGCTGTTAGCGTCTCTATTGATCGCACAAACCATCACACTATGTGAGCGTACCTGAGGATATTACCTGATAGCTACCATGAGAAATAGACGTTTGAAAAAGGCAAATAAGTGAAAGTGATGATAGGAAATAGGGAGTGAGAAACTGAGTGGGCAGAGTGAAATCGCCGCAGTGAGAGTGAAAATCTGAAGGGAAGAGAAGAAAGCGCAGCAATTCAAATGTTGCTGCAATCTTACGGAATAATTTATTATGTGTCTGCAGCTTGGTAAAGACGTTCTGATAAATAGAGCAAGTCACTCTGAACTGTTATCAAAAAATCAGAAGGGGGTCATGCCAACAGAGAAAATATATCGCAAAAAATCTGAACTACACCGCTTAATTTGTTATCTAATGATGAATGATTTTAAACTAGTCGGATAGTGTTGGGTTTTTTTAAACTAGTTTTATAAATGTTTGACTTAAAGTTAAGTTAAAATAAAGACTCTTTCAACAAATCATGAATTACAGTCATACTCAAAATAATTCAATTCAATTGTGGGATTTAAAAGTAAAAGTGAAGTGACACTTTACAGACATTGGATTAGGAACATGCAAAATGAGCACAGAAGTTCATATACCCTATGTGTTGCTGTTTACACTCGAATAAACAGAATATTTGGGTCATTATGAGTGAAAGGGAAGTTCAACCTCAAAAACATGAAAAGGAATAAATTCAGTTGGGAACCTACTTCACAATTATTAGTTTCCACCCTAATCATAAAGATTTAACAGAATTTATAAGTTCAGTTTCATCCGTCATGCAGGCCAATGCCAATTTAGTCAAAACATGTCTACGTGTACCGATTGTATGGTTTTTATGGAAAGAAGTATCAGTTAGCAGGGATAACATGAAGCTGTTTGTGTTGTGTTTAGCTGATATTAAAATAGTGGTTTGTTTTCATAGTTTATGTTTTTACACTATATTCTTATCAGACATACTGTATTTTAAAATTACATTATGGGTCCAATGTAAATGTAAAATAAAAGACTTTGTTTATATGTTAATAGATAAGCCATTTAATAAAAAGTTTCTTATCACCGAAAAGTACAGAGGGGCATACACAATAATGTACAAACCATACGTACGTACCTATAACCTCTCTAAATGCAAAGGACATTAATAAAAGGTATCAGTCAGCCAAATCACTGGACATTTATGTAGTTTTCACTAGTTATTGATGTTGTTAAAGCACACAGTGATTTCAGGGGAATGCATAATGCATAGTTTTTGGACCTCATAAATAATATAGAAACGCATTGAGGAGCACTGACTCCCTTTATTAAGTCTCTGTTGCAACAGCCTGACATTTTTCCTGGTCTCAGCCCAACACTTCTTGATTTAGGAAACTGCAAATCCTGCACTGCAGCGGCAAGATTAGAGCCGAATGTCACCTGCTGCTGATATTCTTATCTGAATGCCATACATTAAGATATCTGTGCTGAGGTTCATCGGTTCTCCCGACAGGTCTTTGTGTCCTCTGAGATTCTACATCTGACGTGTTGAAAACATGTTCACGAAAGACCTGTTACACCTGCAAACACCTATGAACCTACAAACAACTCCTCGGTGTGGTGAAAAACAGACGCGGCATGTGTTTAAGCAAAAAATACTGAACACAATCAACCTCCTTCAGCACAGGGTAAAGGCATAATACGCTGTAAGGTCAATTACCACATTAGCGAAAGGATATTACTGCAGCAGCCTGTTGGCTTGATATGGGTGAACGCAAGGTTACATGACGGCAAATAAAACAGTGATTTGCAAAAGTGATTGCTTGCTTTGTAAACACTTTGAGTGGTCAAAGCATGCACGGTCCCCTGATTGCTTATTGATCATGAATGAGTACCTCAGTGAGACTAGATCAGCTCAAGGTCACTGAGGTCAGTCAAACAGCCTGCCAGGCCTGGTACAAATCTCTTGTTAATGCTTTACCCTAAGTGAGATGATCAGGTGGTGTGCACAAGACAAGATTGTACCTTGCATGAAACATGAGGGTGAGACGGGGGCCTGAATTTGACAGGGTTACGAGTATATGGGTTAGACGTTGGGTTTAGATTGGGGGATGGAAGTCAGTAGAGGAGTATAACATGCCTGATACTGGTGATTTGGTGGTGGTGATTTTCTTTGTCTCTGGTGTTTAATAATTAGTTGCCTGAAGTTCAGCAAATTTCTCCACTTTCGCAAGATCTTCTGCTAAAGATAAGCAGACAAGTCAAGACTGACTTTTCACTATTGTTGTTTTGGCTAATTTTGTAATTACGGGGGCTGACAGCCAAATTGCTCTGTGTTGATTAGATTTCTATTGTGTTGTTTGTTCATTAAATCACCACCTTTGCCTTGTAGCCACCATCACACCAGCCAGCCTAATCCTTCATGTTTGCTGTGATACACTCAATTTGCATTCATTTGATTTGAAGTCCATATATATATAAAAACCAAGTAGGCCCGATATGACAGTCCCTGTAAATGGTGAATATACTAATTAGAGGAAAACGGGATGGAGAAAGTACATGAAAGAGGGGGTGCGTCTGTCAGAGCAGACCGAGATGTGCACATCATGTAGCTTTTCATGAGAATTAAGGGATACATGGACGTTCTGTGTTATAATCTAGAGGTTCTCCGAGGAAAGGGGGATGAGCATAGGATTGTAAACCATATTTCAAAGGGACTGAGGGAGATAAAAACTTCTCATCATTCCTTTACACTCCTCCGTTCCCCAGCTGTGTATCAATCATTCTCTAATATTCCCAGCATGTCTTCAGGGTCTCACTGCTCGGGCCCTAGAGCCCAGCTTACGGCATTCTTCAGATCTCTTTCCCTTTCATGTGAATGCACACTCAGACTTTAACATTTCCGACCCGCATTTAGATTAAGAGCTGTCATTACCGTGGCAGTAAAGGGCTGAAATCTCTATTGTGAGTGATGAAAAAGCTCCACGAATTTAAGAGGTCAGTGGCCAAAATGAGCTGCGCATGGGAGCAGCCGAGGAGTTTAAGGAATCTGTATCTGGGAGGAAGCAAAACGAAACAAGCCCTTTGTGTCCTCCAAGCCCGAAGACAAGGAATTTATTTCCTCTGAGAGGTAAAAGACAAAGAAAAATAATAAAAGTCTTTAATTGTCTGCCGTGATATGAAGCCTGTTTCAAGCGTACGCATAGCAGGCTGAGCTAAAACTGTTTTGTTTAATCAGGAGGAGGTCAAAACAAAAGGTACAGAGTATGTCTCCAAAGAGACGTACGACTTTTCTCCAAGACTGATTGGACGGCGTTCTATATAAAGAATCTGCCGTTTGACCTTTTTATGTTCTCGTATTGCTGTCAATGGCAACGATATCTGACTTACAGTTTATTTTTTCCTCCAAAAATATTTTAATAAATGTTTTCCCGTTAAAGCACTGGTGTGATGATGATGGGGAATGTAAGCGAATCCAGTTTGACATTTAAATGACTGAAGCATGATGCTTTTAAGTTGTTTGTTTTTTACTTTATTGTATGTATGTTTCTATATTTTCTTCCGTGGCAGCACATTGTTTTCCACAGAATGAAGTGCCATATTTGTTTCCACACATACATCAGAAAGGTGGTGGGTGGATGGTTGACTTTGTAAGGGCAGAATGTTTGGCTCACAAGACCAGGCTTTGCATCCTGAATCCCATCTGTGGTGGTTAAGTGCAACAAAAGCATTTGGTTAAGGTTATGGAAAGATTGCGATCCCCATTAAATATTCATTAAATAAACAATTCCAGCCTTCCTTTTTAAGTTACTGTTGACTTTTTGGATTTCTCTCCAATAACTTTTTCTGGCCTTACTCAAGTGCCATAATGAAAGTTTGTTAGGGCCATGGGCCCAAATTTTCTTTTAAAAGTGGATGTTAACTCCATAATGTCACTCAGCATTTTACAAATAGACAATTAACAATGTTTGTTGCCTAAAAAATAAAATATAATCTTGTTAATCAGGTAACAATTTACATTAAACCCGATTTTTGGAATAAATTAGTACTGTATGAACCCAGATTAATTGGTTCATAACATGTTTTATGTAGTTGTAAAACAGATATAAGAACAACGACTAATGTACTAGTCAATGTGGTTGTTATTTACTTATCTTGAACTTGAAGTGTGGGGCGTCAAAGGTAATTACACTTAGATTTGTTTAAGGGGACAATCACAGTTGTGTAATTCACCTTTTAAATATTTAGCTTTAACAGCTGGTAAATCAGAAACGGAAAATCGACATGTCATGTTACAACTTTGTTGCTCACACCGAGACTACCGGCAGAAAAGCGCTCATGCACTGGAGTAGTATGGCCACCCAAGGAGGTGCAAGTTGACAAATGAGGGAGGAAGACACAGCGTGAGGTCATGGCGAGGTAGCGAGCTACCTCTCACTGGGTAAATAAATAAGCCACGGTGCTGTCAGTAGCGCTGAATATTCATCACTATAATAGCCACCTTGGGGTTGGTTAAATGTTCCAAGGAAACATCAAGGTCAGCCTGTGTGCCCTAATAACATAATAAACTTGAGAAAATGTCTGTTTTGCGTCTCCGTGTGCTGAAAAACAGCAGCAGACGCTAAATTAGAGGGAGAAATTACATCATTTGAATAATTAATAGCTTTTATCAGCAGCATATCCTTGGACTTCCTGTCTCTGTGCTCCATAATATACCAGTCTCCTACGTTTATATCAGCACCAAACTTTGGAGAGTACATCAAAGCAATGAACCCACAACATGGGGGTCATTACTGTATCGATCCTATGCATAAAGCAGCTTTGTATCTCACATAAGAACAAAGGAGTCTAAAGAGAATATAGAAAAGTGCTCAGATGTTGGAATTGTCCATCTAGCAGACATTCATTTTGCTCCTGTCACACGTACTGAAAGCATTCAAAGCTTGAGAGAACATGTAGAACATCTCCCTTGCGTCATGTTGTCTGTGTCCTTGCCTGCTGCAGTCTTTGAACAGAGACTCAGGCACAGAGATGGGATATTGTATTCATTCATAATATTTAAGTTATTAATATGCATTAGAGGCACACATACAATATACTACATATTATAAAAAGATGTACCTATAGTGTAACACTATAAACGCAAACATGGGTGCTGATAGTGTATAACGTTAGGTTTGCATGGGTTGTTAAGCACATGATCTGACTCGAAACGCCATCATAAATGATTCATTGATGATAATAATCTCTGTTTAGGCGCGCTGAGTTTAAATTGGAACAATAACAAGAATAACCTTGAATCTTTTCTCCATGACTCTGGCGACCTTTCTGGAGTAAGACGGAAGCGTTAAGTTCAGTGGAGGAAATGTTTCTCCAGCTACTAGGGGTGGGGACTATTATTAATTCATTTTTCAAGTTTTGAAATATTGTGATTCTAATAAAGGTGGCCTGTCCAGGTGGAAAATGAGTAATTGATCAAAGTTTTATAGGCTGAGATGGAAATGCAGCGAAGGCCCTGAGTTACGGCAGCAAGGCCGGTTATTAATACATCAAGTAATTAGCATGGTTCTGAAGTGTTATAAATGAATGTAATTCCATTGGTCGTCTTTCCCACCTTGCGTCTCGCTTAAATTTTATAGGAATGGAAATTCCCTCATGACCTTTTGACCTTGCGCATTATTCAGGTGAGCCGTATACGTACGATTTCGCTCACAATATAGCCCAGGGCTCAGGTTTTTAGCATGTGTCGAAACCCCTGTAAGGCTCTGGAGAGTCAAGCTGGGGATTTATTACCCTTCACACACCCTTTTGGCTTCTTGAAAAAATACCTTCCTTTGGATTAAATGTTAAAGACTAAGTCACTCACATTTTGTGAGGAAACTAAATTAACCTGCGTACCTCAAAGCTCTCTTATTCCACCTGACCCTAAAGGCCAAAAAGTGCATAAAGCATAATTAACACTGGCGAGACAAATGAAGAGCAGAGACGCTTTGAAACCGACCACATACATGCAAATGTATATGATTCTATACAATACGACTGCACGCATACTTTGCATAAACAACAGTCTGTGTGCGTTATGTAGTTATCACTTTTAACCGCAATGCCACAAACCTATTTTCATATTAGAATCTAAGTGGTTGCAAGTGCAGAGCAATAAAACTCAAATGTCCTTGTCTATTTTTCTTGTATCCTTATTAATGCAAAAGAAGGTGCACCCTTAATCCGATGTTATTGTTATTCAGTTTCCTCCTGTTGTACAAACACTGTAACGTTCTTCAAAATGTGGCGGGGCCAGCGTGGCTTATCAGGCAGATGGTAAAAGAATTGTTCGTATATCTGATCGTCCTGGTCTGACGGAGCTGAACCTGCAGCCAGATGAGGCACTGAGCTGGTAGTGATGGCGCTGCCATTATCCACCTGGCCAGTCTGACAACCAGTCTGGGTAACTGACTCTGGCGTGTGCGCTCCCTGTTTGCATGATGTGAGCAGAGGATGCTGGGTACCATATCGTGGAGGAGGAGGTGAGGACAGTAGCAGCTCTGCTGAACACACACGTCTGAGCAGATGTTCATCTTCCAGAGCACTCAGAGACAGAGCATCCTCTGGCAAGCCCCACTGTCATGGCTGGTAACTAGCAACAAAACTGTGCGTTGCGTTGCTCCCATGCTTGCGTGTGTCATGTGTGTCATGTGTGTGCACACACCAAAAGCAATTGGGAACCTACTCCATGGCGCCCATACAGATCGAATGATCCACTAGAGTTAACAAAAAAAAACTTCCAGACTGTTAACTAAAGTTCCCTAATCAGTTCCACTACTGCCAGTCTGAGCAGCATCCTTACATAAACTGTGTCTTAATCAAGATGCAACTGCTGTTAATGTAAAGTAGCAAAGCATGAGCAGCATGGAGCTGCAACACCAGGAGTGAGAAACCCGGTGTAATGTTTGCAGCCACCGTAGGGTGTGATTCCAGTAACGCCGCGTTCACGGCTACTAAAGTTCACGCCTGCAGTTTTGCCAGGGGTGAATGACGGCTTTAATAGAAAGGAAGACACAAAACTGTCATTCACAGCACAGACTTCACCACGACGATTTGGCATAAACAACATTTGTGCGACATGCCAGGCCGCCGTAAAGTGCAACTTTTTAGATTCTGTTTCATACGCTATGTGCTCGTGTCCATCTTTGATGCTGTCTTAACACTACGCTGCCACTGACTTTAATGAATGAATAAAACATCAAACAGCATGTTTGCTCCTGGGCTTTGTTTTGGTTTTCCCTCTTTGGTTACTCAAAAAGACAGTGTGGGGAGCAGCTATATTTACCGTATCTCTCATGTTTTGAAGTTATTGGTGCACAAGCCCAGGGACAAACGCGCAGCCATCCCATTTTCATTCAGACAACAACTGCGTGGCCTTTGTTCAGACTTGATGAAATCCCCCTCGGTGCTCGATTGCATTGAACAGCATTGTTTACGCAAAGCAGACTCACACCCTGAGCCTAATAATTGACTTTGATAACAAGCTAAAAGGCGGGTTTTCATTTATTGAGGATGATTTATTTTTATGCACCAGACATATACGCAGACGGGGAGCCACCTGTCAAAACTACAGAAATACCGAGCAGAAAGGGAAAAAGATGATTGCTTTGCTGAGTGGTAGCGTTTTGAATTGTTTTCACTTTAAGTGGTCTTTGTTAATATTATTGAATAATCACTCCTGTGTGTTTGCAGTTTGTGTGTTCACCATCCAGCCTCAGCACACTTAGCTGTTTAACGCGTTGATGTAGTTCATGGATTGTAAGCACTTTTAACATTGCAGAGCAGACGTTAAAATCTGGGTACCATGAGAAAGGTTATAATAATCATCATCATCCTCTACGTACATATACATATACATATACATATACATATACATATACATATACATATACACATACACATACATATACATAATACATATACATATACATATACATATACATATACATATACATATACATATATCCATATCTATTTGTGTATGTGTATGTGTATGTGTATGTGTATGTGTATGTGTATGTGTGTATGTATGTGTGCGCACATGTGCATGTAAGATAATGTAACGATACAGAGCCCTCAACGAGCTAAACAACAACAAACACTGATCAGTGTTTGACACGCAGGCTTCATGGCAGTTCTGTAAATCCAATTTGAATTAAAGGGGATGTATTGCAGCCAATGCCGACTTGTTACCTGATTTCTGTCTCCCAGAAAGAAGAGAGCGGTGTGGGTGTGGGGGTGGTGACGGTGACGGCGGCGGCGGAGCCGGTTGAATTTTGCCTGTTGAAAGAGGGTTAAATTAGATCACAAAGCACAGAGACGGCGAGTGGCGCTTTCGTCTAAATCCCATAATGCAAGGCTGTTTCTTGTCGGTTCAATCTGTGTGAGGATGCTTAACTATTGAATGTGGATTACCATACATGATATCAGATGTGCTGTTTTCATCGCAAGTGTAGGAGGGTGCTCCAGGCGGGAAAGTACTACGAGACAGCAGGGTAGGGGTGGCTGAGCCACAGAAGTGAAGATGACTGGAGGTGAGCTATCTGGGTACATCATACCTGATGAGATGATTTGGTCTCAAGTGAGCACACAGCTTTAATCTCATTAGCTTTTCAAATTAACAAATTACCAATTGTTACCTTGAGATGAACAAAGTAGACTAAAGTTACAAGCCTCATCTTAAACCCTGTGCAAAGTGTTACACTGCTGTCTTGGCAAGTTCTTGCATCATCTATAACGGGTACCATCCACTGTTCACATTTACATACACAGTAAGTTTAAAGTCTCCAGTTGACCTAATCCCCATTATGCGTGTCTTTGTACTGTGGGAGGAAGCTGGAGCACCTGGAGAAAGCCCACGCAGACATGGGAGAGCACGCAAACTCCACAGAGCGGAGCACTAACCACCACACCACCATGCCGCCCACCCATGCAGTTTAAGTAGCAAATTCACTTGAGAACATCTGACCGACCGTGGCCATGTTTGTCTGAAACTGAGGTGTGGTTAGGCCTGTAATTGGTGCGCTGCTATTTTCAATTAGTTGAAAACAAATGCACATAAAGCAGTGTCATGACAAATGTTTGTATCTTGCCTTGCCCTGCATTCAGTGCATTCTGCTTATGTTTTTATGCACTTTTTTTCTCAATTTGCAGATGAAAATCTTGAGTGGGAATTGCATCCATCACAATGGATAGAGCCTTATTTAATAATAAATAAATCATAGCACCTATACACCCACTGAAGCTTCTGCTCCACTGAAGAAATCCAAACTATTAGTAGTTGAAAACAACAGATGCGTGTGGAGTAATGAGGACACTAATGTTGCTGCGTTTCCATCATGCGGTCTTTCATCATATGAGATTTGACTGGTGCCACTTAAATTACAGCATCTCATTGCACTCTCCAACAATGTATTCATTTAACAGCACCTGACAGGAGAACACTGCACCATATCACTGAATCAGATTGATAGTCATCCACATCAACACTAAAGAATGGACATGTGGATTGCTTTCCATTTTCCTTTGCATTCTTACAAATGCATCCTGATGTTATTTAGCAGGTCACTGAAAACCATTACTAGTTGTGGGACATCTTTTTCATTCAGGAGATCAAGAACATGTAACTTACGAATGAATACGCGCACGCTCTCTAACATCTCAATTTGTTATTGTACTCACTCTTTCAAGGAACCCAGCGGGGCAACACAAGTTTCAGGCAACAACCTCGATTAACCAGCCTTACAGTGCGAGGGAGCGTGGACAGCAAGCAGGAAGAGGAAATTAGGTGTTCGTGTTTTGGGTATTTCCTCCGTGTTTGGGCGATAAATACTCTGTGTGCAGTCAGTTTGAACGAAGTGGTTTAAGCAGGTGACAGACAGCAATGGAGAACAAAAATAACATTCAGGTGTTGTAAGATTTATGTCAGTTTGCGATAATACATTTTCCAAATTACCCCAAGTAGTATCTTTGTATTCAGTAGAAAACGGTTCCCAGTGATTAGGCTGACAGGCTAGCTTTGTCGCTCATTCCTTAATCACCAGGACATTGTTTCTGCACAAGCACGGCACTGTTGAGTTTCAAAATAACATACTTTCATGCTTTTCATGTCACAAGCAGTTTTATTTGAATGTATTTAATTGTGTAATTGTGTATACAGTTGCAGTTATACTGAATATATTGTGTGTAGCTCATGTATGTGATTACTTAGAATATAATAATTTAGTCAGCACGTTGATCGTTTTGACTGATTGACAGAAGAGATCACTTCAGAGTAACGAAATCACAGAAGATACTGTAAAGGGTGATTACACCCACGCTGATGTTTGACAGAAAGGTCAGAAGCTTAGAACTTGGCTGGCAGGGTTTTATCTCTCCAACCTATTTATATTCAACAAGCATACTGTTTTTGTATTGTTGTTTTCTCCCAATTCCAAGCGGACGAAACCTTGACTACAAACAAAACAAAAATATGTGAATCATTCACGGAAACCTCCCATGATCTAATTTTGCATAATCACTGCCTTCTACTGTCTCGCTGTTGTTCAAACTAATAAGTGTCACACTTTAAGAATCAATTACCTACAATGACAGTCATATTTATTTTAGTTTCTACAAGGCACAACCAAAGGTTATGGGGCCAAAAAAAAAGAAAAAGAAAAAAAGAATTAGCCTAACTCATGTGGCAGGAGGGGAAATGTAATTTAGGAAGTTGGCTTGATTCATTTTTGAAAGATGACTCCAGGCCCCTCAAGAGGAATGCAGCCCGGGTGTATAAGTGATATCTGTTGCATGGTTAATTCAGCGTGATTTTCCCAGCACAAGGTCACTCATTGTCAGCATCTGACAGAGGCCCATTCAGAAGAATGAGATGGGCTCAGAGCGCTTTCTCATTCTGAGGCCGCAGCTCTCAGCTCATAATTATCGTGATGGCGCAGGCCTGCGTGACATTGTCAAGGAATACAAAGCTGTAATCTCTACCTGGTTCTTCTCAAGTGAATTGATGCTGTTGGTGGGGAAACAGCAACGCAACACAGGCGTAGACCGATTTCATTTTCGAGAGTTATCAGCAGTTCTGTCGTGGGAATGGCTCCGGCAGCATTGACTGTTTCGAGTGGAATGACCTATTCGCCGGGAACGTCTGTGCAACTGGTGAATAGTTATCTATTCACTCTCATATTCCCTCCGATCACTTTAAAGGGTTTACATTGGTGGACTTATGATATGTTTACCGCATATCTAAAGATAAAATAATACCGTAAACACACGTTAAGGCGCAGTATGCTATGAAAACATGAAATTAACAGACACAAGTGAAATGACTGATGCCATTAGGGTTAGGGATCGTCATTCTTTGGAGACAGTATCAGACATGACTCTATCTCTATATGTGACCATATAGTCACATTATGGTCGTGACCACACATTGTTGAAAACTAGTAAGTTTATCTTTAGATCATCTTCTAGTTACAATTTATCATAATATCAATATTGTCACTGTGAAAAATGCAGATGGCGCCTGGATAATTAAGGGCAGAATCAACGGCAGCTTTTTATAGACAAGGTGACGTAACCATTGTCAACCTATTGTCAGGTTTCTCTGCAGATGCATATAAGACACAGACAGGGTGCAAAGAGAAAACACGCATAGGCCATGTTGAGCGGTGTTGAGTTTTTGAGTGGTTAAATGCATGAATTACAAACATGATAGGTGGAAAAATTCACAGTTTCTCTGCAGGTGAGGATAAATCTAAAATTCAAAAATAGCTTCAAAATGTGAAGTGTTCGTAGTGTTTGTCTCGTCAGTTCTCTCTCTCTCTCTCTCTCTCTCTCTGTGTGTGTGTGTGTGTGTGACGGCGGTTGACAGTGCGTGTCTCGGCTGCATTACAGCAGCCTTTTAGTGATTATTAAATAAAACACCAAACCTTTTAATTCTTCCCAGGGATTACTGCTTAGTTTTAACTCATTAAAAGAACATATTGGCTCCAGATTTTCCCTCTCATTACTTTTAAACCATTAAATCAGGTTTTTCATTATTCAGACGAAAACATGAGACCCTGGGTTTAAGACAGCGACAGCACTCACAGCCATCAGCTGCGTTTTATCCTGTACAATTTGCTTTTATTGATAGCTGACATAGATAGCTGATAGCTCATTATAAATAGGTTTCCCTCCTAAATTGTTGGTCCCACTTGTCTTTTTATTTTTGCTTACAGAAGCATTGAGCTGGCGTACAGTGCCTTTACTAAACCCTCGCCTGACGCCGCCGTCCTGATGTATAATTCATGTGGGAAGATGTTCGGGGGGACACAACTGTGGTAATTAAGTTGTGTAAATGACAAGGTCATTAACAAAGTTTATATGGTAATGCCGTGCCCCAGAAGAAGATGGGCAGCAGGGCTTGTCGTGTTGGGGATGCTGACCTCAGCAGACCGCTCAACAGGGGCTGACGAGGCTTCCAGTGTTGCATTGGTAAGGGAAATGTTAAACAACAGTACAGAGGTATTTACATACATATAGACAGAGATTTACATAGACGTCAAACAGTCATGATCTCATAGACTGTGAGATCAGATTCATTTGTTTAGCGTTGTTTAATCTGAAATGGCATAATGTCTATTTTGTTTGCATTCTAAGACCTCTGATGGTTCTACTCCCCCCATGCAAAATTCAACAGAGAGAGGCCTGATGGCTGTGCAGCTCAGGGTGGGACACTGCTCCTGGGTATTGATGAAGAAACCCTTAATTCATCGGTCTTCTTCCCTCATCTCCTCCTGTCTCCCTGCCACTGATGGCCCGGGTTTGACAAATCTAAAGTAACAGTGGGTCGACAGAGGAGCAGCACAGTTAAGTGGATGTAAGTCAACCTGCCAATGAAGGGCGTCCGTTAATTGCAGCACTTGTGCAACAAATCAGCATAAATGGGCCTGGAAATGTGGCGTCATTGAATCACACCTTTAAACACAGGATTAACAAATGAAGGCTTGGGCCATGCAATTAGCTTGACATAAATTTAGGCTCTAATGTGTTGAACACATACTCGGTCTAATTTAATGCACAAAAAAAAGCAGGACTATGGTTGCAGCTCACGTTTTGCAAATCTCCTTCTTTCTCTTCAGTCGTGTATTTCCCTTTAGTCATTTTTCCATTGGTTCAGTTTGGCCAATAAGAAAATATGTGACTCGTAACCCTGCGAAAATTGAATTCTTTTCATTCCTGCCATTGTTTTCTGTGAGCATAACAATACGTTACATTAATATGAGACAATAATGAAGACTAATGGCCTTCCTCATTTGGTTAAATATGAAATTCATTTTGATTACTCCCCTGCTTTGAAATGATTTTATAATCTCTTTAAATTAGGCTTCATCCATAATGTTTCTAATGATGGAAATATCAGTCAATGTCCATACATTTGTTATTTATATTGGGTTATGAGGGTATGAGTTCAAATCGGTTTATGCTGAGGAGAACCATTAGATGTCATCCAAAAAAATGTTTCAGCTTTCATTTCTCACTCACTCACTCACTCACTCACTCACTCACTCACTCACTCACTCACTCACTCACTCACTCACTCACTCACTCACTCAGACCTGTGAGGAACAAGTGTTAGCTACTACTGTGCCGCCCCTTTTCAACCAGCAAATTAAAAAAAAAAAAAAGAATCAAGCGAACCTATGCTACCACACATTTGAAATACACAAATGCCATTTGAAAACACTGACCATGACAAATCAATATCGTCTAAAGAAAAAAAAATCATTTTGAATTTATTATCAGTATCATTGTATGTAGCTGTGCCTTTGAATAAGATGAATCATGCATTTTCATTCCTCCTGAACTCCTTCATAAAATGTTTCTAAAGGAGTGAAAAGCCAATGATTGAGGTGATCATCTTCAGTTGAACGTTGGTCAAGGCCTCCTCCAGGGTCGCATACAGTCAAAGAACATCTTAACTGCTCTATATTCCAAACGTGATCCTCACCCTGAACAACCGTTTTATGCGCCCATGCACGCGGGTACAAACGATAAAATGTTCAGTAATTACTGGCTCGTTTGATGCTGTTTTCCACCTGTACGTTCCTGCCATGTCACAACAATGCTACCGTTGCTATTGCTACTGTAGGATCAGTGGATTCTGGATTCAGAGCACATTTTCCGCCTCATGTTTGTGCTTGTATGTGCAGTGCCCACAGGGGCATCAGTATGCCACAGCACACTGTTATTGTTTACCACACGTAGCCAAACAATACACAGATATGGGAGAGAAGGATCCCATCAGTTGTGACTTTACTTGAGGTCCCTACTTGGGATATGGGAATGGTTTTGTTTTTTCTCGTGGTTTTTCCTCACCCTTGTTGAGGGTTAAGGACAAAGGTACAGACTGGTAAGCCCTGCGAGGCAGACTGTAATTGGTGAATAAGGATTATTCAAATTAAATCAGATTTGATATGCTGCCAGCATGTGCCACCTAATAAACATCAGATTATTCCCAGTCACCGTGTTCGTTTTGAATATGCTAAATAACGATGCTATACAAATGCGCACGCTGATGCAAATTATATCGAGTAGACTTATTCACTACCCTCATCAGCTGCTTCTCAGACATTAAAAATAGGATGGCAACAGCCAATCCATTGATATTGCCCCCCACCCCCACCCCTCCTCTCCCCTCCACCCCCTTATGTTGCCATCAGTGTAATTTAATCATTAAACCTGTTACGTCTTGTCGGGGGACGTGTCGAGCCAAATGTATTCCTATTCAAAAACAGTAGATTAATTATAAACATAAATTAGTACAATGACAGTGAATTTGTGTCACACTTGAGTAGCAAGACCCAGAAGTAAACACCTGGCAACCGCCTTTCGCTGAACATGACGGTAAAAGTCTTTACTATGAAATAACTGCCACGGCAACATGGGATCTGAAACAACAGCAGTGACAGACAAGACAGGGGTTTAAATACACAGCGGATAATGAGACAACAGGCAACAGGTGAGGCAGGAGAACGCTGAAAGCTGATGAAAGAATTAGCTGTAGGACTGCATAGCAGGGGAACGCCCTGATTATGTGTGGCAGGCAGATGAAAATGGCTGGAACAGCATGACACAGACCAAGAACAACAAAAAAACCTCAGTTGTGTTTATTTATCCACTATTCACAGAGTAAAGGATTTTAAAGATGTTTGTGGGATTTGTGCCCTCATTGATAAAAGCATGGCAGCCTGAGCAGGGAAACAAGTTCAAACCTAGACTGAGCCTACTAATGTATAAACACACTGTCAGCTGGTTGTGGCATGACAAAAGTCTGCAAACCGGAAAATGAATGAAGCCATAAAGACTGTAACTTTACAACAGTCACACTATGCTGAACTTTATACATTCAGACAAAATTGCCTGCAAGTGCACAGGAAAGAAAAGAAAGAACGGACGTGTGGACATGTGCAGATGTCAAACACAAACAGGCATCAGTTACTGCAGGACGGCAGTGAGTGTGCGTGTTGTGGTTGTCCGGGTAGTGAATTCTCATGTAGGCAGATCGGCTCTCCGGCTGCACGGTGTCTAGGTCGTGCGACAGATATATTTTCTATAAGTACCAAACCAGAGGCTTCTGATCCGCTGCAGACTACACAAGTGTTTCCACAAGAAGGCCGTGACATCTCCTGCCTTCCACTGACGCGGTCTCTTCATCCCATTCAACCGGACTTGTTTAACCTGGTGCTGACAGGAGCCAAGCCAACGCTTTAATGAATAATACCGACTGGCCTGGCGTTTTCGTCTGGTGGGTGTTGCATACGTGTTGACTCAGAAAGCCAGAGTCTGACAGTCAATGTAACGCAATGTAATAGGATTGATTGTGTTCCGTGTGCAGTAGTAATGAAATGATGTACCTTGAGTGAAGAGAGCAGTTTCTGAAGGTGGAAGAGACTCACAGCTGCCAGACTAATACATCTTACACTATTGCATGATAAAATATACACACACACACACACACACACACACACACACACACACTCACATACATATAGAGACAGATTTGCAAAACATCAAAGAAAAATGCAAAATGTCCATGAGGAGATAGTAATTAATTTTATCATAAATGTCCTCAGTAACATTCATTTCTTAGAAAACAAATGTTTTAACGGTTAATTTGTAAAAATGCCAAGTATCCTCAAATTGTATAATTCAACGGTCTCAGTTGCTAGATGTATATTTAAAAGGTGCTTACACATTCAGTCAGTCCACCATTGACTTCACTTTTTCTTGCTGTTTCATTTCTGTGGAATGACCAGGTCAAACCTCTGTTTTACTGTTACACCGGATCTCTGGGGAGCGCTTTTGCTGAATTGCAAAAAAAAAAAAATTAAAAAATACAGAATACATCTCCAAATTAAAGGAAGACGCAGAGATTGTGTTTCTACATTCATGTTCATTTCAAGTGGTTTGTCCATTGTGCTCAATCAATAGGACAGAGCAGTGTGCACCTTGTAAACTCAAATGAGAGGAAAGAGATGCATCTTCCCATTTCTTATCTCAAAAAATATATAGTGTGCTTTCTTTCTGCAGCCACACAGTGTAACACTATAATAAGGGAAGAGTTCCCTTCTGAAACATCGACTATGCAGCCAGTGACAGCCCCCGAGCCGACAGATGACATGCAGTGTTACTGCCTGTTCTACAGCTCAATCTAAAGTCATCATTAGGGCTGAGAACAGAAAAAGAATTTCTCTCCATTCTCTTTGTTTATCTATGCTTTTTTTTTTTAAATTAAAGTTAAGTTTTGAATCAACTCGTGTAAAAGTGCAAAGTGCAGCTAGAAATAAAGAGTTTGTTAAGGATACAAGTGAAAGTATAAATGAATAGAAACAAAGAGATAACTAGTGTTTTGGGTTTTCCCCCCAGATTCCGACATGGGGAATCTGCCCACTAAAATAAAATAACACCAAGGCTACTATTTTAAATTTTAAACTTTTTTTGGTATCCCAGCCCGCATGGCTTGGTTTGTCCTTCCCATGAGAGAATCACAACAGAGAGAGTAAGGGAGAAGCATCATTAAGCATCACAGCAAACGTCTGCAGGAGACATCCTGTCCCCTAGTGGACATCAGGGGTCACAGTGTCCTTTAGTGTTTTGGATTTCTGTTGAAGAGCAATATCCACTCTTCTCATACATTACATTTACTGCAGTCTTTATACACATTTACATCCAAGTGTTGTGTGGCTGCAGAATCCTGTATTTCACTAGAATTTGTTGTTCATTTAGTACCTGATACGTGCATGTTAGAATGCGACATCCTGCAGGCTGGGAGAAGGACACAGTGCACAAGGTGGAAAAAAAATATTCTGACATCACAAAATGTGGTTTTGGCTATATGCCCCAGTTACTATTAAATTTTAAGTGAATGTCTAACGACATAAAATTATGAAGTTGTGACCTTTTATATTCAAAAACTCAAACTTAATGATGTCAGCAAAATCTCTTCTGGTTGTTATTTCACAGCATAACTCAGAAACACAAAGGGCGGTTGTGATGTTATTTTGTATGATATGGTGGGAACAGGCGCACATCTGCAAGGTAGCTATTCAACTTTCACCAGATTAAAGCAGCATGACTTTGCTAAGCTGTTCAGTTTTTTTATATATATATCCTATACTACAGTCTCTTCAAACATCGCACTGACTAAACACTGTTTGAGTGCAAATAAAAAGAGATACACAATTTGAGAACCACGTTAGAGAAAGCTAAATGTGGTCTATTTGCAGCAACAACTGTTTTTTAGCAGCAACATTACACAGTGTTTTTCAGACTTGAGTAGAGTGTGTAGGGCAGTAGTTATTGTGTGCAAAGAACCTCCAACACTCTCTAACGACAAACATATTTCAGTGGCGCTTTAAAAACTATACACTTACTGTATAGCACAAAACTTTACGACACCACTACAGAGGCTGAAGTCAGATAATAAATTCGCCACATAAGAGAAGGATTTGTTGCAGTGCTGTTTTCTGGTTACTTCCTCATATCGCAGGCAGTTGGAAAACAGTTTGCTAAAGTTGGAATTAAATATGATTCTCGGTCTGGACGATAACTATTTTTTTTACTTTGACAAAGGTGAAAACGAATTGACCAGAGACTTTGGTGACCAAATAAAAAGCTACAAAATAAAAGGCTGAGGTGGAACTAAAGCACAACTAGTTTTCTTTCACTGAGACTAAGCCTATGAAAATCCAAACAATAACTGACATAATAAACACTTATATCCTGTCATTTCACCACAGGTAATTATGATATCGCGACTGTATAAACCAATGAAAAAAATGATGCTTTGTTGAATCACGTAGGGGAGTGTGAAGATCTGGTCCCAAACAGCCACTTACCAGATCCTATACATCCGCTACAATCCAACTGGTAGTGTTAAATAATGAATTGTCCAAGACTATTATGCTCCACAGTGGTTACGGAATATTATATCTATAAAGGGGGATTATTATTATGATGGAAAACCGCCTCTCCCAGTTCCTCCTGGGATCTGTGAACACTATGTCATTATTATGTACAGACGGTGCCAAACAAACCACAGTTGCTGAGATCTCAGATGTTATCAATAAGGTTAAATCTTTTGTTAATGAACTAAACCCTCTGGGACACTTTGTAATAAAAATGTGAATTAAAATGATCTTGTTCATTACTTCATTCCATGGAACACCTGCTGGTGACTATCACAGCGATCTTAATTACTAACTGTTGCTACACAACTTTGACTTAATAAGACTTAAACCGATATCAAGTTGTGTATGAATGCAGGTACAGTGGATAGGGCAAGATTTAACAGTTAATTTGCTCATATTAGGAAAAATCGATATGCAAATATCCCTGAAATAACCTGATTTGTTATTCTGTTTGTCTATCTGAAACAATCAGTTAGTATTGAAGGAGTTAGACGTCATATTCATTATGACTGAAATCGATATTTTATGCACTTGATTATTCTGTATGAAAGCTAAAGGCTAAAATCATTTTTGTGTATTTCACTGTTATACAATATTTAAAAAGTGTATAAAAATGTCAGAAATTAAAATAAGACGTGTGCTTTCAACTTTTACAACCAAACATATGACATATGTTTATAGAGCCAGGGCACATAGGTGTTTAAGGATTGGAAGATTGTAATTTTCCTCTCACGAACAGAGCAATTTTTCCAGGCAATGGAATTGCTTAGTTGTCAGTGCCGCTGCCTTGCAGTTAGGGAGAGATCAACCCCCACTGTGATGCAGTGTCTATTCATTTGCACTTATAGGCCACTTGAAGTCAATCCAATTTTTAAGGCCAAAACCACAAGTCTGTCTCAGAGGCCTTACAACATACACCAATCAGCCACAACATTAAGACCTCCAACTGTTTTTCTTCTTAGATCCCAAACTCAGCCAAGGAGCAAATAGGTGGTGGGTAGAAACCACAGAAAGGGTATAAGATAAGGGATTACACTGTCATTGGAAACACATTAAAGATCCAATAGATGGCACACGGAGAGTAGACAGAAGCAGTATAATTAGAGACCCAATCACAGTATCATCTTCTTAAAACGTCCTTTATAGAAAAACATTGACAAAAATAGTCAAAAACCAAAACAAGGAAGCACTATCAACGCTTAGAAGAGGATTAGAAACTGCTTTGAGAGGAAGTTACAGTCGGATTTACAGATGATGAAACCTGAAAACATGAAAAGCATCTTCTTCATCTACATCTTTGTCGGCCTCTATCAAATTTCCAATGTCCTTGCTTTTACTTTGCCGTCCAGAGCACTTTCCACAACTCCCAGCATTCATGCTCTCTCAGCTACTATCCATGCATAAACTTTTATGAGCGCAATGTTTGCGATTGCTTTTATTTTTAATTTATATATTCATATTTGTATTTTTTTGCTGTCTTTCTTTTAGTTGTCTTGTACTGCCTTCTTGCCTTATTGGCTATAAAACTAATGTTATTTGTATATGTGTATATAAAAGTCAAACAAAAAAGTTTTAGAAGACACTGTGGTCCATCCAATCCTCTAAATTAATACTTGCATTCAAAAAATATGGAAACTGAAAATGAAACTGTATTGGAGCAACATTATTTTCATGTTTCCCATACAAACTGTGCAAATACTGTACAGGGGGTCCTCGAGTTACGACGGTCACGAGTTACGTTGTTTTCGTGGTAACGACACATCTCCCGTGAACTTCCTTGTTTCCTCTTAAGCGGTTTGCCCCTTAAATATGTACAGACTTCACATGGGAACTAGTTGGTGAGCGCTCTCTCTGTCTCTCAGCGCACCTGCCGGCTCTCCAGCACCTCCACAGCACAGCTAGGTTACTCTGCCTTGTGTTTACTTATGTGAAATGGACGGCTGGCGGGGGGGGGCAGCGGCAGCCGGACACAGATGCGTTCGGGATCGTGGCGATACCGTAGGTTTATTCACAACACAGGGTCTACACGGTTGATAACAGAAATCTAAAGGAAATTCTCATTACACTCGTGATCTCAACCCCTACGGTGTGTCAAGAGGGTCAAACAAGGCATTTCACCATAATAAACTCTTATTTTAGCGTGGTGTTATAGCGACATCTGGTGGCACAATGTATGCACAATGGCACAATGAATGTATGTTCCAACTTACATCGAAATTCGGTTACGACACATTCTCAGGACCGGATCTCCGTCGTAACTCGAGGACCCCCTGTACTTCCTCCTACATTTTAAGGGGAAGAATTACAAATAATTAGTGGTGCAAAATATGAATGCAGTAAATTAAGACCAAATGACTTCCTTAAATTAAACAAGTCACCCTCACAAACTCATACAATTCAGTACTAAAAGTTACAGCTGCACTGCATCCAGGCACGTATTTAAGATTCCATTCCCCAGAAATACAGAGGACCTTCACATCATATATATCCCTCTCATGTAGAGCTCTGAAAATGTCTCGTGAACAAAAACACTCATCCCTCACCCCAGTGTAGGAGTCATTATCTTTGATACAACCCACTAACATTGAACAAAATGAACCATTTTGTGTCTGACATACAGTAAGTGTTTATTGTTACCACAGCCGACACAAATCACATGACAATGGGAGAGGTTTCTAACTACTAACACGTACACACACACACACACACATATACACACAGACAAAGACTGATGCCAGCAACCACAGCAGCTTTACAAGACCAGAAATAGTTACTGATTCCAGCCTGCCAGCTATGGTTTGTAGTAATGGTGGTTAACCCAGAAGCTGAGCAGAACATCAGCCATGGAGCAGCACATTAGACCTTCCTGTGCTTCCTAAGATCGGAACGCTGAGCAGGAACGGTTAGCAGTCAGATAAGAACTTGAATCTCTTACACATACAGTATGTGCAGTACAGTATGTGCAACAGAGTAAACATACATCCAACAAGCCTTAGAGGAAGCGGCGCATTTCATGCAAAATCCAAGATGTTCTGTTTTCTCCTTAGAATTTCTCTTCTCATGTAGTTTGCCCACAACCCCATCAAATGAAATGAATAATATATGAGAAGTAAACGCCATCAATTTGTTATTGTCATGGATAGCTAGAGAGCAGCTTGTTTTCTGGTTTGTTTCTGTTTCCTGTTTTACCTCGGGCTACAGTAAACACACTTGGCAGTGTTCCCTGGGATCTCCTTTCCTTTATGTGTCTATGTGTGTGTGTGTGTATGTATGTTTACAGTCATTAAAGATTTATTTTCCCTTTAATGCTTGTGCATATATGTAGGCATGGGTGTGGTATGTTTACAGTGGTGTGGCCATATCTTTTGCCTATACGTGTGGAATGAAACATGCATGCCAGACTCCCACATTTGCACTTAGAGCGTTTGGAGAAATATGCAGAAAGCATGTGCTTAGAGGTATTTGCATAAACGTCAGCATAGCTAAAGGACAGAAACGTCTTTGTACCCATTACACGCAAAACATACGTTTAAAGTTAAAGTAGCTGCATTCAATATGAGAGGTTACTGGAGGCAATTCACAACACTTTAACATTGACTTCGATGAACAGTACCACTAAACAGTGATAGCATTTCTACTGCCGGAGTTTGCAAGCGCTTGAACACGCTGACTCCACACACTCCACATGCCGCAGAATCTCTCCTCATTTACCAGGAGATGGAGAAGGATCTGCAGATGTGAAAATAACCTCAGACTTCCCAATGAGTATTCCACTCACAGCTCCCTGACCTTGAGGTTGAGCTCATCCCTTGCTGGTGTGCAAAGCTGCATGAATTATAATATCGGACTACAGGTCCAGCCCCAGCCTCTACCCTGACCAAACAGCACCGGGCCCTGCAAAGTTTATCCTAGCATGAAGCCAGCAGGAAATATTTCACCAAAGAATAACTCCGCCAGCTGATGGATGAGGTTCTGGACAGTCGCGACACAAACAAAGCACTGGGATCACTGAGGACTGGCTGGTTTCTCTCTATCTCTTGACACAAATGTTATTCATTTGAGTAAATCAGCAAGTAGGAAACATATCCAACATGATACATTTAGATTATTTTGTTGCACAGATGGCTGTACTATGTCGGCACGTCTTTGTGGAGGTGATGTGTGAAATTTACTTGTGTAGTCAGTAGTGAGTATAAATGTATCTGGTGCTTGGCTGTAACACAGGTGTCATAATGGAGTTTGCATTGACATCTCTACATGGGAGAATAGGAAGAAATGGGTGTGGTTGTTAAAGGATGGAATATATTTATTTTTGTATTATTTCAAATAGTTATTTTTTCTTTTTCCTGATTTACCTCCCATCTTTTTCCTATGCCGCTTATCGTTTCAGGGTTACAGGGGAGCCGAAGCCAATCTCAGCTGAAATTGGCCAACAATATTTATCTATCAGGTTATCTACCTCTTTATCTATCAATTCATTGTTGTCGTTGTACTCTGCAGTACTCTGCTGTATCACTGCTTGTTTTCTCGCTCATTCCCATCCAGTCAAACTCACTTCAACCTAATGCACAGTGCGTGCAAGCAAGACACAGGCCTCAAATAACAGCAACAGTATGCAATACATGATGTTGACTTTAACTAAATAAAGTCTCCTCCAGGGTGAGTGAAGCAAACATCTGAGCGTGTGCACATTTCAGTCTGATTAATGTTCTCGCCCATTGCACATATTGTTTAAAGAGCTAATGCACTTGTCCCAGTCAGACTAACATGAGAGACTGTATTATTATTAAAATGTGTTATTGTGTATTGTGTTATGTGTACCCATATGCATATGCATATGCATATGCATGACCTTAATGCCACAAAGGGGGCAACTATGAGAGGGTATAACAATAGTATAATCAAAATGAAACAGTCTTCTTTGTGCCATACACTATAGGATTAAACCACTAAGAGGGGCAGTAAGAGGAGTAAAAAAAATAGGTAACGCAGTAATAGGGACTCATGTATGTATGACACATACAACCTGACTATTCACAAATATGTTGTTGTTGTTGTCTAATAAGAGTAAATAATGGAAGTATATTAAGAATGTGGAAATATGCCAGCCTGAGAAAAGTGGCCCAGGGGCATGAATGTGACAAAACTCCAGTAAGCACTCCCTTTAGACTGGTCGGACGTGGAACGCCGAGATAAAAGACAACAGCTGGGAATAGTTTATTGTCAGAACAGGATTGGACCTGTCAAACTCAGGAAATAATAATAATATAGTCCAGAAGTAAAACTGCAAAAATAGCACTCACTGCAGGGAGACAGGGGAATGCAGTGGGGGATACTGTGACGCGTGTGATGTCTTCCTGGAGATTACTTAAAAATAATACCAAAAAAAAAGTTGTGAAGGTAGTTGTTCTCAATAACAGCTTGGTAGTATTCTATGTGCAGTTTGCAGTAAACGCACCGGGCCGACAAGGAAACCTGCTCGAGTACATTTTCGATTGTATAGTTTATACACGAGCCCGAGTCCAGACAGACAGAAATATCCCACAAAATGCACCATCTTTAATCTCGCAGCGTTTTCAGTCACCTCGCCACCTGCTCAGAGCATGTGTTGAGTCAGAAGCAGCTGCGAATGTGGGTTTTATTTTGTTGGTGCGCGTAAAAGGCTGTGCTGCGTGATGTTTAGCGTTATGTGTTTAATTTATCGGTTCATAATGTTGACCTTTTTTTGGGGGGGGGGGGGGGGGGGTAGCATTTGTATGAAGTGACACTGCTTTTAAAAGAGTGCTGGTAATAAATTTGATCTGCTTTGTAACAAAACAGAAAGAACAGACAGACAACGGGAGAAGAGTTTAATGACAGAGAGAAAGGGCAATAGATAAATTTTGACGAGTGCCATACTTTTTATTCCGCAGTGAGTAATAATGGCTATTTCCCTCATGTTTTCTCTCTTTCTCTTCCTCACTGTTTTTCTCTTCTTTATGTCATCTGTCTTTTCCACTCTCAGTATGTTCCCCTGCAACCCCACCTTGTACCCCAATACAAACTCACACACACACACACACACACACGCTCAGCCTTATCTTTATTCCCAGACAAGCCGCCCTGTTTGAGCTGTCATTATAACCACTTTGTATAGGCCGGCGTCTTGGCGAACGAGGGGAGGCATGCTGTGGCAAATCACACAACACTTTTTTTCCTGTCCAACAGACGCATGTCATATTTCATTCAGGATGAGGTAATACATATAGAGGGATTTGACTCCCAAAAAAAATAAAAATTCCTAAAGTGACTGATAATGTGGGTTTTATTTTGTTGGTGCGCGTAAAAGGCTGTGCTGCGTGATGTTTAGCGTTATGTGTTTAATTTATCGGTTCATAATGTTGACCTTTTTTTGGGGGGAGGGGTGGGGGGGTAGCATTTGTATGAAGTGACACTGCTTTTAAAAGAGTGCTGGTAATAAATTTGATCTGCTTTGTAACAAAACAGAAAGAACAGACAGACAACGGGAGAAGAGTTTAATGACAGAGAGAAAGGGCAATAGATAAATTTTGACGAGTGCCATACTTTTTATTCCGCAGTGAGTAATAATGGCTATTTCCCTCATGTTTTCTCTCTTTCTCTTCCTCACTGTTTTTCTCTTCTTTATGTCATCTGTCTTTTCCACTCTCAGTATGTTCCCCTGCAACCCCACCTTGTACCCCAATACAGACTCACACACACACACACACACACGCTCAGCCTTATCTTTATTCCCAGACAAGCCGCCCTGTTTGAGCTGTCATTATAACCACTTTGTATAGGCCGGCGTCTTGGCGAACGAGGGGAGGCATGCTGTGGCAAATCACACAACACTTTTTTTCCTGTCCAACAGACGCATGTCATATTTCATTCAGGATGAGGTAATACATATAGAGGGATTTGACTCCCAAAAAAAATAAAAATTCCTAAAGTGACTGATCGTGGCTCAGAGAGTGGTTTTTTAATGACAAATGCTCCCAGACAGGTCTAGTGTTCGCCTCCAGCAAGAAGCATTCCTCCACCCAAGAGACTCAATTATTTATTTTACTACGAAGAAGGCAAGAGCCCAGGCAAGAATACTCTGGTGGACAATTGCCAGCACTCCATGTAAAGGAGTGATAGGCAAAAATAAGTAGTTAGTTAAGTAAGAAAGTAAGTACTTTGTTAGATTATATGTTTTGGTTTTTTTTTTTAAATGCCAGAGCATCCGTTCATCTGTCAATTATCTATATACAATTTATTCTTTCGGGGTCTCAAGGAGAGCTGGAGCCAATCTCACTGAGACATGACTTGATTTGCTAAGTTTACAGCCCCCCATGTTGTTCAGCTCTGTCCAGTAGTGTTGTGTTATGCATCTCAGTGATGTAACATCCTGACAAGAACTGACTACAGTAAGTGTAGAAGCTACATTCCACTACACTATGCCTGGATGTGAGAAAACACAGAATTAGTGGGAAACAATAAACTGATTGAAATTTGATGATACGTCTATTTGCAGTGCTTGATGACACATTAATGCACGTCTGTTTACCGCCACGATTGCCAGCTGATGAATTAACATAAATATCTGGTCTCGTCCTCCAGTGACGGCAGTCACACAGTCTTAAAGGACAGACACGCCGGGGAGTAACGTTTATGCACCAGATGATCGCACAGAAGGCACAAACAGCCAGAGATACGTAATAAACCAGGGGAGGCTATATCAGTGTGATTTGTTTCTGGTTAAGATGCTCAGACTGGGATGAAGAGAAGAGATATTTAGAGACACAAACAATCAAAGTGTGCAGGACATTAGACAAAAGATTTGGTTTGGTTTGTGGCAGATGAGCAATGGCCCCTTTCAGACGTAATGGCTGTGACAGATTGCAGACTACGAGTGACAAACATATGTTGACTAAAGTCAGAGAGTGGTTAGAGGGAGGATGAAAAGCACTTTTCAAAATCGACTTGAAACTTAATCTAACCTACATCCAACCCACACTTTATTTACTGTTACACCGATGAGACAATGGCTTTCTGCCACTCACTGTTGTGTATGCATGCAATAAATTATAATAATACACTATAAGTTAGTGTAAGGAACAATACAAAATTACCCATCATCTGTAAAGAATCCTATGCTAGATAATAAGCATCACAAAATAAACAAAAGTAATGAAATACATTGATCAGGAGAAGGCTTAATGATTTAAGACAACATGAAATTTTGGGGGCTGTGTGAGAGATACGCTGCATCCAGATCTAGTTTTAAATATGTCTGTGCAAATGAGTTTGAATCCCATTTTATTACCATTTAATTTAAATGAGGTAAATTACAGAATGCTTCTTTTATAATTATTATTGCACAGATGCCTACTGTTTCTGTTGGATTGCTTTTAATGTCGGCAATTCTTAATTAATACACTCTGTATTATTTAGCACCACAGCTTTTTAACTTTAAGGGAGAGAGGGGAAAGAAAAAAGACTCACACAAAGAGACAGACAAAAAGAGAGACGAGGTGAAGACAGGTCCTACAGTGTAGAGCCAGGCAGCAGGCGGTAGTGATTGACAGCTCAAATTCTACCGCAGCCTGTCTGGACGTTTTGTTTTCTCTGTAATAAGCAGGTGAACTCAGACAACATTTTGGAAAACAAACCCAGAGAGACAAAAGTGGCACTGTGTGTGATGCAGCAATATGTGTGTGTGTGTGTGTACATACAAATATAAAGTATAAAATATATAGGCATTGAACTGGATGAAAAATGCCGTCAAACAAAAGTTTTTGAAGTTAGTTTGTAAATTTTCAAGTAACATTGGTCACTGCTAAATGTTTTCACATGGTTTCTTTCTTTTCTTCCGCGCTTTATATTTTGCTGCAATCATCATTATTACAAGGGTGTGATTAGGGATTAATTCTAAGAAAACTCATCACCATGAGTCTACACAGAACATAGTCAGTGATTTGAATTATTGATAAACCTGTTAACATTTGTTGTCTATCTTAGCATCTGTCATTGACGTTAAACCTTAACAAACGCTACTTAGGACTTCAATTTTATATTTTTATATATATAAATACACATAATTGCTAATACCAACAATGCAGTGTGGTAATATCAACATAGTAGATGTCATTAGTTGAGTGATTTCCACATTAAGGCTAATGCAGATGTCGGCTCAGTGACTGGCCACATAACAAGAACATGAGTAGGTAGGCCATGATCATTGCCCCAGATGCTTAATTTTCATAATAGGTCATTCATCAGTAGTGATTTGCTAATATAATCTACCCATTTAGTTCTGTGAGGGGAAAAAATTAACCTAGCCAATTCACACTGATGAATGAACCCATTATCAGTGTAATGGTAAATTGAGAGGTCAAAATGAGGTGGCAGCTTGGGGAACCAGGACCCTCCCATAAAGGAAAAGTGTCAACACTTAGAGCATGATTTCTTACCTCCATCAGTAGTTATTTATAATTCCAAAGTTTATTAATAAAGGTCAAAGTAAAGAGCATTGTTTCACAGAGCCAAGTGTTTCAGATCTAGAGCCCCCATTACATTGCATTAGCACTCATGGAGGGAGATGGGGTAACAGAAAATGTATGAGGTAGCTCTCAACACAAGTCTGAGGACCTGTAAGCCAAATTACAGGGTTATTTGCATTAGTCGATGTACGAAATACAATACGAAATAGAATGAAGAGAGCGAAAAAGAATATTTGGAAAAAGAATCTGGGTCTTACAAGACCCTGCAGACGCACACTTTTTTTTCATATTATGGCTAATTAAACTTCTGTTCTGGTTAAGGTCGACTGACCTAATGTGTGTTTACACAGTTATCTTTATGCTTATTACACAAGGTCACTATGTGTAATTAGCAGCATACAGTAAATGGCACAGTTTATTTGTGTGTCTTCACCAAACAGGTGGTGTTTATATCACACACATCCAACCAGCGTAAGAGAGATAAAGCACACGAATGAAAAACATAGCAAGGTCAAATGCTCATACTGCACATGTGGCATAAAACAACCAGCAGTATGGTAATATTACGTTTGGTGAATACCAGGTGAGTACCGAGTTTCAAGCATGACAAAATGGACAGCAAGTGGACGGTTTGTCATAGGTTGTTCCTCCTTCAAATGTTATTCATCAAAAATAAACATGAAAGAACTTTTCAGTCAGTTGAAATGAACTGATTATGGTCAATGCTCTATCAATAATAACATATATGCGCATATATGCATAATGAAAAATTCCTTATATAATTCTCAAGGACACTTCTATTGGCCTGGTATTATGAAATGTAAATGTAAAGATTAAATAGTAATAAAAATAACAGGATGGATATTTAACTGTTCATCATAAATCTAATTAACTAAAACCAGGTTTCCTATGGCAGAAACAAGATCGCAGCCTGTTGTTTCACAAATGAGTGTCTCTGACAATGATAAAATTGACTGAATTGAATATGCATTACAACAATCATAGGACACTTGTTTTCAAATGTGCGGCAAGTAGATCCTGAAGATAAAAACGACTGATCAGACATGTAGGGTTATAACACAAGCATAGGTGGCATGACCACGTGGAGGCCTTAAAATCACTAATTAGGACATGTAATATCAAAGTCACCAAGCCTCACAGCAGGCAGCAGGACACGTGACATGTGACACAGCAGGTGTGATCAGTCACATATGTAATGGCTGCACCCCATGTCAATGTCAGCTCCAGATACCCGGCGTTGTGCGTGTTTGATCACACGTACGGTTTAGTGGGACGCGCAAATAGCACAGAGTGGTGATTAATCACCGATGAATTAACATTGTTGTTCTGTATGATTCTGCTCCTGTGATGAGGGACGCTTTCCAGTGATGCTACTTTGGCTCATGATTCAGGCATTGAGATATGATGCTGTGGTGTAAAAGATTAATTTGTTTTGTAAATATGTTTTAAGCAGGATAATATGACAGCAGGAGCAGGTGTTTCTCGTTATGCAATCAGATTCAAATTCAGCCTGTCAGCATTTATTTAGTCATATTAAGTGGCTAGCTATACATTATCTCGTGACTAATGACTGTGTTTCTGCCATTACTTACCTATCACAGTGTGTGGTGCAGGTTATTTGTTATTTGAAATGGATTCCTGAATATTTGCATAATTATGCTTGAAGGCATAAACTGTGGGATGTACTAAAAGCAAGTCATTACACATGACTGTATCAGTCCACAATCCAACTGTGCTCCTATAGACTGATATACACTACAGATATTAGGAATGCCTTTCCTCAGGAGTAGACATTGTTGTCAAGAGACAGGGATTTGAAACAGGGACTAAAACCTATAATCATTTCCACTGCTTTGTTGTTTGTTTGTTTTTTGATTCCCTGAGAGAAGTTTTACAGGAATATTTTTCTTCACACTAACTTGAAAATGCTATTTACATTCTGGATACAAATCTAAAAAAGTAATAATGCAATAATTGGAATCTTGAGCCATAACTCTACGAATGTCTTTAAATTGCATAAGTGGTAAGAGGAGCGAGTGCCGTCTTATCCCTGCTAAAGCGAGTGAGTGACTTCAGATAAGCAGTAAAAATGAGCAAACTCTGCCTCGTGCACTGTGGAAAATAGGCTATAGGCTTCACGCATCATGTACCTCAGCTTATACATAATCTTTGTGTGATCATGTTGCAGTCTACTGTCTGGTCAATGTGTTATTTTAACAGGCCCCTGCTACAAGTTCCATTACAGGTTTACAGAGAGGCTGAATTCTTTGTCACCAGCATTGTCTCACCTCGTACGAAACAAGCTATTGAAAAGTCTGGTTGAACTACTGGTGTGTATGTGTATATATATATATCATACAAGAGCAAGCAATCATCCCAAAACAAAAATCATACTGAAAAATAACGTGATCCTCCGCTGCTAGTGTCATGAGAAAACCCATACTAAGTAAACCTTTGCCATTGACCTGAATGCACTTTGGTTAAATAAATGCACTTCCTTTTCTTGCTTGTTCAGACCGGGCTATTGATCCTGACAAACAACTACCCAGACCGTGCTGCAGTCGTTCAACACATCTCCCGTCTTGTCTCAGTTGTAACTTAGCTCTATCAACAGATCCCTCTTGTGCGTTGCAACGCAAACACTCGGCAGAGTTTGCCTTCAATGAGCTGAGCCATAACAACTCACTAAGTGTTTGTTCAAGCAGAAGGTGGTGGGGAGCAGTGCAGGTGGAATAGAGCGAGGAAGGCAGTGATGATAAATCACCAGCGAGTACTGTGTAAAGCTGACAGTATTATATCCTTGGACTGTTCCTCAGTAGGCAAGGTTAGGCGGTCTATCGGTGGGCTGTGGCTCCCTCTGAGCCTGCAGGAAAGGCAAAATTAGGCAATTACAGCCGAATAAATCTTCTATCCCTTGACAGCGGCTTTCAGTCTGAGTGTAAAATGGTGTTAAGATTCAGATGGAGTGCCTCGGTGCACCAGGACTTAGGCTTGCATGATGTACTCTGCACACTATGAAGAAAGGCTCGTTCAGACGGTTGCTGCTACGTCTCCAAGCTGCAGACTAATAAAACCGTAACATAGTTTTCAGTTGGGAGACATATGGGAGCTTAATATAATTCACGATACAAACGTTTAATTGTATGATATTGCAGATTTTATTTTTATTTTTTTATTTTTTGGGGGGGGTTCTGGCTGCCGGGTACGCGTACATGTGGAGATTAAAATGTGTTTGTCGGTTTTCACCTGGCACAACAGGTTTTAGCTCTGAGGGTGTTGTCTCTTAATGTCCAATTCATCAAAGTTATGCTTGCGTGGCTCAACATTCAAGCTGAATAAACTGAATTTAATTAAATGAATGAATTGAATTCTTGTGCCCTGAGGGGCAGGTGTTGATTGACAGAGACAGCTAACAGCCTCTGTAGGATAGTTGTCAACAGACTGGCTCACTAGTCCAATAGTACTATAGAAACCCTGATATCTTGTAATGTCTATAGCAGGGGTCTTCAACATTTTCCAGGCCAAGGACCCCCAAACTGACGGAGAGATGGAGCAGGGACCCCCTACTCATGTATAAAATTGTGTTTTATATTAAACTGGTCCTATAGTGCAAAACTTTCGCGACCCCCCTGCAGTACCTCTGCGGACCCCCGAGGGGTCGCGGACCCCCTGTTGAAGACCTCTGGTCTATAGGGTTTTTAATGGGTAAATCTGTACTTTTGAGTGTAACTCCAGGTGACTCACACTCACATACATACTTTTTTTTTGCTTGTGTAGCACAGTAATAAGAGGGGAGGACATGCATACATTCAACAAATATGCATGTGTAGACAGCGTACCAGTTCATATTCACTGCATAACTGCACCCAGACCTCAGTTCTCCTGACTTCACCAGGAGATGAGGTGAGGCTGGAAATAGTAAAGATACATTTAATGATAGTGAAACAGAGGTATAGTTGGTATTCATGAAGAGACACGGCACTGTGACGCCTGTACTGCTGCACGGGGACATGGCTGGCCAAACACAAGACAGCTAACAGCCTCAATAGGATAGTTGTCAACAGACTGGCTCACTAGTCCACTAGTACTATAGAAACCCTGATATCTTGTAATGTCTATAGGGTTTTTAATGGGTAAATCTGTACTTTTGAGTGTAACTCCAGGTGACTCACACTCACAGATACATACTTTTTTTTTTGCTTGTATAGCACAAACAGTAGTAAGAGGGGAGGACATGCATACATTCAACAAATATGCGTGTGTAGACAGCGTACCAGTTGATATTCACTGCATAACTGCACCCAGACCTCAGTTCTCCTGACTTCACCAGGAGATGAGGTGAGGCTGGAAATAGTAAAGATACATTTAATGATAGTGAAACAGAGGTATAGTTGGTATTCATGAAGAGACACGGCACTGTGACGCCTGTACTGCTGCACGGGGACATGGCTGGCCAAACACAGCAGCTTGAGGTAAATGCACAGAGGTAGTTTATAATGTTTGGGAGCCATAAACATTCTGCCCTTGGCTCTTCCCTAGCAGACGGACCATGGAGAATTTTACTACTGCCATAAAGCATGTTCATCTTGCTTCCCCTCAGTTATAAGACACACAGAAACATGCACATACACAAACTCACTCACACCCGCCGTTTCCCGTCATATTTCACAAACATGCATTAGAAGGAAGTAAACGGGAATGACTTCGGTAAACAGTGGGGTCTATGGAGCTCCTTGCCGGCACGCTGCTTGTCTATTACAAAGAAAAAAGTTTTGGGTTTTTTTGGAAAGTTTTGAATATGAATATCAATTTCGATAGTGTATTTGAACTAAAACACAGAGCAAACGTAGGGTGGGATGGAGCAAGTAAAACCTGTGATGAGAGTCAACACAATGTTCTGCAACGGGTACAATGTTCACAAGTATATACTCTTTTCACAAAATGTGTTTCATGGTTGATTGGCTTCTGTTATTCTTCTATTATTTCATACAGATATTTTTTGCTACCCTTATATGTATGTATGTATGTATGTAGTATGTTTCATATATACATATATTTTCAATTGTAACCCAAAAGCTAAATAGTAACTAAAACACTAAGCACTTCTCAAAGTGCTTTTATACAAATTATATATGCAGGATACAATGACAGAATATATATTTTTGAGGAACTTGATAAGATAATCCAGAAACTCAAATTGTTCATTGAAACATGTCCTTCAATTAGCAAACATGGAGCCTCTAGACAACCACAGATTTTGCATATACTGTAACTATAATAACCTTTTTCAATGTAGCACCAATCCAACCACAGTCCTGCTTTACAAGAAAAAACACAAATATACAAATACACAATTGTAGGGAGGGAAAAAAATCCCCCTTTGACATGTGTGTGTTTTTTTAATGTTAACCAATTATCAGTGTGCTATCCAAACATCTGCTTTTATAGTCTCAACTTTCTCTGCTACAGTCTACAGTCGCACTAACACCTAATAAAAAGGTTCCCACAGTTATTAATAGCAGCACTGAGCGATGCTAAACCATCTTTGACCTTTCCCTTTATCTGTATATTAGTATACATATAACAAATATAAGTAAATATATATTTATATTTGTTCAGAATAGATGCTGTTTCTGTTGCGCTGCACTCAACCTACATTATCTCTTTTCCACCTAATAATCTGCTGAGATGATTTACTGCCATTTACTCAATTCGTATTTCCAAATGTCTTCCTCTAATGAATTTAATGAGCTGTTCCATGGCTGAAATAACTGAGTCGTAGGAGATGATGATCCGTGACCGTGTTGAGCAGTGTGGGAAGACATTTTGGTGGGTTTGATGCAGGTGTGTACTTTTGGGCATAGTGGATCACTGGGAAGTTCACCTGATGAAATGAAATACATAAGCTCCCGAGCCTCCAGAAATATTGCACCTGCACACACATGCTAAGACATTAGCTTTAGTTTTCCAATGAAAAACAGCTTTACTGCTTATTTCTTTACAGGATTCCTCAGTATGGGGGTGAGTGGTTAAAGTCACCCCCTCCGCCCACCCCTATGTCACATGCTGTTTTGAAATTGACACCTACAGGCAAGGTGAAGTGGTAACTATGGTGATTATGCACTTGCTGATAAAATCTTTAGCATTTCCTCCAGTTATACTCCTGTGATAATGATTCAGTTGCGGCTCTGTACCAGAGACTGAGCTTGTACTAAAATAAACAGCGCATTAATCTATTCACCCCGGGATTTGTACATTTGTTAAATATCGACCTGCCAATTTGTTTTTACAAAGATGGATTTCTTATACTTTTATTGTAATAAATACTCTTTCTCCAGTAGGTTTAGGCTTTTTGTACAAGCCTCTGGACCAAGGCATATGCCAAATGAATGCTCTGTAATTAATTTAAGTATTGTGTATGATTAAATGAAAGCCCTAATAATAGCCTTAATTAAGTTTCTATTTTTAATAAAATGTGTCTCGAAGCCAAGTGAAACACTGATAAATCTACTTTATGCACAACTCTTAAAGTCTCGGAGGCCTGCTACAGCTTCACTCATAACCAGCAGTTCTTTATTGAAATTCTCCAAGGGTCAATATAAATTTGATTGAAAATAATGCCAGAAAATACAATCCCTCCTTGTTGAATTTCTCCCTGAATCCCTTACTGTCAGTAATACCACCAAAAAGACTCTTTCTGTAGTCGTAGGTGTCTTAGACTTGTCCTCATGTCAATCTGGGAGAAAAAAAAACAACTTGCCTCATACCCAAAATTTAATGACACCCAGTGTTGAGGTACTACAAAGGATAATATGCAATGATAAAAATGCTTATACTATACAAATAAAGTAGCTACCATGTTTTTTCTTTTTAATTAGCAATAAACACAATTTACAGCTGAGGCTAAGGGTAATTACATTATTATTGCTAGGTCTTATTATTGGACAATATGAATATTTACCCGATGGTGGTGATAAACGTCAGAATAGCACTAAAGCAATGTATCAATGTATCCCGATCCCTTAAAAATTTTGATGGTCTGCCTTTTACTGGAGCATATTATGTCAGTCACTGTCAAACAGTGAGGGGATCCTGCAAAAATATCTATTATAAGGAATGTCTTCACAGGAATTCACCAAGATTATCGAGTGTGTCTAATTAATCAGCAATCAATCAAAGAACAATATAAAGATAATTAATTTACCATGTGCACACTGCATATTGCAGGGCTAGAAAATTAGCAACAAAATGGATTAATGACAACATACCTAGATCAATGAACAGGGCGCTGCATGAAGAAATGTATCCCCCTCCCTACCACATACACACATGAAGAAATAAAATTTGAAATCTGTTATTTCATTTTTACGACGCTTGCATTCAGAACCCATGTGGGCCCGAATAAGTCACTCATTTCAATTATACACATGGCATAAAATCAATACTTGAATACAGCTTTTATGCTGTTTCTGATGAGTGATATCTTTGTATAATTGCCTCAATGACTTTTTCCAATGCTTTGTAAAAGAGCAGTCAACAGTGTAAATCAAAGCAAAGCATGTTAAAAAGCATGTTTATGGTAAACACGACATATCCGCTGGATGCAGTTAATACTTTCAGCCAGACACTAAACACTAGCTGTCAGCCTGATGTGCAGCATTTGACACTACAACAGGCGGGTACCATAATTGTATTTTGGTATTTTCCCTATGGAAAGAAATTCATTATTTTTGCAGCTATATGCAAATAAGAAGAGACAGAAAGTGTGGCCAATTACATACAATAGTTTGACAATTAACTAGCCCTGTTTCTCAAATGAGTGCTCCTTCAGCAAACAATACAACACTTATTCTGATCAGAGTGGCTGACATCATCATTTACATGTCATTTACATTCATCTGAAAGGTGCAGTGTGGCTTGTGGCCATTAAATACACGTTTGCAGAGGCTTCTAACGCTTGTACTGTGGCTTTGTAGAAATATCCCACTCTTTGAAGGCCTCCTACACTCTATGTTTTATCCATAATGATCTGGCTGTATGGACATGAGGAAAAAGGTACATTCCAGTTAGACTGGCTGACCTAAAGCTACTTCAGTAATGTTCTGCAGAAGTGACTGGTATGCACTAAAGGTGAAATAGTTGCTGTTGTACGGGTTACTGCTACTAAAACAAGGAAATATCACAAGTTGACCTTTGTAAAAGAGCAACTCTCTCCCAGCAAGACACTCGCAAAATAGTAAAACCTCGTAAAAATCTAAAAAAAAGAAAAATTAATATATGCATAAAACTCAGGTGTTTTATTTTACAAATGTGAATTTCAAGAAAGTTTTTCATGCAAGATTCACAACTGCAGCACACACAGCTTGATTGTGTTTAACAACTAACAAGCAAAAAGAGCTTGTTTTGATGGTTTTTAAATAAGTAGGCCAGCAATGGTGAGACAACAGCAACTCGTCAACTGCAAACTCAGGCCGCTCATGTTGCCAAGATGACAGATCTGCTCAACTCTGCTGTAACTTATGGATCCATTTGAAAAGGCATATGCTGCTTTAGCATTCAACGAAGAAGACTTTGACAATTGACCCGGACATTTTAAGCAATTGCTGGTTTACCACAGGGGATAGACGGTCAGAATTGGTCTCACTGCTCAAACCACAAAATAATTGGAAACGAGAACTTCCCAAAACGATTAAAAATGCACAGGGCATACAAAGCAACAGCTCCAAAGTCAAGCCAAAGCAAACAACCCAGGCCTTCGTAGGAAGAATCCAATCATTTCAGAACAAAGTGTGATTAATTGGGCCAGGTCACACAGAGAGGACATGCACTTTAACTGCAACAGCCCATCTTAGACTCATATACTGTGAGTGGCGACTTTTACGTCTTACTTGTTTTTAATTTTACATATCATACTACGATGAATATATGTACTGAGATTTTCATGTTTGTTTCGGATCCGCCACAATGTTCATTCCTGCTGATAAGATTCACAGAACAATGTCCAGCATGGAGATTGACTGAAAGAAATTTATACAAACATAAATTGAGAGAACAGTTCCCACAGTGGTCTTCTGCGTTATGTCATGAATTAAAGATGAACAACTAAACTTCCTTGTCAAATAGCACAGCTGAGCGAAAAGTCAATATTATGAACTCAGAATTTTTTTTTTCCTCACTCTGACCTTGCTCAACTGACGGATGAAGATTTCAGGAAGACAGAGGACTCCATCAATCTGGTGATGGGTTTTATACACATTCGCACTCTGTGTTTCTGTGAAACAGAACTTCCCAAGCTGTCCTCCAAAGCATGGCCGTGTTTTTTTTTTTTTCCATTAAGTTTTCATCCAACTCTTAGACACAACTTGGGCAAATCTGTCCAAGTTGGAGCAGGCCAATTACTGAGAGGCTGACAGTGCTACAGGATCAAACTTTTACCATTACCATATAATCAAAGAGTGGACCTTATTGCTAGGTTCTTAGAAAGACATCACCACTGCATTCTGTTCAATGTTCATTCAGCTGTAAAATAATTTATGCAAATAAAAATATATAATAAATTCACATTTGACATATTGATACTGGACATGACATGTGTGAATTCTGACACATAATGATAAATGATACATTTTCACAGGTTCCATCCTTAGTTTCAAATGTAGAAAGCTGAATTGTTATATAATATTTATTAAATAATATTTACTATTATTATAATTTTTTTAGACCTAAAATGCACAATGCGCTTACAAAAATGGCCTTGAAATTAACAGCATTTATAAAAGGAGAATGGAGGTTGCACTCCTTGGAGATTTTCACACCCAGAATCCAGAGCTTTCTCATTTATCACACACACACATCAAACCTACTCAAGGCTGGTCTGCCCTTTGTAAATATTCAAAAATAGCCATATCTGACCATTCCACGATATTATTTAACTTCAGATTTGAGTCTAGAGTACATCATGACTGTCTTTCTGCATTTAAACAACACAAGCCCTTGAGGGATTTATATGATTTAGCAAATACACAAGACTAATTTATTATTATTGTGGAGAATCTTTCAGAAAATCCTTGTTTAAGTGCAAATAGTGAACCTTCAGATTAAATTTGATCAATCAATCTATCTATCAATCAACATATATTTCAAAGGGAACATTCTCCAAATATTGAAACAAGACAAGCATTGCCACAGTTACAGGCTGGTTTCCAGTTTTACACAGGAGACATTATAAACAGGATATGTCAGCTGTGTTCACACAGGATGCCTCTGTCGTTATTGACTCTTTCTTCTCCTTTTGTCAACAAACTCAATCAAACAAATACCTCTGCCTATGATTTCACTTATTACATTCCACACTTTTCCTTACAGGCAGTTTTACATTTGCCATTTCCATGACAACGCCGATCCATGAAGCCTTAAGTTGGAAAAGCATCATTGCTTATGAATGTGCCCACCTCCTTGCGTAGTACAGAAATGAAGTTACCAAATACTCCACAACGTAAGTGCTTTATAAACAGACAAACATAACACTGACTTGTACAGACACAGTATATCTGGACCCTTAGCATGGACAAAAATATATATCTGCACCCTGTTTGTAGAGTATGACAGAAAAACTCAACATAGCACATCAACCGTTTGTTTACATATTTAACGTGAGTTCAGTGAACATTTGTTTGGACAACTCAAGCAAGGAGCAACATGTTCGTTCCTAGCTTGGTCAAAGCTACAATTGCAAACGGATATTTCATCACAGTAACATAAAAATGTGTTGTACCAGTCCTTGTGGTTGTTTTGTAGTGAGTCTGCACACAGTACTAACCTGTGTTGTGCAGTAAAGTGGAGCCAGGAGACGTAGTTTGTGTACACTCAGCAAACAATCCAGGCGGAAGGGTCGCGTGCGCTCACCAACCACAAGTAGCGCTCAGTCAGGTGCACACTCCCCCTGCTGGTACGTTTTAGCAACAGTCACTTAAAAATACAACTGAAGCCCATTGAAATAATACATTCAGATTTGGCCCTTTTCCCCCATTTAAATGCAAAGTACAACTTTACAGTTGTGACGGCTGGAGGCTTCAGCGTCGCAGCTGTTCGATCCTTAATCTGAAGTGTCCCAATTAAGCCCGCCTGCCTGCTGCCGCTGTAACAACGTCCCTGCTGGACGGGAAATTAGTGAGTGGGTCCACGGGTTCTTATTCTACATTCACTGTAGCTCAGGCAGAAATGGAAACCTGTAAATTATACTCTGTGTGCAGGCTGACCCTGGGAAAGGTGATTTTTCATTATCGTGCTTGTCTTCATCACTGTCACCATAACTGTCTTTGTAAGGGCCCGGGCTCTGTCTGGCTTTAGGGTTAGTAATGACAAACGCGCCAAGCCTTACACGTAACACACGAAACCAATTAACTACTGTTCTTGTCCACACAAATAAATCAGCACATTTGTAAATAATATTCTATGCATGACAGCATTGGCTATTTGCACGTATAATTATTTAAACTATCTTTTTTATATTATTTTCTATATGGTATACTGTTAAAGCCACATGAGGACTGAGGATCGCCGGTCTGTATAGAGGCAAGGTGCAGGCTGCATTGATACTACTACTACTACTACTACTACTACTACTACTACTACTACTATTACTACTAATAATAATAAGAATAATAATATTAATAATGATAATAATAATAACAATAACAATAACAATAACAATAACAATAACAATAACAATAATAATAATAATAATAATAATAATAATAATAATAATGCTACTACTACTGTCCACTAACATGGCACAAATTGGACTACACGTAAAAACTTGTCGCAGGCTTTTCTCAGACAATCTGCCACAATGTCTAAAATCTCTCGGCTGTTAGAAGAGCCATCTTGTTCAGATGGTGAGATGATGAAAAGTGTGCCCAAATCTGTCCTCCCCAAAACACAGATGAAGTCTGCCGTGTCCATGGCGGTCCCTGTGGGTTCCAGTCAGAACTGTAAAAACTTGGTTTCAGCGTCAGATTGTGAAAGTGCTGTAATTGTGTGCGTTATCGCTCTGCTGACTCAAGTCTGCGGCTGCATTCTTCCAGACGCCAAATATCTTAATGCTGTAATTCCTTTTCATGTTATAACAGTATTGATTTGATTTGGAGATGCGATCGCATCTCTAATGAAATCAACCACATACGCCCCTGCACAATCTAATCTGTAGCTTTCATTAACTTGGAGATTGAAAAAAAAATCACTCTCTGTATTTCCATCCATGTTTTCCTCCTGTTGAAGAAACTCTTAAGCCTCTCAGGTCCTCCTCCCTACACTGAACTGTTTCCTGTGAGCTCTTTAGTGCTGAGATGTGTAGTGAATATCTGATATGTAACACAATCTAGTGTTAACTATCTTCAAACTAGTAAGTTTTATAAATTAATGCTCATAAATAACTACGATGATGAGGTTCATCATCGTAGAAAATGACGCCAAGATTAAACAATCTAAAAAACACAATGCAAGACAAGACAACAAATGGCTGACCTGTTTTTGTGTGGACTTTTGCCGACTCTGAAAATCTGATAAGTAAATATAACCTGCCTTCTTCAGGTTCACAGTTTTGGATCAGCGCACTGCAGGTCCTCACTTGCCGCCTGAGGACCGGTGAAATATTTTAGGCAAACCAGAAGACTTGACAGGACTGACATCTAAGCTACACATCTACATTCTCAGGTCTGACCACTGGATGCTGAGCTGGCATCTGGGGGCACAGCACTCTGACATGCTCTGGGATCTTGTTTCCAATATAAAGTAGGGTCTGTGCAAGTTGTGTTAGTTTATCCTTACAACAAACAAGTCAGCATAGACACCATCTTTTTTTTTTATTTGTAACAGTGGTGGATAATGATGAAATCTGACTGCATTAATCTTTCATTTTCATGTCTAAGTGTTTTTTTTTTTCTATCAGCTCCATAAATAATGTGGTAAGTTTTGGATGTTGATCCACATACATCCACATACAGCATACAATTCCCCTGTCGACATTTTCTTTTGAACTGAATTCTTCTTGATTCACATTCCAGACTGAACACAGCCTGTGCACTCACTCACGTAGGTGCAGCTATTATCTCCAAAAATGCACCATTAAAATAGCATTGTCATACTGTGGATGGACCAAAGAATAATGGATTTCCACTGCCTTAAGATAATAACGCACCACAAATGGACATGGCCGTATCTAATTTTAAGAACAATGTGATTATGGGTGCTCAGATGTGCATGTGCATTTTCTATTAAAGCAGTGTGGGAAGCTATATGGAAAAGTGACAGTCTGAAAATACCTTTTCGAGCCACAATCTGCATTATGTGTAAGAGAGGGTGCTACCCCCCCCCCACACACACACACACACACACACACACACACACATACACACATACATACACCACCCTCCAGCCTGACATAATGTTCATTTTAACCAATCTTCTTATTTATGTATTATTTATTTACTTTGTATTTATTTCTCTTCCGTTGTGTGTTATTCAGAGGGCATCGCACTCGCTCGAGAACAAGTTATAGCATCTCAATCATCTTTCTCTGAGGAGCACGAGTCAGACAACAGACAACACAATAAAAACTGGCTTGCTCAGCAGAGCAGATATAACTACCCTGGCAGACAGCACACACAAATGCGTAATTTACTAGCATAACAGCGAGTTGAAGAGAACGGGTATGTACGTTGTTGGCATTGTTGGTATATAAAATAGTTTGGAAAATGTGGAATAGCACATTATGTCAAATTGTAAAATTGGATAATTTTATAACATTTTTCTGTGAACAAACTCAAAATGAAAATATCATCACGCTTTCTGTATATATATATGTGTGTATATATATATATATATATATATATATATATATATATTTTACTTTGTATTTATTTCTCTTCCGTTGTGTGTTATTCAGAGGGCATCGCACTCGCTCGAGAACAAGTTATAGCATCTCAATCATCTTTCTCTGAGGAGCACGAGTCAGACAACAGACAACACAATAAAAACTGGCTTGCTCAGCAGAGCAGATATAACTACCCTGGCAGACAGCACACACAAATGCGGAATTTACTAGCATAACAGCAAGTTGAAGAGAACGGGTATGTACGTTGTTGGCATTGTTGGTATATAAAATGGTTTGGAAAATGTGGAATAGCACATTATGTCAAATTGTAAAATTGGATAATTTTATGACATTTTTCTGTGAATAAACTCGCATAAGTTCAAAATAAAAATCAGAAATCATCATCACGCTTTCTATAAAAGTGTGATATTTTCCTCTTTACAGAAAGAGGAGAGAGGACTAAATGCTTGTGAAAATATATTTATGTCCTGAACATATATATATATATATATATATTTAACATGATACAGATACCTGCAGCAATGCAATAGTTGCACAGACAATACAACACAATGTTGTGATTCATATCAGATCAAATCAGAGGCAGGACATACACGCACATCCGTCACTAGTTTCATCTTGCCAATGATCATAATGGTACAAAATAACAGAAACTCAAGATCAATGTGTCATCCTAAGCTAATAAATTAGTACAGCAATAAAACATTGTCTAATGGGTATGATCATCATGATGTAATGCTCCTTTCGATCAGACGTAATTCTTCAGCAGGAGACCTCACAGTCATCTTTAAATGTATGTATGTATGTATGTATGTATGTATGTATGTATGTATGTATGTATGTATGTATGTATGTATGTATGTATGTATGTATGTGTGTATGTATGTATGTATGTATGTAAGTCATTTCTGAGATCTGAAGACAATGGAAAGAAATAAAACATTCAACCACTTTAGCTAAATTATCTAAACCAGACGTAGAATAAAATAGAAAAAAAATATATATATATATATACACACACACACACACACACATATATATATATATATATAAACCCATCATGAATGTCTCAGTGCTCTTTTTTTCTTACGTTGTCTAATGTTTCCAGTCTCAACAATGGCCCCGTCTCCTAGAAATTATGTTGATGTAATACTAATTACCAAAACGCTGAATACATTTCTCCGATTATATCTTTAATCAACATAATAAGGATACTCTTTTTGTGATTGCATCGGCATAGTTTCAAAACATTCACACAGAACATTCTTCATCTTCAAAACATCTACAACACATTTTAATCTGTTTTATCGCCATTATCCACTCAAAGCCACTCAAGCGTTAACATTTTGTAGGGGTTTGTTTGGGTGCTAGTTGAATCTGATTTTTTTTTTTGCCTCAAAGCTTAGTTTGGATTAATTCATATGTAATCAGAGTTTTCCCAAATGCTTCAGACTCAGGATGTGAAACCTGGTCGGGGTTACTTTGTATGGAAACTATTTACATTTTTCCTTCATTATGTCAAAGCGTTGCCACTTCTGGGAAAATTAGATGTAAAAAAAAAAAGAAAGAAGTATAACTGATAAGGATATTGGATATTGCCGATAAGGAAACTGGTGCCTGCAATTATCAATCTTTTATTATAGCAAGCGTTCTTAGAAGCCCAGAACACACAGTGAGAGTGTGCAAACATGTTTCAGGTTTTCAGCAGTGTGAGGTTTGGGTTCTGCTTCCCCATATTCATTATTTGATAAGTGTAGTGCAGCACTTTCATCATATCTCACCTGCGCAGCCCATTTATACTATGGTGTCAGCCAGGAGTAAATTTTCATAAAGCTTATCTTCCACTATATTATACATAATGAATGGAGGGGGGTCTGCAGGATGTGCAGCAGACACTGATAAACGCAATCAATCCACCGAAACGAATCGGCTCAGTGTATTTTAAAGACGATCCAGGGTTTATGTTCAGTCCCATTAAACTGAGCTCGCTGTTAGTGATTTGACCTTCAGTTCCTCTGTCACGAGCTGGAATCCAGGGTTGATGTGACGTCCTGCTGGCGTTCGCTGACAGCAGATGAGGAGGAGGTTCAGATGTGCGCGAGAGAAAGAGATATTAAACCCTAAGAACCCAGAGTGTGACTGACAGTTCCCTCACTCCTCTTCTTTCTTGTTCTTCTTCATAGCTAAGTTTCTCTCTAGTTGTTTTTGCTTTTCCGCTCCCTGACATCTGACAGTTAACTGCACAGCAGGAAGCCTTCCACCAGGGGGGGTTTGATTAAACTTTTCGTTTTGTTAAACAGTCACATGCTTTTGCGTGCAGTTACACAAAACGCATGTGTACAAAAACCGACATTTCTGTTTATTCCAACTGATACAGGCTTTAGATCAAAAGAGATCCCAACCAGGGTGTGTTTGCTGTTATCCGCCCGTTGTCGTTTGTCATCTCTATTATTTTTTTCGTCAACATTTTCAAATGTTCAAATCTAATTGTGTTGGTATCTTTTTTTTCTGGCTTGCCGAACAAATAGCACGATGTTCTGGAAATTTGGATTTGATAACTGGGCTTCAGCTTGATTTATTCAGTAACAGCTGGTCACAGGGAGGAAAATAAATGGAAAATAAACCCTCCCCTTTAAATCTTCTTAACTTCTTTACAACCCACCAAGTGTTTTAGTCAGTCAGTATTAAAGTGTCAGTTATGAAACAAACTTCATAAAAGCCTCTTTTTCTACTTGAAACACCCATCTCCACCCTATGCGCTACGAGGAGATGGGCTTTATGTGTTGTTAAAGCTTTGTTGTCAAGATTGTTTTTGTATTGTCACATTAATTTCTCTGTTGTTTTTAAGGTTTCCGAAATCACTGAAACAATCACACAATCTGTAACGCAGGAAGTCAAAACATTGGATGTAATTGTGCAGGTCTACCAGGGCGGTATGGGGTTGTCGACTGCCACTCCAGTTTTGAAAAATCGAATAAACCATATAGATTAAGACTAATGGCCAGTTTGAAATGCCCATAAAATACATACAGCAATCAAATAACCTTGTCACAAGCTCCAAGCCTGAAACAAAAAGCCACATTATCCAGCAAAACATTTTGGCTTTTCGTCGATTCCTGAGGGAAATATCTGGCTCCTGAACAGCTACACGTTCCACTGTGTTCACCAGCGAGTTGCCAACTTTGTGTGTTTGCCCTTGTCTGGTGCAGAGCAGGTAGTGAACGGCAGGATTATCTGAGCCTTTTCACTGTAAACTGCTAAATGTTAAAGTGGAGAGTCAATGGATAAATCTCTGTGGTGTCATCTGCATGAGCAACAGCTGTTACGGGTAAAACTGAGCTATTGACGAAATAAAAAATATTAACTGTAATATTTTGTACTGTTGCAGCGTATTTTGCGACTTGTATTCTCAGCGTGAAATGTGCAATCTGATAAAATAAACATTTGCAATGCAAAGCCCGAGGGCAAAAAAGTGTGAGTGTACACGTTTTCTATTTAATTTTTCCATTTGTGTGGGGGTAACCGTGTGTGAATGCACATGTGAACGGTGCATATTTGTGAGTCTGTGTGTTTAAATTATGACATCACTTGCATGCAATGGTTTTCCCACACACACACACACACACACACACACAAAAGCCCTATTTGGCCCAGCACAAAGGCATACACACTTCAAAGACACTGGGTTTGGATCAAACACAGTGGGTGAAGGTAGATGGTGAATGTACACAACTCTCTTCATGGCTCGGCTCCCTTTATCTGTGGCTCTTTTCATGTCTATACTTCCAGGAGCTACAATCACTGCAACTCTTGAATCTCAATGTGAATAAATTAGCTCAAATCAAATAAAATTGTGGTGCAGATAAATCTGATGTTGGGAACCCGACTGCAAAGCGATGCTTGACCCTGCGCCTTTGGTCATAGAAATAATTATATTTCAAGGACCACGCTGAATGAAGTGTGGGTCTGTGGACCTTCACAGCTGACAGCCTTTGAAAAAAAAAAATTGTCTCCTGCAACAACAGCATTCATTCTGTGCTCACGTAACCAGTTGCACGTTATGAAAAGATAATGCAACACGCAGGGTTTGTTCAACAAAAAATTTACCCACATCAGCCATCAGTTTGATAATGGATGAAGCTAAAGCTGAGGCAACATGGTGAAGAACCTGCCACCTGACTGACACACACACACACACACACACACACACACACACACTGCACAGTGCTTCAACTTTTTCAGTTGGATGTGTGGCTCTTTGGGGTCCAGAGGTCGGAGACAGCAGCGTGAGCTCTGCCATCCTTCACCGCCGCCCCCTTCGCCTCTCCTCCCCCTGTTGTCTCTTTCCTTCACCCATGGGAGTCAGGGAGGATGAAAGGGGGGGTCACACAACTCAAACGCATGGCCAACTCTGTCTATTTGCAAAGTCCACCACTGTCTTCATATCAAAATTTAAGCTCAGTGCCAACTGAACTTTTCATGGCGGAAAGTTATCCACACTAAAAGCACTGATTTCATTGCTATTGGCTCCAATGAATCCCTCCATAATTATTTATTTTCATATTTCACTAGAGAGTTGTGAAATATATATTTTATCGTTAATGCGTTATTGCACTACAGTCAACCTGTTACACCAACTTACAATAATTATATTGTTTTTAGGAAAAATAGAGAAAAAAAGTACAGCTATGTCTTTTTAATTGAATATTATTAATCACCGTTAACGTAATAATATTCATAATGCTCCCCTCACAACCCTGCAGATTCCTCCTCTCTTCAGATTCTGTCTGCATCTTATTAAAGACCCAATTAGAACGTGATTGATGACAAAAATTCCCCGTGATTTAAAAGAGCTGTGTCAGAGATGGCTATGTTGCAGGACGAGTGACAAAATGTCACCGTGATGCCTTCGATGAGTTATTTTCAAATCACCTCTGTGATTTACAGGATTGCAAATAATTTAATATGCCAGGCCAGTAACATTATTGTAATAAGCCATCTAAAACAATTTATTGGATGTTCTCTCACAGTAATTCACAAGGGTCATGCATGTTTTATGAACAATCAATCAAGCTCAAAGACCAGCAGGCTGGATAATGAGGAACTATTGAGAGGAATGAGACGTATGAAAGCTCAGAGATGGAACAGGCCAAACACCTTTCCCTGCGACACCGACTACCTTCAACATAAAATAGACAGTATATACAGTGTGTGTTTGTATATGTGTTACTTTGCATGTGCACACACGTTTTTTCTGTTACTTCCAAACGCTTTCGGTCCAAAGTCATCCACGCTCTTGAACTTTACATAATTCACACAACGCAAGATTCCAGCGCATGCATTACATTTGTTTTGGTTTTGGCCATTTGTTGCTCCACAATCCTGTACAGGAAGTAGTAATCTTCCCCAGGGGACATGCAGTCACTTGCTCTATTGCCTGCCCATTACTGGGCAACTTTCCAAAGCGTATGTGACCAGGTAGAGCAAATCCTGTAATGACACAGTCAGTTAATTGATTGTAGTCTGATCTCTATCCAAGGCTCTGCCACAAGTTGGAAAACAGAACTTCACCTTCTCCCAGTGAATTGATCCAGAGACAGAGCGGGAAGCACCGTCCCTCAACCGCGTCCCGGCTCGGATGCAGATAAGCTGCTGGGGAAATGACGTTTTGTCACCAGGATTGCGCTGTTGTACCATCATTCCGTTCAGAGAGTGTGGCGCGAGGAGAGGAAATGTTCTAAGACGCACATCGCTGTCAGACAATCGCTGAATGACTTCTGAACCTTTCATCCATTTCTTAGCTTTGCGTCTTTGTGTGGCACAACCCATGATGCAATGTTCGTGCAACGCTCTGCCTTAAAGTAATAACGCTTATTTCTCATCTTTATACCCAAACTATGCATCACGCTAACATCAACAAAATGTCTTTGGTAATGTGAATCACTCGAGAGTATTCCTCCAGCAGGCCTCACCCTGATCGGATCTTACAGAGGGAATATCAACTATCAAGCAAACACTCAATTTGCCGGAGTCCTGTTCAAAAGCCCCAAATTGATTAAGGTGATTAAATGTTTAATAAGGGCAGAAATAAAGATGTCAGGAATCATTTGATAAGCACGGAGAACATTAGGCTGTGTGGACCCAGGAGCCATTCAGTCTGGAGCTGATTTGAGCAGAACTGATTTTAATGGCATTTTGCACAGTTGTAAACTCAGGCAGAAACGACCATCTGGGATTGGGGGGCCTCCAAACACACTATGTCCCTGCTCTTAATGGAAACGGAGTCACATTTAAAGGTTGACTATGTTTGAAATGCAGTCGTTACGATGTGTCTGACACTGTCTAAAGGTGTCTAATATGTAGTTTGAAAGGCCATACTCAAAGGTGGAGCAGATAGTCAGTTGCCATAGCTCGCTGAGTCAAGTGGCTGTGTTTGTTTTGCAGCTGGTTTTAGTTCCAAAAACTCTCACACACAGTTTCTTCAGTGGCGCGTCGTTGCGCGGTGTAAAATATGATTCAGGAGAGGAGTTTAAATGTTGATAACAAGGAACAAAGCTCCACTAAACACCCAGGGACTTCTGGAATAAAACACATTCTTGTATTTTTGCATTCGTAACTGCACGCAATTCCCGCTGCACATGAACACCTGTGTAACACTATTAAAATCTGTGTGTGTGTGTGTGTGTGTGTGTGTTTATCCTATGATACACCATGCAACACCCCCGGCTGCCTTTAATAAGGTTGACCTTTCAGTATGTGTTCTTAGTCTTTCACACCACTCTAATGAGAGCTCCCTCCACGGAATCATCAGAATGGAAATCAATATTTAAAATTTAACACTAATACAAGTTTTAGCCAGTGCATCTGCAGGCATAACCAGCTCCAACCCTATTTTTCCAAAATGTTCTATAAGTCAATAGTTATTCCCTGAGCTGCGTGCCAGGATTAATAATGGTCTTGTGAAGGGTTACCTCAGGAATAATAGATAAGGTGTGTTGGATTGTTCCAGTGTAAACTGAGGGCTCAATTAACACTGAACCAAGTGTCCTTATGTTGCTATGCTGAAGTGAGCATGATTGACAGGTGGGTGTGCAGGAAAAAGGTTAGTGGGGCTTTGGATTTTCCATTGGAATGATAGGAATGGGCGGGGCCAGTTGTGGGGCAACGAGCACAGATCATGCTCAAGATCATGCTACGCTCCCCATACCAAGTGACTCAAGATATAGCCGCACTCGCAATAATCTCCAGCTCAGTACATGCACTGCCACACATGGATGAATTTGCACACGTAACACAAATCGACACAGGGGCGAATGTGTGGCTTTTTTTTTTTTCTTTATCCCCCCGCTTCCTTCTCTGTGCATACGGAATTTGTACAACCCCATTTTCACATACACCAAAGAAGGCATGCATGGGCACACACAGGTCAGATAGCAGGTTAGAGGAGCTCAGTGTGCTCCCTGGTTACAGAGCAGCTGGGCAGGGTCATTATCATCTGTGAACTGTGACTCACACTGACATTGTCTGGACGGTCAGCGATGATGGGGCGGCCCACTGGGACCAGCCCCGGGTGACTCGGAGGGAGAATGGCGGGGGGACGAAGAAAATAAAAAGACAGAACTGGACGCGGCAGAAAAACAGAATGCTGTGAAAATTTATAGAAGGGGGGGGGGGCAGAAAATGTGAGAGCCACAAAGAGAACGCATGAGGAGGGAGGGAGGGAGGAGGGTTTGATTTTGTAAGGAAAGCGCATGGAAAGAAAAGAAAAGTGCGGAGGAGCGAGAGAGAGACAAAAAAGGAGGAAATCAGGGAGAGAAAGGAAAGAAAAGTGGGGGGGGGCATATTTTTGATTTGAATAAAAGGCTGGCGTCAGGATGAGTTGAATAGTGAACCACAGTCTTGTCATCATGTCCCTTTTTCTTCCCCAAACAACCTGTTTGATGTGTGCAGAGTAATATGGTGAACAGCAGGGGGTATCCACAGCATCAAAGAGAATTGAAACCACACTGGCCCATTACAGTGTGCACTGGTGTGTGTCTGTGTGTGCACGTGTGTGTGTGTGTGCGCCTGCATAATAGCAACTGGATGCATGTGCATTAGTATATGCACGCAGCACATCACATTCCCTGATTGTATCCTTTCGCCGTGTTGTGACAATTACCAACCAGCAGGTGTTCTTAGCATGATGTGTCTTAACTACCAATCACAACCAGGCCCCTGTCTGTTGTTCCATCATTAAGCCTAACATCGGAAGTAATAACAATGAACCCCTCCTGATGATCCATGAGAGAGAGAGAGAGAGAGAGAGAGGACCAGACCAGGGACGACATTTGTTTTCCGTCGTGGCCACCGCGTTCACGCCTCAGCAGACACGCTCTGCTCCCTGGTGGGGTGGAGGGAGTGGGGGGGTAGGAGGGTGGAGGTGTGGAACAGCATGAGAAAAGAGAAAGGAGAAAGTCACTTCTATCCAGAGTGCTGATGGATGGTCCGCTCCATTTGGCCCAGAGCTCACATACATATATCGGGCTGTTTTTTTTTTGTTGTTGTTTTTTTTGTTTGGTCTTTTTTTACTGTACCAATTCCAAATGCAAACCACTGATAATGTAATGAAATGAGATTTTTTGAAAAAAGAGAAAAAAGTAAAAACCCTCTGCTCGTAGGGGAGAAGGTGACCCTGCATTGTCAATGTCATTTTTCTTTTCTTGGAGGGCACAGTTTTGTCTTTCCCCGCCACAAACACATGGCAAACAATATGTCCCTACACCTTGTCCTCCTTCTCTTAAAGCCTGGATTGGATTGTCCACTTTATGTGTTGCACATTAAGCGAGACAGAGTGGCCACGAAGTGTATTGGATCACATAATCAATAGTTTCAATCGACATCTCCTGCAGAACCTTCCCCGGCCTTCTTTTTCCCAGTGTCTCTGCTCGGTGAATCATGGACATTAATTTTCGTTCATAATTATGAGACATGGATTTTCTGCTTTCGTTTCTCTCTGTCTCCCTCAAGCAGGACCCACATTGAAGTCCAGTCTTGTTCCAGTAACGGCTGACAGTTCAGCGTCGTCAGGATCGGCATTTTGAAAAAAAAAAAAAAACAAGCGCCATCATATTTTGGAGGGAAAAATCATTAGCGCGATGTTCGCGTGTGATTCTCGCACCAGAATCGAAACCGTGTTCTGAGTTCGTGTCACTGGAGCGATCCTTTTGTTCAGTGCAGGAAACGATTTTTAGCCACTTAGATTTATCGCTAACTGGTTTGGAGCCTCTTTTTTTTTTTTTTACAGTTCAAGCAAGCTATTATTTTAGACCTGTGTTCCTGACTCGTTGATGAATGAAAGTCTAATATTTACTCTCTGATCCATTTTTCCAGGAAGCTGTCGGCTAGGCCAGTCGTCAGTTTGACTGCTTTGAATAACACCCTCTGTGGAAATGATGGAACTGCGGAGTTGGGTAATATTTCTCTATAGGTTCTCCACTGCGCGTGATCCCTTTTATATACAAGTCGTCAAAATGTTCCATTGTTAATATGAAAGGACTGACTGCAGTCAGTCGCGTGTCCAACCAGCCTGATAACCAGTGTTTTTGTGTCTGTGTCGCTGTGAGACTGAAACCCAGAGGAAGACATCATCTCGTCCTGCTCGTTTCTCCAGCGTTCCCCCTCAGAGCTGATGAAGCAGAGTGTTAGTTCAAGCACAGCGGCTGGGGGTTTGCTTCCGCTGATTGGCATCAGCTGCTTCATTCAGCAGTTGTGCCGTCAAGCCGACCAGTCAAATCCAGTCGTTCCCTTTCAGCTGCATTTAGAACTTGACACTTCTCACTGACATTCTGCTGATCCCAACATGTCGATGTTCAGCTCTGACCCCCCCATCACCCTCATCACCCCCGTCACCCTGACCCTGGCTCTGTTGATTTAAAGTTTTAATTTGCATCTTTTTTTTCCTGGGGATTAGAAAGTAAAAGCAGAGAGGATTTCCCACTAAATCGAACCACACGGGAATTTGCTGGAAGCAGCAAGTTTTTTTTCCCCTTCATACAGCAGTTATTTCCTTGGAGCTACCATGACATAAGAGTATGAACACATTTACACTCTGACGATAAGCACTCGCAATATGTAATTAATAAGTCATGATGTTAACAAGGTTAACAATGTTAACAAACTGCCTTTAGATGTAAAGCAGATTGTTGCAAAGAGCACAAAACACATACAGTAATATCTCCTCGGAACATCATATTAGCATGTGTATGTTAAATCGGATTGTTTCAGTTTACACTGGTTTTTGTGGTAATGTGGCCACAGTTGCTTTTCCCATTGTTCTGTTGCACTATTTACATTACAAGTTGACAGACAAATACAGGGGGTCCTCGAGTTACGACGGAGATCCGTTCCTGAGAATGTGTCGTAACCGAATTTCGACGTAAGTCGGAACATACATTCATAGGTAAGGTAGTTACAAAGTTGTACCACTAGATGTGGCTATAACACCACCCTACAATAAGAGTTTACTATGGGGATTTGCCTTTTGTCACAGTAGGGGTTGAGATCACGAGTGTAATGAGCATTTCCTTTAGATTTCTGATATCAACCGTGTAGACCCTGTGTTGTGAATAAACTTACGGTATTGCCACGATCCCGAACGCATCTGTGTCCGTGTGATCTCCTTACTAGCTTCCGCTGCACCCCCCCGCCAGCCATCCATTTCACATAAGTAAACACAAGGCAGAGTAGCCTAGCTGTGCTGTGGAGGTGCTGGAGAGCCGGCAGCACAGCTGAGAGACAGAGAGAGCGCTCACCAACTAGTTCCCGTGCGAAGTCTGTATGTATTTACGGGGCAAACCGCTTAAGCCGAAACAAGGAAGTTCACAGGAGATGTGTCGTAACCACGAAAACGACGTAACTCGCGACCGTTGTAACTCGAGGACCCCCTGTATTTATTAATTAATACATAAATTACCGGTAAGTGAATGATGTCCTTGTTAGAAGATGTGAGTGGGTTTAATATAACATGATGATTAGAGCAGGGCAGCAGGAGAGCGGATGGAGAGACGGCAGCAGGGGAGGAAGAGGGTTCTCGCCCCATGCCAGCAGGGTTAACAGTGTGCGGTCTCTCAGCTGAGGGCAGGAGATAGACTTCTTCTGACTTCTTATTTCACTCTGCTCAAATCAATTTTAAGGGCTTGCTTCACTCACATTTAAATAATAATGTCCTTTCCCCACTTAACTCACATAGATTTAGATGAGCAGATAGTCACGGGTTTATTTCTGTGGGGCCGCACAATGAAATATTCAACTAATTCAATCTGTGTATTGGACTAATATAATATACCAACAAAAATCCATGGATAACAAAAGAGTTTTTGTTTGTGAGCTGTTTCAGTCTGTCTTGATTTCATGAAGTCCATGATGCTTTACTGTGCCACCTGACTTCCTCCTTTGTTCCTGCCATCATTTCCACAAACATGCCATTTTAGGACATTAGCTGAAAAGACCGTCAACCAAACCAAACCAATAGGTTGTAATAAGCCTCTTGTTTTTTTATGTCAGGACATTCTCCCTGACACTCACACTGACAACACCAGAATGTACCTTTGAAAACAGCTATAAATGACAGCTACAAAATAACAACATTTTCTGCTCTGACACCACCGTCGCTATGATCTGGTGGGTTTTAAATGACCACGGTGCTTATGGTTAAGAGAAACCAGTGTTGACAGTTGGGAGCAAATAACTATAATCCAATGAACGTGCATGCAGTGTTGTGTTGGCCCAAGCTTCCACAACACCACTAACACCACTTGACCTTTGCTCACTACACACAAGAGTCATAAACACTATGGCTGCTGACAGCTTTGTCACTTGCACCTCATCATGAAGTAAATTGTTTTGGGCAGCGGGAGTGTTTTCTCTCGAGAGGCTGTGTTAATGTAACATAACTTTTTTTTGTTGTTTTTTTTGTTTTTGTTTTTTAAATACAGCAATTCTCCTAGTTCGTTGACAGGTAAGTAAGCTCTCCACATCACATTACATGATATATACTGTATATATATATATATATATATATATATATATATATATACAGTGAAACCTATATATGCATGTGTCTATAATCTATTAAAAACATGTATCAGCTGTTCTATAAAACCTATTTACTTTCATACATTTTTCAGTACTTTCAAATAATTATATTCTTTTATGTTTGGGCTTCTCAAACCCCTAAGGTGTCAGGAGGGGGAATTGTCCGAGCAAATGAGCAGACTAAGAAAACTATTAAAAATGCTATTTCAATAGTAAGAAATTCAAAATAAAATACCCTGGCACTATTTTATGTTTCAAGTCTTTTGGATAATCTTTCTTTTCGTAATGTCAATAGCTTTAAAGCTGTTGTGGTAACTGAAAAACTTTTGTCCAACAACTTACATTTACTTAATGTCAGGTTTGTTTAAACACATTGTTCTGAACTCAAAAATATGCATATATATATATACTGTACTCCGTATAGCTTACTGTAGAATCTGCCGTATAGCTTACTGTAGATGGCCATTCCTCAGCCATCTTTCACACTATCTACACAAATTTTACATGAATGTACTCAGCAAAGCCTCCTGCCGCTCATTATCAAAATATTAAACCAATGTGTTGTACAGTTTCTAGTTGCAGTTTGCAGTACACTGATACAAGGACACTTTTTATACAGCGAGTGAGTGTGTGCGTTTGTATATTTTTTAAAATATTTGGTTGCGCCACCTGGTTGGTTGACCCATATGCTTTCACGCTGTGTAGGGCTCATGCAAAATTACATAGTGTTCATTCTGAACGGCACAGCTCCACCCCTTAACTATGTATTGATCTTATCTGTGCAATTTAGCGGTGCCTCGCTCCCCTGCAACCAGCATCCCTGGAGGATAAGCGATACAGCCCCATCATACACGCAGACACACAATAGCACACAAACATGGACACCCGTGTACACATACACAGGTTGTGGATGTGATAGAGGGAAGCGTGTACGTGTGTGTGTGTACGTGTGTGTGTGTGTGTGTGCATGGTGGTAGTGTGGGGGTCACACTCGAATACATGACTAATAGACTGTCGACACAGATAAATGACTTTTTAAGTAACGGAAAATTGCTCTGTATTCTATCCACTGAGGAGTGGTTTCCTCTCTTCTCTCTATCTGACTCCCTTCTTTCTTTCCCTGTCCTCCACTCATTTGTCCTCCTCACCCCCCCCCCCCTCTCATCGTATCTCCATCCTCATTGCCCTCTCCATCCGTACATCCTTGCACTGCAGGGTCCATTCACTTCTACCAGCTCTCTCAGTCCTGCCATACTGCACTGCTCTTTGCTTCTCCTCCTTTGTTTCCAGAGCAACAAGTAGTCTCTCTCTCTCTCTCTCTCCCTCACTCTCTCTCTTTGAGTGAGAAGGAGGAGACAGAAAAAAAAAAGATTTGGAACAGCACAATAGTGGATTTATGTAAATGAATCCACCCAGTGACAATGGATTAGAGCAGGCTCTCTCACAGCTGACAAAAAGGGTTTAGAATGAGCTGTGAGAGTCACTTTAAATGATTCTTGTCTCAAATTTTAGATTCACTCTCACGGTAATGTTTCCGTGTCCACATATTACCTTTGTTTTTCCCAACCCGGATGTTTTGCTGTATTTGTGGACTACGTAAACAGACCTGACATTTGAATATCTATCAATTCTTTATCAGTTCTAATGGTTGAAACGAGAGCAGACACAGCCTTTGCACTGTATAAGATGGCGTTGCTGCAGAAGACAAATCTCCATGTGCAGGTTTGCATGCTTAATGTGTGTGTAGGTTTGACAAATTACATTTTGATAAGTGGATGTGACCTGTTTTTTTTTTTTGGTTGCTCCAATTAAAAAAATAGCACACAAACCCATATAACTCCCACGTGTCACTAGAAGTGTTTCCAATCTCATTTCAACTTTTTCATTAGTGTGGCACCTGGATAGCAATCTGTTAATATTTATCAACGTGTTTTAATGCCAACTAGAATCAGATCACTCTTTCCTTTATAAGATTCCAAATGGGTATAATTGTAGCCCTGACAGCCTTTTCACTACAAACGCTAAATCATAACTCTCCGTTATAAACACTACAGGCTCTGCAGAGGCTTTTTTTTAAAATAAAAAATTGTCCTCTTCTGGAATAAAGCCAACCTTTAAGTCTGATGATAACAAAAATCATCAGGACTCGTCCGAGATGAGGTTGATGACTGTCGGTGCAAATGGCAATGCGTTCAACAATCTCTGAGATCTTTCAGTCTGGACCAAAGTGATGGAGCAACTCACACACCAGCATTTTTATACCCGGAGCTCCACAGATCCAGAGATTTGCGATAATGACCTCGGAAGAAAAAAGGTTATAGACAAAAGAGATCTGTGCTGTCAAGTTCTACTCCATCAAACAACAACACACAGGCAAAAGTGAAATAGCCCAAACGTCTGGACTTGTGTTCCTCTGAGCTGTGGAAGCGCTCCGATCAATTTCGCCAACTGATTTTTTGAACCCACTGTCGTGAGCGTCTATCCCTCCTGCCGTAATGTGTGCAGTGTGTGTCCGCATCTATAGTCCTTTGTATTTCTTTGCAATAAAGGCCAAAGCATAGAACAATTTAAAGTAGTTGTGTCACTGATGTGCTAGAATGATTGCGTGTATTCCTTCGTATCTTGTTAGGCGATTCTGATCGATGCGGTGCAGTGTATACGCCGCATGTCTCGAGGCGTATATGTTTTAATATTATATAAAACAAAAAAAGATGAATGCCATTCTTTATGGGGGAAAGGAATGCGTTGTGAGAGTACGCACGGAGACTGGAGGCAGTGATGACTGAAAAATACAGAAACGTTATAAAGAAAAAAAAGTGTGTTTCTAAGGAAGAGAAGGATGCAGAGGGGAAGATAGGAGGAGGCGGTTGGAGAAAGGGAGGGAGTGAGCAATTATACCTGCACTGCTATACACCCCAACCCCCTTACTTCAGCTAGGGTCTGATAGGGAGCAGACTTCATAACAGCCTAATAATACCCTCCAAGAGGTCTCAAGATACAGCTATTCTATCTCGGCAAGAGCTACCATCATCTTTACCTCCACAATCCAGCCCCCTGTCAACAGCCGTCAACCCCGACAACCCCCTGAGTCCACTGATATTGACAATAAAACAGGGGGAAGGATCAGCGGGTTGGCGTGAGGCTGTGCAAACATACATGCATGTTTGCCTGTTGGTGAGATTGTCCAGGAGTGGACACTCATCATTCCCACTGCATCAGCCAGAGAAGATCTCGGTGAGCACCTGGTAGCTATGCTCTCCCACAGCCGGGGAAGGACGGCAGGCATGGACCAGAATACTGAGAGGCAGCCACGCAGACAGAGAAACGTATAATGATTCCCGGTGTCACAGCCATGACTTCTGGACAGCTCCGGTTACTCACAGTGCGCTGCGCGGGAGATGGAGAATTGTAAGCCTTGTCATGCATCATAAATGTAATACCATATGGGCATGTAGCTCTCACACACAGCAGAGGAAGAGGGGAATTTGTGTATCCCATAAAGAAGAATGTATTGCATTCTGCGAGGTGGCAAAGGACATATTGTGTGGCAGGTCCCATAAACATAGGTGTGTTTCTCTTATGACTTTTTCCCGGATTTGAAGTGATGCTGTAGATGAAAAAAGAGAGAGAGAGAGAGAGAGAGAAAGGAGGATTTGGAGGCAGATGAGCATAGGCACTTTTCACACTGTGCTGCATGAGCCGGTGGTGGGGGGGTGGGGGGTGGGGGGGTGAGGGGAAGTCGAAATGGAAATAGATGAAAATGAGATGATGTGATCTGGGATCTGAATGTGAATGGAGAGGAGGTTGAAGGTGCAGGCAGAAATAATCATGTAAGGGATGTTTGTGCTGATAGATACAAGATCAGCATGCATCCCGCTCTGCTCACCTCTGCCCCGGAGAGGCAGTCTCGTGGTTGCTAACCCCCCCCACCCTCACCCCCCGTCTAATAATTGCCGCAAAGGTATCAAACACAACGTGGAGGAGTTTTCATCTCACGCTCTCTCTGGTGGGATTGTTATAGCAGCCACTCTCTATAGATCTTTGGGGGGTCACGGCATTCAGAAAGCTTCATTTGCTGGCGCCATCATCCCCACGGTAACAATAAAGGACAATCTGTGGGTGACAATCAGCTTCAGGCAAGAACCTGGAGCCCTGCACCTCAGGGTGAAGACCCCGCCATCCCCTTTGCTCGCTTCACAGCTCCACCGAGGGAGAAACAACGCTTAAGACATCATGTCCAGATTTGGCAGTGCTTACTTTTTAGTATATCTGGCCTTTCTCTGTCCTCTCGCTGTGACTTAGCAGCGTCTGCAGCGAGACTGATCAATAGATCACACCAACAAGAGGTCTCGAGGCCAATTAGGCCAGCCGAGCTGGGTGAGGGCCAAGCTGGTGTCAGGCTACATGTCAATACCAAAGCTTGTCTGCCCTTAGGTGCAATGGATAAGGAATACAGGCAAACAGGTATGACACTGGGTGTGCATGCGAGCACATGTGTGTGTGTGTGTGTGTGTGTGTGTGTGTGTGTGTGTGTTCTTTGGTGAATTGAGGTTAAAGTTAATGCAATGCAACCAGGATAGCTTTGTAAATGTGTGTGTGTGTGTGTGTGTGTGTGTGTGCACAAACCCTGTGCACGACGTTTGATTTACATTAAATAATAATAATAATAATAACTTGATAACTAGGATTAGCTAATAAGCAGCTAAACACAGTGTAGCTGTGGCTCATCTTTAACCCACCACCGAACCTCTGGTTCAGTAAACGCCTCCTCCGGTGTGGGCTCTGCTCCCTCGTGACAACCACAGCAGTTAGTGTGTTGACGGGCTGCTGTTCAAATGTCAGGGCCCTACTTTCATGCACAATACTTTAGCGCCCTCTGTTGGCGTGTTTGATCATGGAAAAAAAAACTCACCCATCACCGACTTGCTCGTGCGTCGCACTTCACTCATGAGTTTGCACATTTTCAACCAGCGCCTGAGGGGGGAAAAGAAAAAATCAGATTACAATATTAGTTTAATTTCCCCTTGCTTTTATCAAAAAATGTGTTAACGTCCTCCTCGTGCAGAAATATAATTTATCTATGTCTGATTCTTATCGTGGATTAATCATGAAAGTGAATTTATTAACCTTAATTGTGAGGTTAAAGGGCGCGGTGTGCTGAAGGTTCATAAAAGGGGAGATAAAATCCAATTCAGACACTATTGATTTGCCAGAGACCTTTGGCCAAGCAATAAATGAGAACCTCTCTCTCTCACACACACACACACACACACACACACACACACACACACACTTTATGACAATCACCTTAATTAAAGGAGTTGAATGATCAGGTGCACAGCATTAAGGCAGAATTAGACTCCCTCAGGCCGAGCACTTTAAATCTTAATCAGTAGAACACTAATTAAACTTCACCACCAACCCTCAACCCAAAACCTCAGAAGTTTGTTGTCACGTATGCAGGTATACGCTGTAATGGGTTTCTTTTGTGTACAAAAGAAAACCATGGTGCCAAAACAAACTTAGAACTGGGCTGTGCACAAGCTTTAAATACAGGTAACACCTGACATTAAATAAAAAACCATGTTGACGTGAATCAATTTGAAAACGTTTATTTGCCCTGTGGTGCACCAAACTAGACCAATACAAAGTAGCTTAGTCGGTTTTTCAAGGCTTGATTGACCACTTACGTCAGAACAAAAGGTTTTTTTGTGCGTCTGCATTTGCACCTTAACCTCTCTGCGTGTCGGCTCAGGCTCGACCTGTCTCGACCCCAGGGACAGCGACGTTGGAATTCAGTTCATAAATCATGCAGACCCAAGCCTTCAACGCCAAATCACCCGTTCACTCCATTTCTCACATGGACTGAAGAAGTTGGACAGTTAACACGAGGAGCTATTTTTCTGCCTGGTAATGCTTTCAGGAACCAACAGCTTCACTCAGATTCTGAGAATCGGGACTGGGAGTTGGAGTGTTGGCGTGAAGGAGAGCAGAGACATGTATAGCTCCATCCCATAGAATTCATTTGATCCTGTTTGTGACCTCACTTCCTGGAACGGATCCAGCTAGCAGACATGGCCTGTGGCGTTTTCTTTCTTATCAGTGCTGATAGGTTTTACAGCTCTCAGGTCCTTGTGGTGTAAAGGCTCGCCACACCTTTGCTACTGCCACATGTCCTCTGTTCTCTGGATGGAGTACAGCGATTCATCATGACTGGAAATAAAAATCCGGAGTGACTTTGGAACACAACAAGGTAAACTTCACCGTCATTGGTTACACATCTATAGAGGAATAACGTCAGTCATTATTATTATTATGTTCGGGTGCATTGTCACACAGGTTTTCCAGCTGTTTTCTGCATTACCATTCTTTAATGCACACTGATCAGAGGTTGTAGGGTCAAAGTAACGCAATCTTAATCACGGATTGAAGTCTGTCAGTAACTCTGGTTTCATTATAGGCTGTCAGACTTTCTATGAATCTGTAAGGCGGGTTCAGGCAGGCACACAAAGCAGGAAAACCAGCTTGGTATGCAAGCTAATAAGTGACTCAGCAGCAGTGCTGACATATCTGTGCACACTTAACATCAAGGTGTAATCCTTAAAGAATTCACTTCAAGGATGCTTTTGCGAGGATTTTTAATCCACACGTGGGTAAACAACTCTTAGACACTGAAGTTGGAGTGTACTGAATCACAGTTCAGGCAGAACGACACCACCTGATATTTAATCTTGGCATGAAATCGTCACATGGTGCCAGGATATCACATCTGGTCATTTTGATTTCTCTATCACACCGCAGTGGCAAAGAAGTGGTGTTAAAGAGTGAAGCGAGGAGGAACTTGACACTAAACACACAGCACACCCATACTCATATAAAGTCACACACACACACACACACACACACACACACACACACGTGCGCGCACCACTGCACTGTCAGCAATGACATTTCTGCGGTTGCCTTATTCTTTACAGGTTCAAGAGTCTTCTTTGTGAAAAGTGCACATCCCAACACACAGGCATCATGTATAATCCAAAAAAAGGTAAGTGATCTGCAGGTAATTGCGCCTGTTTTCACTTTCGGTTTTGCGTTGTTAATGAAATGCTCACAAACAGCCTCTGTGAATATTTTATGAACCAACTGTGCCTAGAAACGTGTGAACATAGTGACAATAAAAGGCTCCAAAATCCTTTTCTTTGGCCCGATTGGCTGAAATAGTGCCCATTTGGACTAAATCAATTGATTTCTGCACAGAAACTACAAAATAATAAATATTTGTATTCTTTATTTTCTTTTCAATCTCTTGTACTATGCATTTGATATTCAGCACGCCTGGAGATCTTTGTTTGTGTGTGTGGGGGGGGGGTTACAAAAGATTTTTGTAAAAGTTTTACAGAGGAGAAGTTCAATTAGAGTCAGCAAGTGAGCAGAAATCAGCAACAGGAAGGCAACAACAACAACAACAGCAGCAGGTGAACAGAACAGAAAGTGCAGGCAAAAGTCAAACAAATGACCAGGGAGGTGAATCCTGACAGGATGTAAAAAAGTTGGGAAAGATCCAGCCAGGTTAAACAATATACCATCTGGTATACATCACAGTGACCGTGAGTCCTGTACTGCGAAGCAGCATCAACATACAAAATAACATTTCATTATCTGACTTCACTAAGCCCAGTATCTGCCGTCCTGTAACCTGTAAGCTGGTTGTCATCAGGACCATTTAACTTTGTTCATCAGAAGCATCATCTTCTCAGTCATAAATTAACTACTTATTATGATATATGCACGTGGGTAAATTATTGCAAAAGCAAAACTGGTATTAAAGGTGAAATGTGAACAACATTATCGCATAACTAGAGAAAAACAAAAATTGTTTCATGTTATTAAAGTAATTGATCTAATAAGTGCAGAAATTATTTTCTAATTTATTTGTAATTTGTTTTGATTATTTTCGCTTTGTGGTCTGATAATGAACAAACTTGTGAATATGTGATACAGATTGTTTGTTAAATGTCAGACTGCAGCAGAGGGAGAGAAGAAAAGCGTTTCATGGCAGATGAAATCAGTCTGACTGGCATGTTCATTTATAATCATGGGAAATATTTACCAGAGTGCGGATAAGTTTTCCAATAAAAGACATCAAGGGGATTAGTTCTGGCTTCCATTATCATTAAAATTAGTCTCTGCGCGTTAGTCGCAGCTCCAGCGATAAAAGTGTAAAAGCATCAACACTGAATACTGTTGGGAATCAAAGAATATTTGTTTAATTAAAATGAAGCAATAACATAGTTATGCATTTATTTAGTGTAATTAACTCCCCGTCTCATTGAAAACCAAAGTGGATACGTGGGAAAAGTCTGGGAAAAGAAAAACATCTGGCTTTATTTTGCACTTTCTGTTAACTCTTCTGTCCATGTTTGGGTCATGTGGGAATAATGACTTGGGCTTTCCAGTCTTCTGGTCAGTAGTTGGATGCTTATCTGAACTGAAAACCTACATTTCATCCCAACGTTAACTTGCAAAGTTACCTTGGATCCTGTTTGGTGGCACAGGCCTGCAGGTGTAAGTGAGCTGTGGTGCAGACACACATGCACGGGTCGTTGTGGGGGAATCAGGTGTTGAGGAAGGGGATTAACAGTGAAGAGATCACTGGGCAGGGGGCAGGAACTGATATTATATGAATGTGATCTGACAGCGACAGTACCTGACTGAGTGAATAAATAAAAATGTGACAGTTATAACCTAAATAGCAAATACTTCACATGATACTGAAATGCTACATAAGCTGAATGCTGCAGCTCCATTCACTCCTCTGAAATAGTAAACGCTCCTAAAACACTCATCCATGCTGATAACATTTCCACAACATGCCTGGCTGAGCACCTGCCGTGCTCCTGCACAGCTCGTACTCTCTCCTTCGCTATGATTATGCTCGAAAAAAGAAAAACCCGAGTGCAGTTAATCAGGAACATTGTTCTGTAGTAATTAATCCTGTGTGCATCTCTACTGGAGATCCAGTTTTCTCAGTTTTAACGTGCATTCATTTTGTCAAACCACTGAACAGGTGTTTTTTATATATATATATCTATATCCTTTCAGATTTAGGTGACTTATGATGTTTTTGGATTGTTTTCCCAGATGTCAAACTGGATCGGAGAGCTGCAGAAATTAACCCGAGTTTGCTTTTATTTCCTTCCTGCTTTCAGATGACATTTATGCATATGCCCTGTCCAAGACACTGACCAAAGTTACATCACCTGCAACTGTGGGCCTCTACTCGTCATGTCAGAACCGGATTAATATGATCCTCAGAAAAATGGAGGGTATGTAAGCAGTTTCTTCTGACAACCTTCAGTCCAGCACGTTGGGAGATTTTCGCTTAAATCAACATAAAGGTCACAAACTGTCAGTGTTCACTGTACACGATTGGACTGCGTGAATATATGGTTTGCCGACTGTATAAACCACACACAACGTGACAACATACAAGGTTATGCACTGCAGCTGCATCCTGGTATGTGCATTCACTGCTTTAATGACATCCTCATAACTTGCCGGATGAAAAGTGGTCATTGTATTACAGCTCTGCAGGCCTCTGGGGGAATTCCTGCAGCCCAGCCACTGTGAACTGCAAAACCTTTGCACATAATGTATATCCCTGCTCAAGGTGTGCACCAGTCACTTGCCATTTCAATTTCCCACACATGTTTAGTAACAACGGTGGTGAAGCTCTGAATCAGGTGCAGAGAAACACACAGTAGATGTAGTGGGGTTCGAACAGAAATCACTCATCTGTCTTTAGTAGAGTCCAAAGAAAAAGGCAAAACACAAAGAGTCCAAAACATGCAAACAGAACAGAACAGATAGGGATTGTATGAGAAATATGTAAGGTCAAATACATGAAAATACAAGTGTTAATTTCTATGACATTAAACTATTTGAAATATGTGCAGTTGTAGCAAAGGGCTCAAATAAAAAAGGCAAGTTTAAGCGTATTTATTTGTGCTTTTGTATGTCGTTTGCTTTGTATGAACATCTAGTAGTACAAGGTTGTCATGTTTTTTTAACCTTCAAGATGTTGGATGTCACGTCTTTTTTTAATGTTATTTATCGTGCAAATATGTGTCTCCTCAGTGTACATGGACAAGGAGGCGATGAGGATTGAAAATGAACACAAAGGAAAACCTCGATCGGTTAAGCCTTCTTTTACAGACTTTCTAGCGCTCATTTGGCGTCTGCTCTTCTACCGGCCAGTTTGGACTAAGAGAAGCCAACACCAAGATGACGTCAGGTTTATTTATGTGAATTTCAGTGCCTGGCACTTTGCAGGCAGTGACCTGCTCTGGGCCGGGATAGCTATACGACTGTTTCGGGCCATGCAGATGAATTTTGGGAAATTACAGCTTGCACTCTACCGTGTGGCTCAACATGATGAAGAGGAGGAGGTCAAGAAGAGGGTTTGTTAATTATTATTTTTTCATTACCTACAGCAACAGCTACATGCAAACATCTGCATGCAACAACATTTAATGCACAAACAGAGTTGCTGTACATTGTGTTGTTAATTATGCTCAACGTAATATTGTATATCATGTTAATTAATATGCTAAAATGTGCAGGAGAAAAGTTGTAGCAAACGGTGATGGGATGACATTAGTTAGTGACACTCGTTAATCAAATCATCAAAGTCATTCAGATTTATTCTGTGGGTATCATGAAAGATTGTACAAAATTCAGGGCAGTTGAATAATTGTTTAGGTTATTAACCAACTGGCAATGCCATCTTCAGGGTTGAAAACAGGTTATGTGCCTCCGACGTGCTTTTCATTTGTTCTGTTTTGTTTTTCTAAAAATCTGCAGATAGTGGAGAACAGTAATAACAACTGGAGGTCCAAGAAGATTTGTTGCATTCCTCTGTGGCTCCTCGTCCTGTCCATACTTATGGCACCATTAATCATACTGGTATTCCTACTGACGTTTGGTCTTCCCAAAGCTGAGTTGAAACCAGGTGAGGCAGAGAAGAAAGCAAATGGCCAGGTAGGCATGCTGGAGGGCCTGATCATCGCTTCATTAGGAGTGCCTGCAGCAAGCGCAGTGAAATTTATCTTTCTACTGGTGAAGAACCTCATCTACAGCCAGGACCGCAACATTACAAGGAGTATGGACAAAAGGCAGCTGAGCAACCAACTCGGCTTCATGAATGAGGTGAGGAAGGAAATGTGGTTCCTGTCCTGCTTCCTACGGTTTATGGCGCTGTTTGAGAGGAGGAGGATTCTGGTGGTGCTGAAAATCACCAATCTGGACCGTTGCTCTCCCAAGAAAATCGTTGCAGTCCTGGAAGCCATCAACATTCTGCTTTCAGAGGAAGAGAGTCCATTTATTTCCATTCTGGCGGTAAACCCAGATATACTTGTGCAGAAAGTGAATTTTGCAGACGGCTGTTTCAGCAAAGAAGACAGAGCTTATGCATTGTTGAACCACATAGTGACTCTTGCCTTCACGGTCCCGCCACTGTGTGAAGATGCAAAGCTCAGTTTCTTGCACAGCCTCACCAGAAATAAAAAATCTCCTCAGGAAGTTCGCTCTGGGAGCAATAAAGATAGGGATGGAGACCCCCAAAAGGCATCTTCCACTGATGTTTCAGAGGTACATATTGAATTGGAGGAGTCAAATCCACTGATTGATGAAACTACAGCAGCACTGGATGTAAAAGATGAGGAAGTAGAGATGCTGGTGCACAGCATCCTGACCAGCAATGAAAACATTCTAAAGAAGTACTTATCAGATGACGCCATGTCCACGAGGAGGGTGATCAACTCCATTCGAGTGACTGTGATAATCATGATGGCCTTGAGAAAAAAGCTTCCTCAACCAGATTACATTGCAGCATGGGTGGTTTTAGCCAATCGATGGCCGTGTCGACTGAGCTGGATCATCCAGTGTACAGAAGATGCTCAGCAAAGGGCCGATATTGATCGTAAAAATGTGGCCAAAGCTTATGACTCAAAGACCTTATGGAAAGTCTTTAAAGAGTCCAGGGCAGAGCTGTATGTGATGAGAAATCAGATTGAGGACCTGCTCGAGCAGGATGGAGATCCTGAGATGTTTGAAAGATTTCTCAAAGTAGATTTCCTATTCACTGTAAAGGACTTAAAGATGTTTGAAGTGGCCACTGTCAACCTGGATCACACAATCAGGAAGGAGCTGGCTCAGATCAGAGGGACATCTAGACTGAGAGATTCTGGTTGGATGAGGGATCTGGCTCCTCTACCGATCAGAACTATAATCAATATGGATACAGAGGATGTATGTGAGGAGGTAAGGAACTTTTTTTTTTAATTATTATCATCAAGATTTTAGTCCTGCTTGATAGCAAAGGATTCTTTAGCAGCTGATAAATGTATAAATAATAATAATAACGGTAAACTGCAAATGAGGATGATGGAAAAAGAGATACCATTACAAAAATAAAATTCCTCTGTTGTTTAATGGCAGTCAGCAAAACAAGTTATAGATGCATCACTGCCAAATCATTTAATTTCCTTACAATTTCAATTTGTTTATTTTTTATGGTATAGTAACTTTTGGACTGTGCAAATTAAATGTCTTAACTCTTGTAAATGCAATAAAATAGGACTTAGCAGACCATTTTGTTAATATAGGTGAAGAGTAGTGAGTAATTCATTTTTCTCCTTTGTTTTTTGTCTCTTAGTTGGAGAGGATGAAATACCCCAGCAAATACACTGACATAGTGAAAAGCAATGGCCTCAATGGTACGGCTCTGCTCTTTGGTAATTCAGATGACCTTAAAGAACTCCTAGGTATGACCTTTGGAGAATGGGCAACTTTCAGACTGCACTTCCTGGGTTTACCATCCCATCTCAGACCACAACACAAGAACCAGCAAGTGGCACCATCCTACCCTTACAACCAGCTCAAAGCACACATGGCCCATCATTACTCTGCAAACCCCAGTCTGGTTAACAGCTCCACGTAGGAACTCTGCTATGAAATCTGTGAAATATTATCAGTACAGAAATCTATAACTGATAATGAAAATTTTATGCAAAATGTTTCAGTGTTACTGATAAATTATTCAAGGAATAGTGCAAAAACTAAGTCATGCATTTTGGGAAACGTGTTTCTTGGCAAGAGTTGAACTATTCTAAATCTAAAGCTAGAGCCATCTTGGTGTAAAGATTAACAGCAGGGAAAACCCAATTGTCTGGCACTAATATATGCATTAACCAAGCCTTTGTGTTATATAGCTTTGGATCCAAGTCTCAGCATTAAAGCAAATGAATGTGTTAATCAAAATGACTTGTCTAGCTTAGTCAAACTCATCTCCAAAGGGCTGTGGCAGCAATGAAGAATGCTCTGGTTCTACCAGTTATCATTCGCCTCTGGCTTGTTTATGTTTCATGAACCAATCACATTAATCCTGGGTAACATCTTGGGAGAGGACAAGTTTTGGTTTAGCGTTTGCACATGGGGAGGCATGCTTATTGGCATAACACTGGGTCATCATGTGGTTTGTGGCCCAGTGGCTGTGAGCAAGCAGGTTTTATGATTGTGTTCACTAACTGTCACAGGATCATGGCTTATTGTACTATTTGGATAGAACAGAGCTATTGTTTATGTGTACATTACATGCTAAAATATTTGCTGTGAAAAAGATGGTACCACACGATTATTCTGTTATTGTGTTGTCGAGGAAAAGGCGGCAAAAGAAATGAGGGTAACCTATGAAGCCCATCACCTCTTAAAGAGATAAAACATACAAAGAAACAATTGTTTAAACACTGCATGTTGCAACAATTTTTTTAAATGTATTTAGTAGTAGTAGTTTTTTAAAGTGCTTATTTCGTGACATTTGTCTTGGAAGATAAAAGGTGATCTTTAAAGTCCATGAACAATTTACAGTATGACAGAATTGACTATTGCATGCTATAGTTTCAAAAATCTAAATACAGAGTACAAGTTAGTATATTAACTGAGAGTTTAGAACCATGAGCACCACGATACATTGAAGCGCAGGCTACATTTTAACACCAGCCAAGAAGTATATTTGGTTATTTTTTTCATCAATTCAAATCCCCTGATTTGCATTATTGTTTAAGTCGAGTTTATTGATCATTCACCATGCTCTGTATTTCCTGCAATAAACTGCAATTTCCCATGACATGCAACTTGTAAAACTGTACTCTGACAGAAGCATTCTACTGTGAAAATAAGCCATTCCCAAAAATATAAAAAATTGACTGTCATTTGATTGTTTTCTAAATACAAGCAATGCCATTACTAAATACTGTCATTCCTGATATTTTAACATGAAAGTGTTGCCATCTGGAGCTACCTTAATGACAAACAGTAGGCATTACCAATGCATGCACATACAGTAGGTAACAAAGCATACAGTACATTACTAAATCTGAACACTGAAGATCAATTGACACTGAACACTAATTTCATAGTCTCTTCTAATCATAAGCACTTTCTAACCCCATACATTTTCCAAACATTCTGTTTTACAATATGGGATTAGGTGGAAAATTGACAGTCCTGGAATAGTTTACTGAATAAAATATCTAGTGAAATATATATCTGTCCCAACAGGCCAACAGAACAGTGACAAAAAGCACCAGGCATAAACAGTACCATTCATAACGCAGGTCGCCAACATTCATTTAACATCACCATTTGTTTTGCATTAGACCAAACACATCCACATTATGAATTATGAATATGCTGTTTTGTATACGTTTGTACTATCTCATTTATTTGGTTTTCTTAAAACATAGTTAATTTTTTATAATAGCAAGAGGAGAGAATTTTACAATATCCTAAATGATACAGTGGTTGCTTTGTTCTTTTGAATTTAGGAAAATTCATATATTCAAAGTATAAGAGTAATTACCTTATAACCTTTTTAAATTCATCACATTTCATAGACATGACTGTAAGCACACGTAAACACAGACACCTGGCTAGGAGAGAAACATATGTGAACAATTTAGGAATGTAAAAAAAAAATTATATAAAAGGAATTAAGAAAAAACTGTAAACTGCTTAACAGGCACATTTCTGACAAGACCATAGTGGTGTCTGCATATCTATATTATTTCTTTTCTGTGAATCCCTGATTTATGTTTTTAATTTTGATGTACTAGTGTAATGATAGGCTCTCCTGTCGTAACGCAGCGTAATAATGATATAAACTATCACAGACATAGCAGTGCTTTACGGTTGCGTGCCTGAAGCAGCTTACTTGCGTCCCAAAGACTCTGCCAGCTTCTTGAGCCTTTTCTTTAGCTCCAGAGGAAACTTCTCATAACACTTTTTACAGACCGGCTTCATGTCAAACTCCACAAACTTGTTTCTGCAATGAAGGAAACAAAGACCATGTAAATCCTAACTATGTAATGTAATGAGTTTTCTCTTGCCTACATTAACCTTTTCAGATTTCCCTCCTACATGAGTATTTTTTTAATCTAAATATTATTATCACTGCAGGTTATAATTTATTCCAAGTCATCATTGCCTCACTTTAAATTATATTATAATTAGACCAATACTTTTAGGAGGTAATGCTCCATCTTCTCATCTCAACTTATAATGGAAACCACTGAAATTATCTTTATTATAGCTCTGCCCTTTACTGCAGGGTGGCAATTACTTATCTTTTTTTTTTTTTTTAAAAAAAAGACTTAAAGGAACCTGCCATAAGCTTCAGGTGAGCAACAATCCTGCTTTATATACTGTATGCGTTTACTGTAACAGTTTTGTACAAATCCTAATGACAACTGCAATCCTGGTTTTATTTTAATAAGTAACTGAGATGTAATGATATCATGCAATATTGTCAAAGGAGTAAACACCACAGAAAGAGGAAGGCAGAGATAGCACCAACCAATGGGCGGAGCAGTGAAATAATAACTCTACAGACACACAGCAGGTTTTTTCTTGCGGTCTTTGGAATCACGCTCACGTCGAGCAAGGCGCCGTTTCAGCTCCTCAGGCAGGCGCTCATAGCAGTGCTTGCACACTGGCTTCAGGTCAATTTCAACAAACTTATCTCTGAATTACCACAGACGCAGCAAGTGAAGCATGTAAGAGGAGAGATTGGAGAAAAAGGAGACGGGGGAAAGGAAAAGAGTAACAGAGGGAAGAGTTGTTGGTGTGAAAAACACACAGCCAGGTTAAAACGGGATTATCACAAACAACTGAGAAGACCGCGATCATATGGCAGTATTACAAATAATTAGTTAGTAAAAGAAGCTGTTAATGAGCACCATCACTTACTTAAGAGTCAGTTTTGTGTTGCAGGTGGAGCATGAGAAACAACTGACACACCAGGCCTTGTTAAGGGCAGACACAACTGAGGGGGAAAGGGAAGACAATTATTCAATTCATGTATCTCCAAGCAACATTCTGTGTAAATTACTAAAAACGCAGATGAACTTTATATAGAGTATATATATATATATATTTATACACACTCACCATCACCCTCAATCACACGGTTGCAGTGATAGCACACATCCCCAAAGAGCTAAAAAAAAAAAACAGAACAGGTAAACAAGGTGTACACAGAGGACAGACAATTTAATTTATCTGATGAAGCCATAAGGGTTGATGAGACATTTTTTTAAAAAACCTTACAGACTTTCATGGCTTGTTAGCCATTTCTTTAAGTTTTACTTACCTGGTTATAATGAGTCTCACAGTAAGCCAACCCCTTTCTTTCATAGTGGCGATGACCGAGGAAAGGTTTCTCACACTTGGCACACACAAAATGCTGTTAACAAGAGCAAATGTTGCTGAGGGTGGTGAGGGGAAAACTTCTAACAATGGCATGTGAAAGTGACTACAGGAGCCAGTGGCAACACATGAGGACAGCACTCCTACACTTCTAATCCCTGTCAGAAACAAAACTAAACAGAAACAAAACTCAAACTCAGCAGGCTCCAGACAGATAAATATGCTTTTTTTAAAAAAGGGCTTAAATCTCTCCTACTGCCTCAAATCAGGTTTAGTTCTGTTACAATGTTTTAATCTGAATGTAGTTTATTTGATATCACATTTCAACATGCATTATTAATGGACACTAAGTGTGAATTTCATTATGGATTTGTATTCTGCTTTTGTGCAAAGTTCACATGAAATATAATATCAGCGATACAAGGTGGTCAGCACATTTGTCCACTGTTATTAATGCGTTTTACCAAAGCCAATTTCCTATAGTCAAATTTGCAAGGTGCAGAATATTTTTAACAGAAATAAGCTTGTATGAATAAATATTACATACATTTATTACTTGAGCTTAATTATTCTATTAGGATTTGCTTAGGCTTTTGTTTTTTAAGCATACAGGCAAAATTCCTGCAGTCAATTCCTAAAAGTTTTTAAGAGGATCATATTCTTAGGCCTAAAAACAACATATAGATTTTTTTATACACATAATCTTGTTCACAAACCTCCACATGCCACTGCTTTCCCATGGCATTGACAACACGCCCCTCAATGGGTCTCCTGCAGGCACCACAGATTGGTACACCCATCTTATCGTGGCAGGGCAAACAGAAGAGCTCTCCCTTCAGTTCCCTGGCATCTGCTGTCAGTTCCTTCCTGTGGAAAGAGAAATTTTAATACAAGAGAAAGAGAAGGACAGAGGTTTGGAGCTCACTATTAAAGACTGTGTTTCATGTGGACCAAAACAATGCTACATTTGTGATATTTTCTATGATAAATCAATTAGGTGGAAAGGCTTGACGGACCCACAATTGTTGCAGTTGAAATGGTCTGGGTGATACGGGTCGTTCTTAAAGATCAGTGGCTGTTCTTCAATGATGGCATGGCACTTCTGGCAGATGTACTTGCCCAGTCCACGAGCTTTCTCACGGTTATGGCAGGTGCGACAAAGATGTCTGAATCAGGGGAGAACATATCAGTTCAGTGGACTGCAGTGAGTGTGTAGCCTCAGCCACAGCTGCTTAAAGTTCCTGTATTTGGTAGGAGGCAAAGTTACTGAGTCACTGGGTTCATGTGTATAATGTGTGTTTATATTTAGTAGAAGTAAAGAAGTAGAAGTAAGAAGATGGGTTACTTGCCTGCCAGCATTTTTAACAAATCCCACGTCTGCAAGCACAGCCTGGCAAATGTCACAGCAGAAGCAGTCAGGGTGCCAGCTATTGTTCATGGCCTTAATGACACGACCAATGATGAACTCCCCTATGGGAAACCATAACAGGTCATCCTAAGGCTAGTTTAAGTTTGACTTTTCCGATATTGTAAGGACTGGAAGCTTTTTCTTTTGATGAGGTACTGCAGCTCATAATAAGCATTTCTTTATGGAGTCCTAGAGTTACTACAATGCACTGCAGTGCTTTCTATGGCATTCTCAAAGTGACACTTTAATGCTGACTGGAATTTAATTGTCTATTTAATTTAATCAGAGCGTGTCTGACTCTCCCAAGACACACTCAAGCAGTATTTAAATTAATCTTACATGGCAGTAAAGGGTATCTTGGGGGATCTAAACTTAAGTGGGAAGTTCCAAATGAAAGTGTTGATATACTTAAAGTTCTGTAAGAGAATGCTGGGGTGATCTGATCTCACCAACAAGATATGAAGGTCAATTATGTTTACACAACATACAGTACATATTCTGTCTCAACAGAACACCGCAAATAATACATCTGGGCCCTGTGTAGGCTCTAAATTAAAGAAGACCCTGTAACACTCACCACATTGATGACAGCAAGGAGCAAAGAGCATCTGGAAGTCATGTTCGCAGTATTTTCTTCCTTCAAACTGTGATAACAAGAGGGTTGAGATACATTCACTGAAGAGAAATCACCACCACGGAACTATAGTTATCGTGATGTTTGGTGACATAAACAATGGTAACTAATATGTTTGAGTGTGCTACCTCATAGAAGAGTCCCTCTGGAAACTGCTGGAAACACTGGGCACACACAAAGCACTGCTCATGGTACAGCTCTCCATTACTATTGACAATCTTCTCAGTAGGAGCAAAGCCACTCTTACATCGCTCACAGACTGCACTGGCCAGGGCATTAGCAATGCTGTTGCATGAGACAAGAAAATACATATTAGTATATTAGCTCCCTGGAGTCCCTGTGACAAATAACTGGGGTGCATGGCTGCACCACTGTTTATCATTTCTCACATCGCTCCCGCATTATCCACTGAGCTCATTTTAGCTGCTGTCTGCACAGAGAATACCAAAATATATATGAATCAGCTGGGGGACTCAATCACCTAATATGGTAAAACAACAGAGCTACTACAACCCAGCTGAGAGACTGTATGCAGCCTTTTCTCCAAAACACAAACACTGGGGCTTCAAGTTAATCGATTAAGTCATCCTGTCAGCCAGTAATCAGCTATTATCATGGACAACAGTCACATAGTTTTATCACTTTCACAAAGTTCCAAACAGTCGGCCGAAGCTTTACGTGTGATGATTTGCTGCTTTTCCTGTCATACGAGACTCAATATACGATTTTTACATTATGGGAAATAAGAGATCACCTTTTAGCATTCAATGACAGGTTTGGATAACAAGAAAAACACATATAAAACATTTTAGATTAGTGATAGAAAGTGATATTATTAAACAATTACTAAGCACACACACAAATACAAACATTATCTTATTCACAGAGAGTTCAATTATATGACGCACACTTTAACTAGTCAAGTTATGTCAGTTCTTGCTTCTGGTACATATATGTTTAGCCAAAGCATGGGGCAGTTCAAAAGTTTCCCCAGTGAACGCATGCACTGATTTACGTCTTATGCAAACGGTCAAGAAATAAATCTTGAGTACTGAATATGTGACTGTTGTTAATAATACTTCCCAAAAAAGTTTAAGATTAAAATGGCATTTTAATTTAAATAGACGATACTTAGCATGCTATCCCGTTAGCTCCAGTACATGGGAAAACAGTAACAAATTCTCGCTAATGTTAGTTATCTAGCAAAAACCTACCAATTGTGGTTGCCCTTTTTAAATATTAATTAATATTAGCATATCTGCATGTGCCATCAAATTGGCCATTTATTATCGGGTAGCCGCTAGCTAACTTCATCCCAGTTGTTGCGCTGGCAAGCTATTACGGCGTTAGCTTTAGCTCGCTGGCCTCCACAGCTAACTGACTATTTACCAGCATTTGTTTCTGTGCCTTCAACCTGAGCGAAGCAGTGAAACACATTACCTGCCCGTCATTCCTGCCACCCCCAGCATCGTCTGTCTCGCGACCACGACTGCTCCTGGCACGAAGCAGAGGAACCGACACAGGTTGTTGGGCTAAAGCCCCCCGCTAAGCTAACAAAGTTTTCTACCGCCCCGTTACCACCCAGCGAAGCTGTGCCTGAGGTGGCAGAGGGGGGCGGCGGCGGCTGCTTCATCCCACCCACGCCCACAGCGCCGTGGACGTGGAACGGCCTATATGTATTAGTGTGTATGAAAACCACATAAATACATATAATATACAGCGGATACATGGACAAATAGAAAAAAGTACACAAATAACATCTGGAAAATATGGACGATATTTTAAAAAAGGATATTTTAAAAAACAATTGTTTGATGCATATTTCCTAATGTCAAAATGTTGATATATGGAGCACAGAGAGAAATACACATATTCAAACCGCAAATATCAAAATATATTTTATAATTTCTGATGTGTGCACTTAAATCCATGATGAATCCTTTATATTTATATATATCATATAGTGTATATATAAGATCATATAAATATATATGTTATATAGTTATATTGTCATCATCTTTCTTCTATTTTGCACTTAACAAAAACTAATTTATGAAGAAATCCTCATGAATTACTTTACAGAAGAGCAGTGTTTTCCCCGTAATTCATCTACTAATCTTTACGCCCTCTAAAACAGTACAGGAGGTTTTACTTCTACTAGTACAAATCTCTACATTCCCTCTGTCCTGAGAGGTTTCTCTGTTGTCATCCGGATTTCACCTCACCTCAAGATGGTTCACATTTGTGCTCCTTTGACATTTCATCTAGCTCCTGCAGGGTCCTTAACCTTGGCTGCTAAATAGCAACTGTTCACACCCGAGACAGAAAACAAGATTACTATTCCCACGGTAGCATGCTGTTGTTCATATTCAGCACAAGCCACAACTGTCACAGCCAGTGGGATTATTCTCTTCTACAAACACTGAACTGATAAGGTTTGATGTGGAATATTTCACTGAGCATGTCTACACATAATTAATTTCTGATAAATTAATGCTACTAGATGCTTTTCTACTTCACAAGAGCATCTTATACAGGTCAAAAAGGTCAAACTCAGCTAAGCTCTCTAATGATCTCTATTGTCAAACAAAATAAAAAAATTAAAAAATACTTCCTCATCAAGAAACTGTGTTGTGTTTATAGTTAAGACACAGTCAGCTCATTCAAACAAGCATATTTAATGTGTAAACTTCACTTAAATATGACATATCTTAGGGAAAAGTACAATAGGTTACCTTCCAACAAATCTCAGTTCAATGCAGCCTTGATAAGCTTGAATAAAAACACCGCGCTGTTACTGTACACTATAAAAAACTGCAGCTCTCACTGCCTATAGTTGAATATTACAATCATCTATAAGCACTGAATACAAATGCAGTCAATATAAACCAGCAAATGGCATTTATTTAAATATATAAATACATGATATAAGGGCCTGTAAGTCAGTAAAGGGCCAAGTACATTGCCAGGCTGTGACCAGAAACAGAAAACATAAAATTAAGACATATTCATGGGCAACAACCGAAGAAATATTGATGCAATTTCTGTTTACAATTAACATTTTCAAACAAAATAGACAAAACACACCACCCCTGTGAGATAATTAGCTACTTTAACAGAAAATGGCTATTTACAGGTCTGTTTTATTGCATGGTCGACGTTGACATGTTTCAGCCCCCAGTCAAGGTACTTGGTAAGAGATGTTCCAATTATAATTTGCTTGTCTGTCAACTGGTCATAAGTGTAGCAAGAACAGCTCCATTGTTCTATATCAGATGCAGTGACTTAAAAAACACATTCAAACACAACACTGGTACATACAGAGAATGGAACCACACAAAAACATATGGATTTAACATGGAACCAATATATATGCCTATTGCCACTACTGCCACAAGCTTTACACGAATGGTGACTGAATTATGAAAATTAATTTTTTTGTTTTGTTTTTCTACAGTCACAATGTGTTATACTTGGGTTGTAAAGTGTCGGATACAAAAGAAGTATAAAATTCAAATAGCTTCCATTACACTTAAGATTAGGATTTTGTTTGATCTGAATATTAAAAAATATTAGCTTATAAATGGTGATCATCCCCACCTACTGCTCATTTTCTCATCACAGGAGAATATTGTCTTACAAACTTGTTTTCAGTTTGATTGTGTATGTCAAGTAATTCTGCTGAAATTAAAGTTTGTTATATCTATCAGAGGGATTTGTACATACAGTATATTATATGTCAGAAATGTTTATGAATCTAACTGAAACCTGTGCAGATTAAATATCTTCCCATTCATTTCCAGTAATTCCAAGACGATCCAGTTAATTTCCAATCAAAGGCCTAACCACTGATTCCAGAAACACTACATAAGGTATCTCCTGGGTTCCACAGACCCTCAAAATGGTTCAATAGATGTGTTCGTAAATCTGTGCCATCAAAACAAACAAAACTAGACATATATATCCATATAAGTATAAAAATGTATACAACATGGTAGAGTTGAAATCAATGAAAATGTTTTATCAGATTAAAACATAGAGGGATATAATTTCTTCATGTACTTAGGATGGGGAATTCAGTTCATGTGTGGAAAGGATGCTTCTCAAAAGCAGCAGAAAGATGGCACACACATCACACACAAACACACGCATTCACTTCTAAACTCATACAAACCCACTCTGTCTTCTGGATCTCTACCAAGTAGGCATCATGTCTGGGAACCAGACACGACCTAAGTGCTTTGACACCTCCCAGTGGATATCATCCAGCCCATAGCGGTGATCTGGAACCAGTACTTCCTCCATGATGGATAGTTGTGTCAGTCTGTCTCCACACATCTTAACAAACTCCACAAAGGCGCTACAGGACACTTCACACTCACCCAAGCCAATGGCCGACAGCTGCGTACAGCGCTGGGCGATGCGGATCAGCTCTTCATCCAGTGGTCGCAGCCCATTGGCACACACAACAAGCTCAACTAGACGCGGGCAAGTGAGCCCAACACGGCCCAACACGTCTTTGCTGACAGAACGACCGAAGTACAAATGCGTAACTGGGATTTCATCACGGAAAAAAGGGCCAAACTCATCCTCGTAGAGAAAGAAGTACATGACAAGATTAAATTTAGGAGAGTGGCGTACCATGGCCTCCCAGCTGCTCTTTTTGATGGTGTGGAAGTGCTGGCCAGGATTCTCACTGACTACATCAATGCGAAGGTGCTCAAGGTGAACATGTTTCTCCGATGACAGGGCGATGAGAAGCTCATCGCTCAACAAATGATAGTTGAGAGCCAGTTCCCTCAAGCCATGGCACTGGTCAGCCACACACAGGATGCCTGGATAGAGGGACAAGGACATTTTAAGGTTACAAATCTACAGAGACTGTTTAAGATAAATGCAGGAAAACATTGTTAGCCAACAACACAATATATTAGGTTTTTACATCAAGTAATTATAAGACAGTTTTGAAAATGGTATAACATTACATGGCAATAAAAACTCTAAAATATCTATGGACCATTTTAATAGCAACGCTGCACCTGCTTAGATTAATGACTTTGTAGTAACTTTTTCCCAGTTACTCATTTGACTGATAATGAAAATGATTTTATAATCATTTTATTTCCACAACTCCCTTTAAAGACCAAATGCCAAAAAATATCACAATGGGAATAAATACAGAGATGTTATAAAAAAAACTGCAACATCTCTGCACAAGATCAGCTTTAATCAAATTGTTCACATTTACTGATTATTTATTTTACTGCTTTTTTTTTCATTCCATCTACTGATTAGTACCTGCAGGTGAAACATGTGGGCAACTGCTCATTTTTAGCAGTTTGAGTGTGTCACTGTTGTTGGCCACCAGGACTTTGAGGGAGGGGTCATCCACAGGCGTGTCATCAATCTTCAGGGAGGACAGGGATTTGGAGTTGACAAAAACCACAGTCAGCGCTGAGATGAAGTGAGACTGGTGAAAAAGGGGTTAAAAAAGAGACAGATAGAAACAGTGAGCCATCATTTCAGTCAACAGTCAGGCATCCCTAAATGCTAGTTCTATTTCCCAGAGACATCAAGCAACCTCAGATGCAGATCTTACTGGAAAACTCCATTTAATTCCACCACACAATTCCTCTAAAGTGGCTGACAGAATCCCAGTCCCATCAACCTTGTTTAAAAGTACCTTATGTTCATCTTTATGCTTATAAAGATACAAGTGAGACAGAAACCCACTCCAACATTATACCTCACTGTATGAATTAATTAAAAAATAAATGTTATGGGATTTTCTGTCAAAGACAAATGCAGCAATGCTTCCAGATCTTAAACTATAGATTTTCTCATTGGCAATTGCCATCGATCACACTAGCTGCATCTTAGATCCCGATCAGACTTCACACCTTTAAACTGGAGAATAGTTTCACTGCGACAGGATATTACAGTTCTAAGTGTTGTCTACAGCTGCACAGAAATAATCTGGCTGCGGCTTACTTTCGGCAGCTCCATGAAGCTGGGCCGGGCCGTGGAGATGAGCCCCAGCGTCTTCAATGAACAATTGACAAGCTGAGAGAGGATGTCGCACGCTGCCTCTGCAGACTCTCTGCTGCTGTCCACCTTGACAGGATAGAGAAGTAATATTAAAAACCTGGTGGCACTTTAATTTAAGGAGAAAGTTAGAAGTCACTGCATTGCACACTTCCATCACTTTAACCGTCCCAGTCACACACTCCTCTACTTCTCACCGTCGGTTCATACCTTGAAGCTGACATACTGCAGGTGGTTGGAGTGCCTTTTAATTATCTGTTTGATGAGGTCTGGGTGCGTGGCCTTCAGGTACGAGCTGGCAGGCTGGTTTAACTCAAACTCAAAGCAGCGCCACAGCTCTGGCATGTGAAAAGCCTGGTTCCAGCCTCGACACACCTGTGGCAACACCAGCAAAGTCAAAAATCTGACCAAGATGATGTGTTTGTCTTTAAAATATTTTCGCAATGAAACAAAAAAATGTATTTCATGTACCTAACACTAGCAAAAACCTAACTTACCAGTTGTAAACTGAATACATTTTCACAAGTCCAATTTGTAATGAGCGTTTCTGAATCTCCAGGCAAGCTGACAAAGTGTGACTCCCAGGAAAGAGCCGAAACCTTTAACTCAGCGTACAGCAAATGGCCTTCACCTCGACACAAAGGTCACGAGTACAAGACTTGTTGGAGCAGAACAGCATCTGGTATAAGTGTATGTTTGGAAAGCAGAAAAAGAAATGCTGCTTTTCCTATTAAAAGTTCAGTTGTGGTGCTCTTTAGCGCAGGGCTGATGAAGCTGAATGCAAACAAAAGTAGGCAACCGTGCCACTGGTTTTCAGGACGACTAACCAGGTTTGTCACCCTAAGAAATGGCTTTTAATCTTTTTTTTTTTTACATCAGGAGTACCTTGGTTTTCTGTCTCTGGCTTAAGTTTATTTTTTGTATTTATCTCACCCTAGTTCACTTTAAGGAGCCCATACTTAATTAATTACACTAATAACACAATTATTAAGTTAGAATACAGTATACATTAATCTAATGATGAAAAAAAATATTCTTACTATCTAAAAAACTCTTGTGTTTTGGCAAAAGGCAACATCAATGCAGCTGATGAGGTCATCCTCTTTTTGATTTGAATATTAATCACATTGTACAAAGAAATCAGACAAGCCAGATGTTGCCAAATGTTGCCAAACTATTTAACAACTGATGGGACATTAACGCATGGGTACCTGAGAGGCGTAAGCCCTGTCCAGTAGAGGGAGGTACTGGAAGATGTGGAGCAGGATCTCCTCAGGCAGACACTCCCAGCAGGAACCTTCCTCCTCAAAATCCTTCTCCTTCCTCTGCATGCAGGGTCGTTTGAGTGTCTCCTGGGACCCACTGCTGGGGCCACCTCCGTCCTCCAGCTCATCCCCTTGGAAAACTCGTTTCATCCTGGGTAAACATGAGACAGGAGAAGCTCTTAATTAGCGGCATTGTTTTTGCTTGTCCATCACAATGACCTGACATACTGAATATGACTTTGAGAAGTCATGCATGGTTGTAGAGCAGCCTCTAATACCATAAGCAGTGACTGCTCTACACTGTCCAAGTAATGGGGATTGTCAGTCCCCATTGTATAAATAGCGTATGCAACATGAGACTCTCATGATTTCTTTCCACCAAATTAACATATCTTATAGGCTTACACGAGTGTAACCCCTATGCAAAAATATGTATGTACTTTTTCCAACTTTTCTCACTGCAGAAAACAGTTTTGTTACTTTCTCTCTTTTGTCTTTTTGAGACTTCATACATATATATTTTAGTAGTAAGGGCAGGTCTCACCTGTCCTCAGTGGGATGTGCTGAATTAAATAAATCACAAAAAGATCTTTCTCCATTTAAGTTTTCACAGAATTGTTTTCACAGAATTAAATTACATATAATGTATTTATCCATATATATTCCCCTCTACTGAGTTTGAAAAAGCATCATCAGTGCAGACTTACAGTTTTCTGATCATGTATTTATCTGTATTTGTCAATACCGCGTAAGTAAAATGATGGATTTCCTGTTATCATGCAGAGAGGAAGGTGGTCCTCTGATCACAGTAGTGTTTATACTTTGTTTATAACGCTAACCACACAAATAGACTTGTGTCCATGTCCGGGTATTGTCTGTTTCCACTGTCTCACTGGACCGAGGGGGACACACCTCCCTCTGCCTCAAGCACCATTACTGATTCAAACCCACTTAACTGCACACGTTTGCACTCAAGTGGCGCAACGTTTGCGACCGTTAATGACAAGCTGACAACACAACACCCATCCAAGGAAGCAAAGCAAGAGTTAGCTTAGCCGAACCGAGCGCTACATCTTGCTAACTACTTAGCAAACGAGCTGTAGCGGCTCTGAAGTTGCAGCAGAGAGTAATTCGTTTAATAAACATGCCAGAACGCCAGCAGTTGCCTCCCCTGTCTTGCTTTTACCTGCCTTTCGTCTTCGTCGGATGTTTTTCAGAACAGACGATCGCTCAACGTCAACCGGGACCGACACAAGAAAACTGCGTACGAGCTGGCTGACCGATCAAAAACATTGGACCATAAGACAGCGCGGTGTGTCGGGACGTGTGCGGACTCCGACTGCGAGCTCACGAAGTGATGTGCTCAAGTCTTTCCGTGTTCCGCGCGCCTGACCCAATTTCGACTCACGACCCTGCCGCTGCGATAGTTTGCCTGTCAGCTAAAGATGGCGTTTGTGTTGTTGTTGTTGTGTCGAGCAGAGTGGGCTGGCCTGCAGTTACAGTGGGACTGCAGACAGGGGGAGTCAGACCTCAGGAACAGCAAGGACCGGATGAGCTGAATTCTTCCTTTTCTGTTCAAAACGAAATAGAAACTTGATGTTGTTGTTTCGGTGTTGTCACAAAACATCAAAATAGACTTGTAGTAAAACACAAGACATGACATTATTCATGAATTATTATTATTAGCCTTAGGTTTCTATGATGCCCAACTAAGTTTTTCTGCCAGAAAATAATGAGGCAATTGGATGAAACAAAACTGAAAAAACAAATCTATATCTAAAATGATTAAAGTCTTTAAACAGGATTCAAAGACATTGGTTTTAAGCTGTAAAAATTGAGACTCCATGATTTGATACACAGTGTTGTGTTTATTAAAATGGGACAGATATTCAGTTTGTACAACCCATCCACACTGGCATTAAGAAAGCAACAAACAGGTACAAATGCAGTATATACATACCAGTATACACATATACATATTATAAAATACAGTAGCATTTTTCCCTACAGAACTGTAATTTTTAATCATTATTTTCTTGACGTCATTGTTAGGAGGACCTTTAAGCAAGCGACATTTAGGTTGTTCAGACAGAAAGGTGCAGTGTATAAGCTGTGAATATCAGTCAAGAAAAGCAAGTCACCCTATAGTATCTACAATATTCAGCTCTCCATGGTAGAAAAATAGTCCCAGTTTGCACAAAAGTCTAATGAAATTGGTTACTCTATGAGCAAAACCCACAACAATGGTGTGTTTGGGTCGCATTGACAGTTGCATTCAGGTTAAAAAAAAACACATGGAGGGAATTTAAAGAAAAAAATGTCATTGAGAGGTTTGATTTTGTGATTTTGTGAGTCAGTAGCTTATAACTAAGAATTAATTCTTGAGGAATCAATGTTGCCAGCATTTTTTTTTTTCTTACTTATTCATCTGGGCAAGAATCTAATGTGAAACCTTTAATTGAACACCCCTAAGACAAAAGACCAGTGATAAATGTGGCATCTAAACTGATGTAAGAGTGTATTCCATTTATTTAACAATGACCATGTTCACGGCTTTCTCTCATTCCCCCACTATGAAATTCATGCTGCTTCTGCCACCTGGGATAACACTGTTTTTCAAAGTGAAATAATTGAGACATTTTTTAACAAAGCATCACCTCTGGCAGACATTTAGGACTATGTCCCTGGTTTTAAACTGCTCTCACAACTCAACAACGCAGACACATTATGCACCAACCATTAGTTATGTCTCACTCTGTGAAACATTTAGGAGGGCCAAGCTGCATTTTATTGTTGACACATACACAATGTTTTTGAAAGAACTAAAAGGACAAAGCGGTGCTTTGTGATGACAAGTCGGTAAAAAACGTTAGGGCTTCATTATGACACAACAGGGCCGACGTCAGTCTATGCGAGAGGTGTCAGAATTAAAAGGTGAAAGCCATAACTTCAGCACTATGGAGGAGACAGTTATGAAAGCAGAGATGTATCAAGCTGTATGTTCTTGGGCCATCAAAGGCATGGATAATAAAGTTGCCATCTTTGCAAAATTCCATTCATTATTTTCAGTAGGAACGGGGATGAAATGTGTCCTCATTCATGTTTGTAAGTATAAATGCTCCACCTATAGTTCATTGCATTTGTTTAAAAATAGATTTATACATTACTGCCATCTAGTGGACCGTTTCTTTCTGCTGCTTAAATAGAAATGAATCGTATGTAAACTGTGAAAACAGCTACTTAAGTAGTCAAACAATTATTGACAATATTTATTCACCACTACAGGACAAATGCATCTCATTTTTCTCACCTGAAGCCTGGATCAAAACATAAAGAAACACCTACTATTACATTTTTTCACCAGCTCATTTGGATTGGAATTAGGTTTGGCAGAAGCACAAGTTAAATTAAGTTCATTCATTTGGGGTGGCAAAGGGGAATCTGGAATCCAAATAAATTTAATCTTTGTAATTTTATGAACTCCAACCAAGATGTGGGTAGTGAAGATCCCTCTCAGTTTCTTTAATGACTTACTAAAATAATCAGTCAAAACCTGTGATATAGTCATACATTTTCAGTAACATTTTCTGATTTGAAAAGTTTCCTGTTGATCTAATTCATCCTTGATGCATGGATGCAGTGTGTTGAGTCTCCAGTTGAACTAGATTTCATGTACTGTTACACACCAGTGTGGCTCCACCCATGATAACAACACATTCACAATCTAATAGTTTCAGATCACGTTGCTGCTATTAAGTCACTACATGAAACACTATAACTGTCATGTTCTTTGCCTTTATGGCTGAGGGGAAAAAAGCAGCACAGGTTAGGACAATACTATTGCATTACCCAAATGCGTTGATTAGGGCAGAACCATAAGAGTGGTAATACTTTGAAAGGCTCAGAAATATCTGCAAGCAGCTTCTCAAATTCAGGTTTATAACTGTGCAAGTAAGGTTAAGGATTTGAATGTTTCTGAACATAAAAAGCCAAGAGCTTGTCTTTAATCAACTCTCAATTTAAATGAAATAAAACAGGCAGGATTTTTTTTACTTGGATAAAAACTTGACGTCTCAAAGTGTGCCATATTTGCAGCACAGGAATAAATAGCAGAAATCATCTGTTTCCCCATCACAAACATTCAAACAGGCACAGCTTTCTATGCAATTCTCTTTAACTCGATAGCAGATTCCACTATGTGAAAGTGTTCTCTGTGCTTTTTTTATTTTTTGACCTCCTCAGTCCTCAGCCATTCAAAATCTCATCAAGTCCTGCTTTAGTTTGGTGCCTCTGATCACAGACCACATGACAGTTCCAATGGTCATGTCTCACGTGTGGTTACTGCTATTAGTTAACAGTCTCTTTGTGGGAGAGTCTCTTACTCTCTGTGCAACGCAGTGAGTGTGGACAGGCACTCCGCCTGGCAGACAAACCACATTAGGTTCACTAAAGGTGTTGTGGCACAGGTGACATCCCTTCTTTTCTGACACAAGGATGGGTTTCTTACACTCTTTCAACTGGAAGGAAAAAAACATTACAGGAGAGTGGCAATGAGATAAAGCAGCTATGGGCACAAAAGTAAAATCTTGTACATTTAACTAGGGTTAATAACTACCGGTATATAGTTTTAACTACAGATAAATGACGTGTAGTAAATAGATTCATAATCTACATTTATACATCTATACAATAGATTTAATAATAGAATAATAGATTCTGTTAAAAGGTTACCTTACAATGTTTTCAGAAAAGTTATCAAGATTCACTTGATGACCTTTTCTTACTACAGTTATTTTCAATGTGAAATAATCTTAGTTAGTATTTGTTCACTGTATATTGAGATTATTTGGAGAATGTTACTTGGTGTTCTCATATTTTTGCAAAAATTGGACTATTATTTAATTAATTATTCAAGTATCCATTTATTATACCATGTTATATTTTGTGTTTCTTACCCTGTCATGCAGCAGTTGAAGGTTTTCAGCGTGGGCTAGCCCCAGAGCAATCCGGGAGGTGCGGCAGACATGCATACTGGCCCTGACCGCTCGACCCAGAAAGGGCCGCAGAAGCTGCAGTGACCAGCCATCAGGGAGCATGCGGAGGACACGGACAGCATCAAACACCTCGCCGTGCCGATTTAGGAGGTCCACTGCTGCCATGTCCAAGTCTCCACTGCCACGTCCTACTCCTACTGCTGTCTGGCATCTTCCTGGTTGGGTCCCATCAAGATAAACCCCCAGGAGCAAGTGAAACAGCTGCTGTCTGTAAGCAGAATCCCGACTAGAAGAGGCCCATAAACAGAAGGCTTCAGCGGATGGGAAGTCTCTGAGCTTATGCACCAATATGTGCAGTGCTTTATCATGCTCCTCCAGTTTACCATGTAATGTTGCACGCTCTAGAAGAAGTTGTTCACATTTTTCAATTTTGCCTAAACAGAGCAGAGGAACACAACACACACATCAGTTGTCAAAACCTGCACAATGACCCCTTTCAACCATCTTGTTACAAAGTTATAGAGTCTTCAGAAAAATACCCAGTTTGGAAGATTCTCCATTCATAAGTCTTTACTTTGTGGTAGTACAATCTTCCATAAAATATATGCTATGTCTAAACTGACAGTTATGAATAGTACTATGAAGAGTTTTGATGTTGAAAAAAAAAATCACAAATTTATTAAAAAGATCTTCCTTCGAAATAACCACAGTTATCCTCACAAATTTGTCCCACCTAAAAGAAACTGTACACGGTACAGGTTGGACTCCCTGAGAAAGGATTGGAGTTTCTCTCTCGCACTGCTTAGTTTCTGTTCATCTGTTGGTGTCTGTGACATCAGTGACAAGACCCTCTCCAAGTACAACACAGCCAGATGTGTGTGGAACTTCTCTTTCTGCATCCACAAACATTAAAAGAAGACTTAATTAATTCAATTAATTCATTTCTTTAGAAAGCTACTTAGAAGAAAAGGAAACACAGCAGGTAAATCCTCCACAACAGTTAACCTTAAAACACATTTTAAAAAAAAAATGAGACTGTTGTTGCTGCAGTCTGAACAAAACCTAAAACTGAGTCTTCTGGTTCATTTCTTTTCAAATCCTCACATTCACATTCTCATTAACAGCAGTTGAATTCATCCCTCCATAGTACCTGTATCCTTCTCTCCAGCACCAGGTATTCCAAGTAAAGGAGCAGCGCTTGATCATGCTTTCCCAGGTAAGTGACAACATCATCAAAATTTAACTGTGACTGATCCTCACTAACAGGCCTCTTTGTAAAGATGTTGATGCCTATCTGCAAATAAAAAAGGCAAAGTTAGGGCAATAGCTCTATCCAAATTCTACACAATATAAGAAAATCTGTTCAAAAATATATTTGCTCCAGGTTGACTGGAGTTAATAATCTTTGACTGACAGCACAGTGATATTTTTGAGGCCATCTAAGGTGTTGGTAACCTACGGTGGGATCCTTCCGCAATGCCCAGTCCGCATATTTCCATACCAGGTCCAGATTTGAACAGGAGCAGAGAAAGTCCACAACATACTCATACAGGTCAGATCTTGTGGGGTCCCGCAGATCTCCATCTGCGACTCGAATCCACAACTGTCAGGAACATGACAAAGAAATGTGTTCAATTCATAGACATGTTCATTTTACTGTACAACAATGACTGCCACTTTGAAGGGGTACAAACCTGAATTGCTGTTGAATCCTGACCATTATGATGATACAGCAATCCAAGTGCAAAATATCTGAAAGGTAAAAAAGACTAATAACTGAACTGAGCTGTGTTAAATTTTCACAAAGTTGGTGATTAACAAACAGTGTCAAGAAAAATTATTTGTTCAACAAAATTGTTCCCGGAGGAATGTACGAATTTTGTGACACCAATAATTACTGAAAATTATACTGATCCTAAGAGGCCCACGAATGTGTTATTTTTTTCTCTAATTACTACAGTTTAATATAGCAGTAGTAAATTCAGACTACTAATTTACTAAAATCACACATTAAAGTAGTCAGCCAAAACACATGATGGGACTCAAAACATTCAGTCCAGCTGTAGTGAAAATATTTGGGTGATTAGCAGCATTTATGTCTATTTTAATGACAGTGATTGTACAGATGCGAAGGCTTTCAACATCATTTAAGTCAGTGTGTGCTGAAATGCATGGATTTTCATACATTTGTGGTTATATTAACTTGTGTAAGCGCTTGTCTGAAATAAAAACATAGTATACAGTATACACACTTGTGATATTTTTCTAGCCATGGGATGCTGTCTGCCAGAGAGCAGGCATTGTCTGAAGCTACAAGGTCTAGAAGGCTCTCGTGATCTTGTTCGGCATACAGTTTTAACAGTGCTGTGTCAACATCCTCTCTACAACCGTTTGCCCCCTCTGTGCTTCGTATCTGTAGGTGATGATAAAGAAAATCTTTTTTTAAAACGTTACCATTTCAATGAAAACTTCAGAAACTGGAATAAAAACTGATTTGTGTACCAAACATTTTGCACTTACCTCTCCCAGATAACTGATAAGGAATTTCTTACAGCGCAGGACTTTTTCCTGGTCACCCTGTGCCAGGTGGTTGAGATCAGCAAACTCGTGGAGAGGAGGGTGGCAGCGTGTGAATGAAGAAGAAGCTGGCAGCAGTAGTGGGTAGAGAGAGATCAGCTCTCGCACATCCAGTTGACCCTTCCTGAAAATTAATAAAAAAGAAAACGAAAGAAAAAAAATCAAGGCAAAGCTGTCATCTTCATAATAAAAATGAGCAATTTATAGGAAACACTTGGGTTGATTTAATCTCATGACCAGATAAAGTGGTTTAACAAAGGCTAGGAGGATGATCAAACACAACAGATCACACCCAGACTTACCTGAATTGTTCATTTGCTTCTATAAACTGAAGTTGGCCAAACTGTATGAAACCTGCCTGCTGTAGGATTCTTTTGTGCAAAAGCTGTAGATTCATGCAGACAGTAACAATAGGCAAAGTTATGATATTATAATTGCTTACCACAATACCAGTTTCAAGATAACACATACACCGGCCTCTGTTCAACTTAATGTCTTCCATTAAAATTATACGAACAGATCCAAAACCTTGGGTGTTGTTTTTTACCTGAAACTTGTCTTTGGGAATGTTCCTCTGTGCACCCTCTGTGAGGGTGAGCGCCTCCTCAACTCTGTGATTGGCCAGCAAGTCTTGGATCTGTCTCTCCAGTGGCAAGGGTACCAGGACATACACTGCCTTAGTGGAAGCCAATATTACCTTCCCTAAAACATACAACACTTGCAGGTCAGAACAATGACCCTCTCACACATTTAAAAATATGTATCCTGGTTATGACAGATGGCCTGTCTATAAACACAAGTCTGCTTAAACTGAATGCTGAGCCACAGTATCCTTCAAACAGGTCAATGAGCATCAATCATTTTGAAACACTGCAGCCAAATAAGAGGTAACAAAAAGAGGTTAAAACACTGCTGTTTTTTTTTCGATTGCTTGGTTTCTCAACATTAACTATAACAATGTATGTTGCATTCCCCTGTTGCAAGCCCCAGTTTCTCTGATTCTGAATGTTTCAGATCCTAAAAAGAGTTGAGACCACAGTGCACAGCTCTACGCAGCTGAAATTTTCTTTGAAAAATGTATTGCTGTCTTAGACCACCTATTCAATGCATGAATTCTATTCGATTTCTGAACTACTTATTCCTTTTTGATGATAACAGGCACATGAATTACCTCCATATTGAATAATGTGTTGCACATTAAACATGAAAGTGTGTTTTTCACTACATATGGGACAGTGCAGTATGGGTAATCCAAGCTCTGAGTTTTGACAAGGAAGAAGAATTTGTTAACTAACATCAACATTATCTCCGATGCAGCTAAAATTTACCTTTTTAAACACGTGCACATATATACATATATACACACACACACACACACACACACATATATACGTATATATGTATGTATGTTATTGACATGTAATGCAATTGTGTAAGTTATGACACCATTAAATCCATTACAACATTTAGAAATAATGTTTAAATGTTGTCATCAATTGGTAAATAGGTGGTCTGTAGAGATGGAATAGGTTGGAAAGTCACAGCATTATATGGAACTACCTTCAAAATCCTGCAGGATGTGTCCGTCCCTAAAAGATATGGTCTGTTTTAGCTGTTGATCTAACATGCTGTGGATGGTGATGAAACTTTCATCCAAGGCCACCACATAGGGAAAACACACAGCAGCACCAATCACGCTTTCTGACCAGTTGACTGGAGCCCGCTGAGATGCCCCCTCTGCATTAGCAAACATTCCTGAAGGGGTATAAAGACACTTTGAGACAACATGCAGAGATGTGGAGATATGTCTAGAAATTTTAGGATTTATACACAGCGATGCATCAGTACAGCATAAACTGCAAAGACTGACAAGTATATCACATTCATCTCATAACTTCCCTGCTGAATATAATTGAATCTCCTTGTAATATAATTCTTAATTAACTTGTAAAACAACAGGTTTTACAAATTAAGAAAATGTTAATTAATTAATTATATATTTCAGAGAACTAGTGTTACTGTTCAAGGCAAAAAAGAATTCAGGACTTTTGTTGGTGAACTTTTAGACCATTAGATACCTTATTTTGAGAATACTACATTTTTAACACATGTGGAGACCAACTGATATCTGTTTTGTTTTAACAACTTACCCAAACCACCGGGCGCTGCTAAGAGGAACTCCTCCCTGCCGATCCTCTTCACAATGGGTGTCCTCTCTTCACTGTTGTAAGGGAAGAGCTCTTGGGATGCTCCTGTGTTGTAGTTCAGAATCATGTATTGTGTAGCCAGGGCTAAGCACAAAAAGTAACCATCAAGACTGACAGCACAGGGCTGCTCAGGAGTGGTCACTTCTTTGACCAGGTGGACTCTGTCCTCATATACCTTGTAAATCTGCACTGTCCGCCGCTTGGAGGAGAGTACACCCATTTCCACACAGAAGGGATCACCATTCACAGGGTTTTCATTAATGCAAAACGCTGTCACGCTTCTTATTTTGGCTCCACCTCCTGCTGCTGAGGGCACAGTCTCCAAAGTCACCATGTCGACGAGGAACACTATTCCATCACAAAGCACTATCAGACGCTCCAAGGCAGACGCGGCCCGCAGCTCAGCAACTGGTTTCTTGAGACCCAGGTATTTGTGCAGCAGTTTCTGAGCTGAATAGTTCAACTTCCCTTTAGAGGAAGTGACCTCATCCAGCAGAAAGTGGTGGATAAAGCAGTCATTGGTGCCCACAAACAAGTGCTTCCCACAACATTCAATGCACTCGATGTTGATGCGAGCTTTGTCGCCCATGAGGAGATCTCGCTCCACAGCGGGGACAAGCTCAAAAGCCTTCACACTCATCTCAGCCAAGGCATCTACACTAGATGATACAAAACAGACATGAATCAAAAAACTGCAAACAAATAAATGTCTATTAGGAGATCTCGCTCCACAGCGGGGACAAGCTCAAAAGCCTTCACACTCATCTCAGCCAAGGCATCTACACTAGATGATACAAAACAGACATGAATCAAAAAACTGCAAACAAATAAATGTCTCAAACTAAGTTCACACCTGTGAGAGACTTTAATATGCCTAATGTCATAAAGTTAAATATCATCATGGGCTCTAAGAAATTATAAACAGGTCTTCTATTCAGCCTCAGTGAAGGACTTTGACTGTGTCAAGCTGGTCACCTTCTTTTTGCTTTCCTGAAAATTTGTTACAAACATCAAATTGTATATGACCTGACAAATGACTGTACAGGGTGTTTAAAGATTAGACATTTGATTTAGCACATGGCTTATCATTAACAATTAGATAGTCTGGTACTTACAAATAAAAGTATATTTTTTCATTGGCAAAAAATGGCTAGGGTGTATTTTCAGATTCTGTGCTGGTTTGGAAATGTGTTTTTTTTTTCATCCAAATGGATTAATTGACTTTCTTACCAATATCTACCATGGGGCCACTTTCCCAGAAAGCACTGTAACACTTTATCTATCAATTATAAACAGTGTAATAAACATTTAATAAAACAGCTCAACAACATTATAATACAGGTATGAACACACATGTTTTAATGCATTTGTAAACAACCACATTTCCTCCCGTCGACATTCATGATTTTTATATATAGCTAAACGGTGTTATTAAACAAAAAAAGGTAAGTTGAAGCTCAATCCGGTTCATTTTTAATAATATGACATGATGATATTGCCTGGCGCTACTAAAACGGAGATAAATAACAACGTTGACGCCAGCTAGTTTATCAAACCAATGATGGTATCAATAAATTGAACATCCCTTATGGACAGTGGCTGTCTAAATTTGGAGTAAATTGTTTGTATCGTAAATTATTCGTTGATTAAGTTACTACTGGGCCAGTTAGCCGAGCAAGCTAACGCTAGCATGAAGAGGTTGTTTTCCAGATATCCCAATGCTAGCAAGCTAATTAACGCTAAGCTAAATTTGCTGTATAGCTACATTATCGATAATTTGAACCAACAAGTTGTACTTCTACATTACATAACAGGTGAGGTGTCTATCCATGAGAAAGCACATAATTTCCAACCGGCCTACTTTCTCTTTAGATGACGCTTAGCGTACCAGCTCTCTGCCTAGTGTCTCCGGGGGCTGTTAGCATACATACCGCTGAGGACAGCGCACAGGACGGCAGGCGGGATAACCACAGACAGTCGGGCTCCACTATTTCCAAAACAGCGGCCGTGACAAAAATGTACACTTTAGGATTAAGATGTCCATGCTGCCGGTGTCAGCACCTCATCGACAGGCAGAAATTATGGCTTGAGTGGCAACGTTGTTTCTTGTCCCGTGTAAAACACCGCCCAGTTGCTCTTAACTCCTGATGGCTGCAGGTGGCGCAGCGCTGCGTTCATGTCTGTCACGTTAGGAGAAAGGGTTGTAGACGATTTCTGAACACATTCCAAACTGACGTCTTAATATGTTCAATCCTTAAATATTTAATAAAAATGCAAACAATGTGGTCACACGGCACTCTAGTTACAGTTTTGATAGACGAGTAATCAGAGTCAAATACTATTAATACTATTAAAAATATCATCAGTCCAAACTGTCCCTGAATGCATCTCAGCAGCTTTTCACCCAAGATGCACCTGTCCAATCGAACTGTCAGAGAAAAGCCATTTTGTTGTGCTAGCTAGCTGGCTAGCTACATGCTAAAGCAAGCCACTAAAATATGTATCTGTCATAGCAACGCTAAATATGTCGCTTTTATATTTTTGTTTACTTCCGCGAAACACAAAATCTGAACTGGGTAAAACATCGAAGTAGTCACAACTGGCATGGACTACCCAGCGTGTTTGTTGGAAAGGACGAAAACTCGCACTTAAAGTGTACTGCAGTTACAGTTAACCTACTACTGTTAGCTTGTATATGTAGCTGACCGCAGTTATGGTTTCTGTTTAATCAGTCAGTATTACTTTGTGACTGTGTTTTTAAATAGACTGTGGCTATCTGTATCAACTAAAGACGCTCCGCTTAACGCAGAGACAGTGCAGTGTCGGTAAACTAGCAAGAAACGACAGCAAAACCCTGAAGTAGTTTAGCAAAACACTTGGACCATACCGCATTAAGCCAAATTGCTAATCTGATAATGGCAGAGGACACCCGACAGGAGAAGAGAGCCAGCTTCTCCGCTATAACGGAGCACAACACCAACGGGATGGCCAGAACCTCCGCCGTGGCCTCAGGCAAAACTGGCGCTTCAAAGAAGTTAGTGATAAAAAATTTCAAAGGTAAAATCAACATTATCCAAAAGCAGAGCAGCTGATCAGTTGTACAGTTGTCTTTCTCTGTTTGTTTTACGGCTTTGTCAACAAGTAATTATAAATTGTGTTACTAAAAGTTTTTGTAATAGCACTAAAGTAACAACCCTTACTGATTTTGTTATTTTTGCTTAACAATCCTCACACAACATCTGTGGATGCATATTTGTTTTTTCCACGCATTATGTAATCACACTTACCGTTTTTGTGTTAAACGTATTAAAATACACTTTAACTCAATATTAATTCCACGTTATTTTCGTTAATGGGATTTTCTACCTTGTTTAGCAGTGTGTGATCGATCTATACGTTAACATTGTTGGCGTGTTTTTGTAACAGACAGGCCAAAACTAGTGGAGAACTACACTGAAGACACATGGCTGAAGTTACGAGATGCAGTGGGTGCCATTCAGAACAGCACCTCTATAAAGTACAACCTGGAAGAGCTCTATCAGGTGTGTTGCCTGTCTGTCTGAGTACCTGAAGTTCGATAATTTTTGTTCTCTGGCTTAAACCAGTGTTGGATTGTAAAATGAAACCAGATTTGAGGTAATCTTCACATACATATCTCCCACATACAAATTGTATTGTGTGGTCATTTTAAATCTAAAAATTGTCTTGTAGATATTTACTGTGGCTCTCTATGTAAAACTGTCCATGTTTTCTCCCCATGTTTTTCTAAATCGCTTAAAGGCAGTGGAGAACCTGTGTTCCTATAAAGTCTCCCCCACACTGTACAAGCAGCTACGGCAGGTCTGTGAAGATCATGTGCAAGCCCAGATCCACCAGTTCAGAGAATATCCTTTTTTCTGAGCAACTATACTGTATAGTGTATTGAGTAATTAAAATGTATAGAGTTCTCCTTGACAGCAGGCTCTGATCTTGATAGACTTAGAATGTAAAACCTTTGCACCAAACCTGGTCTCCCAGGCTTAACACCTGAATCTTTTGAATTAAGAAGGTGTTCATACATGCTTCCTTTCAGTAGTTTGGTTTAATGACTTGAGTGAGTTAAAAACGTTTCTTTAACATGGATCTCACAGAGTCTTTGGACAGCCTCTCCTTCCTGAAGCGAATTAATCGCTGCTGGCAGGACCACTGCAGACAAACAGTAAGTTTGTCAGACAAACATATCAAAAGTTTTTTAATTGAAAAATGTGTTCCATAAGTGTGTAAATTGAATGTTAATACTGTTTTTAATCTTTATAGATAATGATCCGAAGTATTTTTCTCTTCTTGGATCGTACATACGTGCTTCAGAACTCCCTACTTCCTTCCATATGGTAAAACGGCAGATTATTTAAATTACGGTAGTCTCTTTGTTAAGGTGTGCTTTGGAGACTGATTGTGTGTATATGTCACAGGGACACTGGGTTAGAACTATTTCGTATCCACATTGTGAGTGACAGTGTGGTTCAGAAGCGAACTGTAGATGGAATTTTGGAGCAGATAGAACTGGAGCGGAACGGAGAGACAGTGGATCGTAGTCTTCTCAGGAGCCTGTTGGGCATGTTGTCAGACTTGCAGGTACTTTATTGCCTGTTTACCACTATTATTATGCAGAAGATGAATACAACATATTACACTATCTTTCTCTCCTGATTGTTTGATGTTCTTTAAGGTTTACAAAGATTCCTTTGAAGAGAGATTTTTGACTGAGACCAATCGGCTGTATGCGGCAGAGGGACAGCGGCTGATGCAGGAAAGAGATGTGAGTGAGACGAGGCTTTTTATGTGTCACATTCATTCATCAATAACTTTCTTTAACTAAGCTTTCAGCTGACAGTCGTACTGAATTTGTACTGTGTATGTGTCTAGGTGCCTGAGTATCTGCATCATGTGGCTCGTCGATTAGAGGAGGAGAATGATCGTATTGTGAGCTACCTCGACCAGAGCACTCAGTAAGTTTTGTTGTTGTTTTTTTTATGTTGACTTTCAGGATCTCCAAATTAATTTTTACTTTTGAGGTATTCAGCTTTCTTTCCACTTATTTTCTCCTCATTATTTCTCAGGAAACCACTTATCAGCTGTGTTGAGAAGCAACTTTTAGGAGAGCATATGACTGTAATACTACAAAAGGGTATGTTTGTGTGGAAGACTTATTTCTTTACATTTCTGTGTATTGTATGCATCTGTGCTTAGTACACACGCAAACACACACACTAGATCTTATTTAGTTTATGTGTTTCTGTGAGATAGATGTGATTAAGATTTACCAGAGCACTAATTGACCAAAGCAAGTAATGTTCAGTTCATTTTTCAATTTCTAGATTTTATTTAGTAAAAATAAATTTGTACATAAAAGTTCATAAGTGTTGGGATGGGGGTGTTTTTTATTTTTTAGTATATAAAATAAAAGCACTTTTGTGACAGGTCTGAGCATCCTACTGGATGAGAATCGTGTGACTGAGCTAACCCTCCTCTACCAGCTCTTCAGTAAAGTGAAGGGAGGACTTCACACACTGCTGCAGTTCTGGAGAGATTACATCAAGGTATAGCCATATCGTAGCTCAACAAACATCTTCTGTGTGCACACAAAATCTTTCTATAAGATAGTTTTGAAGTCCCTTTTATGTTGGAGAAAATCACATACCACATTGCTGTAAAACTGTCTCTGGATGTAGACCTTTGGTGGAGAGATAGTATGTACTCCAGAGAAAGACAAGGACATGGTGCAAGACCTCCTGGACTTTAAGGACAAGATGGACAATGTGGCACAGAGCTGCTTTACACGGAATGAAGCATTTATCAATGCCATGAAGGAGGCCTTCGAGACGTTTATCAACAAGAGACCCAACAAACCAGCTGAACTTATTGGTAAGTAAAGGCGGAGCCATAAATGATATGACATGGCAGCTGCTCAGACCTATACATTTTTCACAACTTGGTAAAAGTACTGAACAGTTAATATGTCTACAATGCATATTTTAATGTTTAATTCATTGTTTCCCATCTAGCTAAATATGTGGATTCTAAGTTAAGAGCAGGGAACAAGGAGGCTACAGAGGAGGAACTGGAGAGAATCCTCGACAAGATCATGATAATCTTCCGTTTTATACATGGTAAGTTATACTCCTGTGCGCATGTGTGTCTAGTGAATGCCTATAGTGGTTTGTTTGCTTTCTTGGTCAGTTACTGTCATTAATCTCTATGAAGATTGTTTTATTTTGATTAGACGTCTTGACTCCTTTTCTCTCCCTCCAGGAAAAGACGTGTTTGAAGCTTTTTATAAAAAGGACTTGGCCAAGCGTTTGCTTGTCGGCAAGAGTGCCTCTGTTGACGCTGAAAAGTCCATGCTCTCCAAGCTCAAACATGGTGAATTTCTTGCCAAAAGTCTATTGTTATGTCATTAATCAAAATTCTTGTCAGAGACATGGATGTATTCAAAAAGGGAGTCCTGGGGAATAAGCTTACCTGAAAGATAATGGATTTTAGAGCATATGTTATCTTTGTCATTGTCACCCAGTCTGTACTGTAATGCTACATTATGTTCTTATAAGATTTATTAAGATTTGAATGTTCTTGCAGAATGTGGCGCAGCATTTACCAGTAAGCTTGAGGGGATGTTTAAGGACATGGAATTGTCCAAAGACATCATGATTCAGTTTAAACAGGTACGTGAAATGTCACATTTATAAATGTACTAGTGTAGCTTCAGAATTATGATGTCATGTTTTCAGTGTGTTTCTTCATTGCACTGCATTGGGTCATCAACTGCATCTTTCATGCCTAATCTATTTGATCTTTCTTTTCAGTATATGCAGAACCAGAGTGACCCCAGCAACATTGAACTAACAGTCAACATCCTCACTATGGGCTACTGGCCTTCATATACACCCATGGAGGTCCACCTGCCACCAGAGGTAAGTACTTCCATGTTAAGGTGATGCTCTTTGTAACCATTAACATTTCTGAGGGTTAATACAACATAATAATAATGTAATGTGATGTGAAATGTTGTAATCCAAAGTAAAGTGATGGATTGTGATGTGTTGATTTATAATACTTTTAATGCTGTGTCTCAGAGCAGAAACTTCAGTCAGGGCACTCAGTAACATCTGTATTGAATGATGGCATGAAAGAAAACTGTGAAAACAATATACCACTGTTCACCATGTTTTATGTTTTTATAGGAACAACAGTATAATCTGAGACAATACCAGTCAACTGTCACTCACCAATATCGCTTAAGCCACATTTAACAGGCTGATATATATTTTTTTATTTATTGCTTTATGTTTTGATAGATGGTAAAACTTCAGGAGGTGTTTAAGCTATTCTATCTGGGGAAGCACAGTGGAAGAAAGCTGCAGTGGCAGCCAACACTGGGACACTCTGTATTGAAAGCAGAGTTCAAAGAGGTAAAGGCATGGCCAATTCAAATAGAGCATAAAGAACAGAGAATGGTTGGGATGTCTGAACTGCAGTTACAATGACTGCTTTATCCTGCAGGGTAAGAAGGAGCTGCAGGTCTCCCTGTTCCAGACACTTGTGCTGCTGATGTTTAATGAGGGAGAGGAATTCAGCGTGGAGGAGATTCGCACTGCCACCGGCATAGGTTATACATATCTTAAACTAAATCATGAACTATGTAGAACAGCTATTCCTCAGAGGGAGAGATTTGCCTCCTGTATCACACTTTCAATCTCTCTGTTTGAGCACAGAGGAGGGAGAACTCAGGCGTACACTGCAATCGCTGGCCTGTGGAAAAGCACGTGTCCTTAACAAGAACCCTAGAGGGAAAGAAGTGGAAGATGGTGACCGCTTTAATTTCAACAATGATTTTAAACACAAACTGTTCCGCATCAAGATCAACCAGATCCAAATGAAAGAAACGGTAAAAATACCAGCACGTCTCATTTGTTCTCCACACAATTCTCCTCAACCAGGGTGAATTTTTAAAAAACATTTAAAAAAAAAAAAATTTCTCACAGGTGGAGGAGCAGGTGAGCACAACAGAGCGTGTGTTTCAAGACAGGCAGTATCAGATTGATGCAGCTGTGGTGCGCATCATGAAGATGAGGAAGACCCTTAGTCACAACCTACTTGTATCAGAGCTCTACAACCAGTTGAAATTCCCTGTCAAGGTGATGCATCTAAGCTTATCCTCCCTATTTTAATTTTTTTCGACAGATACACATGGTAATGTAACAGCATCTGCTATTTCTTCCTCTTCCCAGCCAAGTGATCTTAAGAAGAGAATCGAATCACTCATAGACAGAGACTACATGGAACGGGACAAGGAGACTCCTAACCAGTACCACTATGTTGCCTGAGAGGGAACCCCTGTAACAGCCATGCTTTCCTCACTGCAAGCATACAGCTGGGCCCCAAAAGACCGTCATAGCCCTTCAGCCACCTCTGGTGCATATCCTTCCCTCTATCCAGAAGTCTGGACGCAGTGTTCAGATCACACAAAGCTCCAGTGAGACAAGAGACACTTGGCTGTAATGTTCCCATTCTGTGTTACCTTTGGTGGACTGTGGAATGGGGCTGGAGGGGTGCCCTTGGTTGTTGATGATTAGCATTTGTCACTTACAAAACTGTTCATGCAAAACTCAACTGAAAATAACTAGCACTTTCCTGTTTTTGTTTTGTTCATCCTCTCTGGGATTGGTATTTTTTTCCCTGTCGCACCGTTCTAAAATCACTTATTTTCTACTGTAGTTGGTTTGTCATGAGATTAAGTTTTTTCTTTCTGTTTTGTTATCCTTATTGAATGGCTGGATAAACGCCTGAGCATAAATCTGATTGGTGGTGCTTAACTTGGCAGAGCAACAGCTGTTGATGACAAAGAAGTGACTTGAAGATTGATGAAGTGGCCCAGAGGGTTTGAGTCGAATGTGTTTGGGTCAAAGGGAGGGGTCATTACACAGACGCTAAATTATTTGCAGGCAAGCCACTTGGGTATGTCTTTGGGTGTATGTTTTGACCAAAATGTCCAATGTCATGTGTTGACGTTTTTGTAGAACAGAGTGTATTCTATGTACGAGTGAGAAAAGTGAACCTGAATAAATGGCTATTTAATGATTTGACTAATGATTTGTAAATAGCCAGCTTGGGTCATGATTGCGTTTGTTTTTAGTCGTTGGTTTTATGCTGACAACTTTAATCTGATATTAAAATCAATATTAGCAAAAAAGATAAGAGAAAACAATGGTTAAATCTTTTAAAAAATGAGGACAATTAAGGAGAGTGAATAACATTGGGGATTTGTGTCTTATATGCAGCTGTGTAGTCAGTCATCAAAATGTAATACAACAAAACTAGTAATACCAGAATGTCAGAATGTCTGTTAGACATTGCAACACTATAAAACCCAGTCAGGAAGTGGATTGTTGTCTGTGCTCACACTTGACTAGCACTTGGATTTGGTCCATTAGGGATTTAAACAGCCTCCATTGTATTCAATAAATAGTAGTCTTAGCTTTGATATACGATAAAGTCAGTGGTGTAAATATCTCCAGAAACTTAGATATGTAAGTGAAAATGAAATGACATTACTTGATACTTTGGTTAATAAAGCAAGTAATTAACAGCTGATGTTACAATAATAAGCAGATCCTGAAAGTTCCAGCATGAGCCAACACTAGAGTCACAATTAATTTTTAAAAAAACCCTGCCTGTCGGTTTATTGAAAAGCAGACTGTATGTTGAGCGCCCTCAATGTGGCAGGAGGCTTCTAAGTCTTGGACAGCAGCGGTAAGCAGCCCCTGCGTTCCTTCCAGGGTTTTTCACCCCCTCGTGAAGTGATGAAGGTGTCAGCTGACTACCCACAACACACACACACACACGCACACGCACACTGGCAGCCTGCACAGCGCGATCAGTTTGTGGCTGTGTGCGCGCGCGGACTCACATGTTCACTTCCCTTATGAAACAAACTATGCTGTGGTCCAGATCACACACCAATGCACCATATAATTATAACATTAAACCACTGCAGTATTTCGTGTAAAAGTGTGCACACTTAAATGTACCCCCCTCGTGGCCGACGTGTGTCCCGTCACTCTCGTGCGAATTCCCCGAAAAACCGAGGACTCGTTCCGACAGTCATATTGTTCCCGGAAGTGTTATTGTCTCAACAGGTCAATATCACAAATATTATTATGCAAAGAAAAAAAGGTGACTGATAACAGCAAACAGCAACTGCATTAACTTTTCTCACGGGGCAAAAATTATTTTGCCTGATTATGTGTGACATTAATTTTTATTCTAGGTGTCATGAAGGCACTTCACAGAGAGAGAGAGAGAAAAGAGAGGGGGGGGGGCAGGGAGAGAAAGGGGGGGCTCACGTGACTGGGGAGCTGTATGTGCTAGCAGTTCATGTGACGACAGATTGCTTGTCCAGACAAAGTGGCTTAAACCGACAACAACGCGTTTCCGATCGCATTTTATCCATCGCCGCACTTCTCCACCGTTAATCGACCCCTTCTGCTTTGATCGCGTGACGACAGAGAAACGTAAACAACAGCAGCAGCAGTGACGCCTCGGTTTAGCTACCGGTACGTCAAGTCAAGTGCAGGTATTAGCCCGCATCTGAAACGGTCACGCAACAGCAGCAGCAGCAGCAACAACAACAAAAACAATAGTCCTGCAGGGTTTACGATTCCGACGTGAAGGATGAAAGTCTCTTACGCTTTGGCTGCGCTTCACATCACCTGCTTCACGGTTATAGGTGAGTGTGTGTTTACTCCACACGAGCACGTTCTGCTGAGGCGTCAGTGTAACTCAAGTCAATCCAATCAGCCCGTAAACAGAATAACTATTCATTGGCATTATAGTATTAGCGGAAGTAGGGCAGTGATCACAGTCTACGCGACAGTTCAACAGAACGCGACTTTCACTGCCACACAGCAATAATGACATTATAATAATATAATATATGAAGTATTATTTTTCACTGCGGGAGGTTTACCTATAAAGAAAACATGTGAATGAAGAATTAATGGTTACTTTCCCAGAGGGAGTCTTCCAAAGGGATCAATAAAGTTTTTTTCTAATTTAATCAAATGCTGATGCACTTTTTGTTATTGTAGTAATGAACACAGTAAACAGACTGATTTAAGAAGGGGGAGAAGACTTTCAATCTTGAACCAGGATGCAGAAATCATTTATATTTGTCATGATTTGACTTAATATACATTTAGATGTTTATAATAAGGAAACAGCTGCTGTATGTCAATAACAACTGAATATTAACATATATCTATACCAGGGAGCTGTCTTTCTAAAGTCTAAAATCCAAAGGTCAGCTGTTCCCAGGTAGTTGTATCAAAACAGACCTGCAAAGTCCCTGAATTCTATTCTATTCTCTTCTATTCTGTGAATATCATGGGCCAGCAGATTGCCCTTATTGTTGATTCATTTGCGTGTGTGACTGTTATGACAGCTTTGTGTTGGACAGTATGGAAGGGGCCTACTAACAGTGTTAGTTTATAAGCATTTAATCACACACTGGCACCTGGTTGCAAACAGGAAAACACTACATTTGAAGTTAAAGTAGCTGTAGTATGGATCACTGAATTATTATTTTGAGCAAGCTTCTTCTACAGAATAGTAGATTGACAGCTTGAGGACCTCTGCTGGTGATTGTAGAGTTTAAAGCCACCAGAAGCAGGATTTCCTCACAACACAAAGATTATCTTTGCTGTTATTCTTTCCACACTGTGTGTATATATGCTGATGTCTGCAGCATCATACCCTGCACACATCATCACTTTGACCTTGTGATCAGGCTGCAGCGTTGTGTCAACTGTCTGCTGTGTGTTTACGAGGTTACATTGGGGTCAAGTTTCAGCATGGCACTGGGCGGAGATGGTATCTGACACAGTTCTGTTTCCATTCGCATCACCGTTAGTAAGTGTAAATAAATATGAAACTATTATCAGGTAATGTGGATGCAGATTTTTTAAGGATATGAGTTGCTGGGCTGATAAGTGACAGCTGCCTTTTCACATATATGGACATTCAGAGTCAGGTGACAGTTAGGAGTGCATAAAGATATTAATAGCTTACAATGCAAGTGTAAAAATTGCCAAGTTGGCTGAGTGGATACATGAGTTGGTAATTGTGTGATTTGGAGCCACATATAGTTAAAATGAGAAGGCTCCTGACTGCACAAATCCATATGTGAAACTGTCATAACTAAATGCAAACATCATCACCATCATGTGTTACAAATCATGTGTTACAAATGTGCTTTTCATGTGTCTCAAAAAAATGTATACACTTATTCTGCATCAGAAAGAGTTTGTGGTTTTGAGCTCTCCATTAGCTATGTGTTGACCTCTGGTGGTGGCTTCTGTAAACAGCTCTGGTCTTTGCATTTTATAGAACAAGGCATAGCTTTGTAGAATTTATCTGCAAAATGGTTATGGTACATTTTCATTATTATGCATTATGATACTCAAAGTAACCCCTTTGTTTATAACATGTTACCTACTTGTCCAGATGGGGGGACTTTTTTATGTTTATTGTCATTTTGTATGAAGTAGTTTTGAGATGTTGAATTTTACTGACTTTTTTTGCTTATTATTTCTATATTGTGCCTTCTTGATTTTTATTTTTTTCCCCCTCAGGATGTATTCAGGCTGTTACTCTTGAGGTAAAGGAGGGAAACTCCACCTGTATTAAGGCTGAGCTGTCTGCATCATTCTCCATCACATACAACACCTCCAGCAGCACTGTATGTACAGTATACGGCTTTCCATCTTATCAAAACTGTGCCTAATTCTCTTCAGTTTATCAGCAGTGCTGTGTTTTCATGTGAATCACTTGTCATTCCTTAGAGAACAGCACAAATTTCTCTGCCTGAGTCCACCACAGTTGATACAGCAAGCAGCTCATGTGGCACAGGTGGCAGCATACCCTCGCTGGTGGCAGTGTTTGGACCCGGCTACGCACTGGGGCTGAGCTTTTCAACCAATGGGAGTGTGTACAGCGTTGACAACCTGACGCTGCAATACAACCTTAGTGACACCTCAGCCTTCCCCGAAGCCAACAGCTCCGGTGAGAACGCTGAAACAAAACTGTCCAGCACGAGGCAGAATCAGTTTGTTGTTAAAGTTTGATTCAAAAGCAATGCTTTGTATGATGCAGTGAATTGCACCTCAAATTCAAAAATAAATTAAATGTAATATCATATAGAATTTATAGCAGCTCAGAACTATAGCGATAATTTAACATGTGATCGAACTCTAACAATAACTATATAGACAACAACACACGCTGCCTGAGAGTTGTATGATAGGCATACTCAGGTATTTTCAGTCGCCACCAGCAACTAACCCAAACACCTAAACCTAACCCAAATAGGCCTGTATGTGATAGGTAACATATTATAGACCTAACTAACGTGATACATTTGCTTGTGTCCTAGATGTGGTCACAGTGGTGTCGGTTTCAGTTGGGATCTGGGGGGCAATCAACACCACCTACCGCTGTGTGAGCCCCACCATTGTAAGAGCTGGTGAAGCAACTGTCACATTCAGCGATATGAGGCTGGAGGCCTACATGCTACAGGATGACCTTAGTCCAGCAGGTATGACTCAGATTGTTTCTGTTGGGGTCCTGAGGTGATGGGTGGTGGTGGTCATTTTTATATATCTGTATTTATTTTCTTGTCACAGAAACCATCTGTGTGGCGGATGGGGCCATCACTGCAGCTCCATCTACCACTACTGCTGCTACTACTACAACAGCCGCCCCATCACCAACCCCTCCAGGGACACCTGAACAGGGCAGATACTCTGTAAACAACAGCAGTGGCACGGTTTGTCTCTTAGCCCAGATGGGACTGCAGTTCAACATCTCCTATGTCTCTAAATCTCAGAGCAAGGTAATGCGGAGCCTCACAATCAGTGACAACTGATAAAAAAAAAACTGGTAAAATAGCTGTTGAAGTAAACTTAAAATAATAAATAAAAAAATAAAAGTTTCTCTCGTTGTTCCTACGTTGCCAGATTGTGCAAGATTTAGTCAACCTGAGTCCCAATCTGACAACTCCATCAGGATTATGTGAAGCCAGCAGAGCAACCTTAGTTTTGACACAAGGGCAAAGCACCATACTCAACTTCACCTTCACTCTGGTAAATCCACCCTTCTTTCACAAACATTTCGTTGCATCGCCATATTGTGTATTCTGTTTGTGTATTTGCGGATACAAATGTGTTGCCATACACAGAACTCAACGACCAGCAAGTACCACCTGAGTGGGATAGCACTCTTCGCCAATTGGTCTGATATGACTGGTATGTGCTTTGTATTTTAATAAGCAAAATGCTCGTTTCCTCGTCACTCTGACTTGTTCCATGTAAAGACTTTTCCACATCCCTCTGCAGCACCCTTAATAGCCAGTAACCTGAGTCTGGACTACCTGCGGAGTACGCTGGGCCGCTCTTATGTGTGCAACGCAGAGCAAACTTTGATCGTGGAAACAATCTTCTCTCTCAACACATTCAGACTGCAAGTCCAGCCCTTTGGCGTCACTACCAACCAGTTTGCCACAGGTATAACTGCTTTTTGTTTCTTAACCATTGGTTTTATGGTGGTGCATTGGTCAGCTCTTGTGCCTCATAGCAAGAAGGTCCTCAGTTTAAATCCCAATTAAACTGGGGACGAAAAACTCCATAACAACAGCCTACAGCAACAACAGCTTTCTAAATATTCAAACGCACTTGAACTATAAAGTCAGAGATGTGGGAAGAAAGATGAGACAGTTGGATATTTACTGGTACTGCAATATAACATTTAATTTTCCCCTTTTCTTTTCTCTAGCGGAGGAGTGTCAGATGGATCAAGATCAGATGCTCATCCCCATCATTGTTGGCGCAGCACTTGCTGGCTTGGTGCTGATTGTGCTCATTGCATACCTAATAGGCAGGAAGAGGAGCCATGCTGGATATCAGACCATCTGAGTAGACCCCGCTATTTAACTTTAACCTGATGGACTGAATAATGGAGATGAACTTTTGCATATGAATGAGCAAATGGACATAAGTGAACAGAAGTTGTTGTTTCTCTGTAGTGAGGGCAGATTTTGGCATTCTGTGCGACCTCTCGATATTTATTTTCCTTATGCTCTCCAGTGGAGTAATAATGAGAAGCAAAATACTTCACATCAAAGATGGAGACAAATTGTATTTTCTTTATGAAATTGACCATCAGCTGCTTGAATGTACTCTGGTCTACAAGTCAGTTTGCTTTGCTTAAACTGCAGTTTTCTGCTTTAGCTATGAAATTATTATCAATAACAATTTAATATCCTGTGCGGTGAAAGTGGAATAGGAAAATTAAGGACTGATCTTATTTTTTAAAAGGTTCAGAGGCTTGTCCGTTAATGGTGAGACGAGAGTAATAACATTTCAAGTATAGTTAGTTTTAGTTTTACTCAATGCTCACTACTATTTTCCTTTAGCAAAAGATGATGCCAGTGACTGTAAGAGAAGGGAAAGGTTCTGAATCTGTCATTTCAAGAAATGTATTTTCCTTCCCATAGAACGGAGGCACAATATAGCAAGGATGGCGAGTGACAATAAAAATGTGGATGCTTTGTATAAACAATCTTGTGGTGAGGCCATGTAACTCTGCAATACTAAACCTTAAGTAAAAAGGTGGATGGGTGAATTTTCTATTCTTGCTTTTAGCCATCGTCCCACACAGAAATGTTGTGATTTCATCTTTTATTTTTCTAGAAAATGATGTGATCTCATTTTCTACTGTGCATATTAACGAACGTGAATTAAACAACTTAAAGTCCAGAATAGAGTCTTCCACTTTTTACACACAAACCAGTTACCATTTATAATTTATCTATTTTATGAGAAATAAACATGTCTCTTTAGTCAGAGTGCTACTAAATACCCTGCACTGGAATCAACGCCAAGATTATTTCTGTCCAGTGAAACATAATCTGATATCAGTACTTCAGCAGTTTGCACAGACCAAACTCCAAACAGAACAAACTTGATACACTACAATTAAAAAACTAGAGCTGCCCCCCTGCTGCGTTTACAGTGCATCACCATAATGCACATGAATTAAGAATTTTTATGTTTCTGTTGTATAATCACTTCACATTACTGTGTGCCAACATAGTATGTAATGGTATGTCAACTACACCCCTCTCTTTATCATATGCATTACTCAGACAACATTGCAAATAGCAGTACACAAGTTCCTCCGGGCTGTTAACATTATGCAACACAATTTGCCCTGTTTTCTTCAGTGTTTCTGACATTTTGAGAGTAAAGTGCATAATTCCACATTTTAACCAAGGATAATCACTTAAGATGATCTACAGCAAATAGTAACTCAACATAAAATCTTCATTTCAACAGTACTAAGAATATTTCTGTTTTGATAATATGTACATGGAGATTTTATGGAAATAATTAAGACAAAAAACTACATAATGTAAATATTGTGAAATTAGTGTGGTTAAAAAGGTGCAAACCAGCTGCTGGGTGGTCTTCCCAGTGGAATGTGTACCGTACACAACAGGTGAGTGAGTTTGACTCATGACTGTTCTGCAACAATGCGAGATTGACAGATCACCCGCAGCTTAGCCAAGGTTGCCATGGAGAGGCTTCCTGGTTCAATGAAGATTTTCTTTGGAAGGGAAGAATCAGCATGGAATTAAAAAAAAAACACTTGCAAATTATCTTTCATTTATTTATCAGGTCTTACCTGCATGAAAGTGTGGCATTCATCAACAAATGGTCCATGGGTGATCTGTTTGAAGATTTGGCAGATGTCTGGTAGCGACTGGGCCTGTTGAATCAGAGCCTGGTTGTGGTGGATCAGTGTCAGAGCTACACGAAACAGGATTTTTGAACCCTCATAGAAAAGGCAGTCCCATATCCGCAGAACTGTCTGCAGAAAAAAAGTCCTACCAGTAAATACCTGTTGTGATACACAGAATGAAGTAGACACAAACAGCTAGTTGCATAATATTGTCGGTAAACTGGGCTAGTGTAGGGAAACTACTGAAAATGCATCAACATTTGGGTATCATTTATTCTTCAAAGGTAAGATAGTTTCATGACTTTCAGTATTAGCAGTCATGTCTTTAAAACTGCATCGGGTTGGTGACAGTTCCTTAACAGTGAGAGGTGGGGAAATCTGGCTACATGTCACACTCTCCCCAGGCCAACAGAGGGAGTAAGACACAATAAGAACCGTAATGCAACTGTTGTGCGGTTTTGCCATAATCTGTTATCTGAATCTACAAGAAGTAGCAGTGGCATAACAAACACATGGATATACTGAATTTTGTAATACAGTGGTGTTTTGGTAGAGCTTGTAATATCTGAGTGATCAGACCCTAAGAAACTGCCCAACCAGTCTGATACATAGCTAAAATGATTAAATCATTTTCCGCAAATCGCATTATCCTTTTGAAACTTACCTCTACAGGCAAAATGTCTATGTAGAGGCAGATGAACCATCGGGAGACCACAAGGGTCCACATGACATTATGATCCACCATGGTCTGCCAGACTCCAGGGATTTTCATTTTCACCAGCTCTCCTAACACCTCCTGGTCCGTCTTCAGTCCCAGCATGGCTGGACTATAAAAGTCTACAACGACACACATTAGAAGAAGAAACACCTTTAATCGTCCCGCATGGGGAAATTAATTTTCTGCACATGCATTACTGTTATACATTATTATGAAAGTTGCATTAACATCTTAAATACAAAACACTATTTTGTGTGTTGTAACAAACACAAAACATCTTAATATTATTCCTGTCGCCAGTGCTGCCACGTTTAATTTTAATTTTTACTGACATTCCCTTGTTTGAGTGGGTGTAGGGTACAAATGAAAAGCCACTGTGGGTCTTAAGCCAGATAAAGACAGACAGGTAAAGACCATGTGACCTCTTACAAGATTATTTTTATCCTTGAGCAAATGGACAACCAGAACATTGACACACACACAAATGCACGCACACACGCACGGAAGTATGCACACACGCATGCCTTTCAAGAGAGTAGAACAGTGGCAAATGAAGTGTATACACACAAACCTGGTAAAATTCTGCTGAGTAGTGCATCCATGAGCCAAAATGACTTCTCTTCATCTTTTGTGATGATAAGTAGATACCCAGCAATGAAATTCATTCCCTGTAGACAAAAGACAGATACACTCGGGTTGCACATGTAGTGAGCACAAGGAGCTCTATAATAAAGCATCAAGGGAAGACACCATTGAGTGCATACTGGATATGAATAGTCAAACTTAAACAGGCTACCTGAGTGTGTGTAAGGATGAGTGGGTTCTACTTATGGTGGATGAGAGTTGTTTGATTTGCAAAACAAGGTGTGCTGGTGAATGAAATTTGCCTTTCAAATGATGAACATGATACACACGTACAGTACTTCCTTCAAACAAATAAACAAAGGCCAGTGAATACTAATTCAAGTTACTTGTAAGTACTGATATGATCATGTTGTAACTGCGTGTGCATGTTTGACCTTAAATCAAATGATACATTGCTAGATTTTCATGTAAAAATATACATTAATCAAAAAAGTATTACTTCTAGATTTCGTGTACAAAGTTTTGAAGACATTTTGAATTGTTTTCTCACCCTCCACTGCGTTTCAGTCATACAGCACAAATACAAAACAATAAAAAATATAAAATAGTGTGTCATTCTGTGACACAATAGCAACATTTGAACTAAAGGATCCTTGAGCTGAGGTATAGTATTATGCAAAAACCTGTTTAAGGCCAAGGTTCAGTATTACCTGGCAGTAGCCCACAGTGGGATTGTGGTGACCATAAGCCAGCAGCACATTGTACAGAGCTTTCAGCAGACATGGGTTGGATGTTTTGCGGAAATGGATATTGTCTGGAAATGTTCGGTTCAAGTCTGAAAGAAACCACAAGGATGTGTGGTTATACGTGAATACAAAAATAAATGAGCGCAAGAGAAACAGCAGAGTGTGGTTTCATTCAAAAGATGTTATGTTCCGATATTGTACAAACAGTAACATCTGAACTTCTACATACATTTTCAAAGATTGTGAGGCTGTAGGGAATGCTCACACAAATATTTAATTTCACAAAATGGATAATTTTATAACTTTTGTCTCATACAAATGTTTGTTACTCTGACACCTTTAAAGAGCTGTTAGCATAAAATAGATCTTGTATCAAATGCACAACCATTTACATCCTGAATGCCATGTCAGTATTTCATATGAGGAACACAGTTAATGGAGTCATCTGGTATGTAGGCCCACTCTGAACTGTTGAGCATCATTGTACCATGTGTGGCATTCTGTTAAGTTTTGCTGTGTGTGCAGCAGTGTTGGCTACTGTCAGCATTAACCATTGTGCTGCATTAGCATAGTGAATTAGCACTCATTAAGGGCACTTTCTCCTTATTTTGCATCTCTGGATTTTTTTGTTTCACAAGGAAAATAATCAATTAATGTAGGTTCATGTGTAACCAATAACAAAAGACAAGAGGAGATGTATGTGTTTGAGTATTTTCTGGTGTTAGTTTTTTTTTTTAGGATTGGTTTGATGTGTACCAGGGCTTAAAGCAAAAAATTGTTCACACCCTGACCTGTACGGATGGTCTCCACCAGTTTGGGGTCATGCTGGGCTCCGAGCAGAGACTGGTAGTATCCTGGGTTCTTCTCTAACTGGTCTTGAGCTCCACTGGCTGCCATCCAGATCAGAGCCCGATGCTCATTGGGAATCCCCTTCCGTACATAACGCTTTACTGAAGGGCAGTAGGAACAGTTATGTTTAAACCACAATTTTATTTGATTTAGGACTCACTTTAAATCTGTGTGTATTTTCAGTTTTTGCACTCACATTTTACATTCTTCTGTACCTTGCTTTTACCCTTCAGTAGTTTGGACCACTTGATGGACCTCCGGGTGAGCACAACAAGATACTCTGACATGAGCTCCTCATATGACTCATAATCAAAGTCCTCTGAGCGCTGAAAACCATATGGATCCACACTAAGCCAAAAAAAAAAACATAAGGGAAAAAACTGTGAATAACTAATTGAACATATCAGGGATTGTTTTAAGCCACTTTATCAGTTTTTTCAGATTATTATCAGAATTACCAAGCAATCACATCACAGAATTGAAAACCTTAAAAAAAAACAATGATTTGTACTATATATGGTATATCTACAGCTATGAATCTGTTTCTAGATGAGAAAAAGTTTGGTGTGTGTGTATTTGTGTGGGTTATCTAAATGTCTTAGGTAACACCATGATATTCCTGCTTAACCCTTTAATGACAGCAACATCACACCTGAAGAAGAAATGAACCAGCTGAACCAGTGATGTCATACTAGTACTGTTTTGGACATGATCAATCACAAAAGACCTTACAGCCTGAAAAGCCCACCGCACCCCATCCCTTTAGTATGCATCATAAACAGCCAAGGGTTAAACTGATGTGGCTGTGACTGTACAAGGTGAAAATAAACATATCATTACCCAAAGACTACACCTCGTCAGGGAATGTTCTTGTTGCCAAAATAAAGGTAAGGGTACACATTCAACGTTATAATGTGGATTTGTCAACATGAGACTTGATCTCAAGTTAATTCTAACAACGCAACAGCTCCTCTCTCTCATGAAATAATCATTTTACATTGACTGAGGTCTACAACTGCATTACTTCAACTATAACGACATTTAAGTCCAATACACATTTGTTGCCAATTTTAAACACAGAAAAAACTATTAAAAACTACTAAAACTGCCTGGCAATAAATCCAACCTTTGTGAAGGCAACAACAACAACTTTGATAGCATAACACCTATTTAACCTTATTTTATGTAAAACAGGTATTAAGACCCGAACTGTTTTGTGTATATTGTGTGTTTTTTCGAAAGACCTGCAACCAACAATTATTTTCATACCAGTTATTGTTTAAATATACTTGATGATAATTATAACAGTTGTTTCATACTGTCTGTTCACTTGTTTGAGAGCTAAAGACAGTGTGTTTAAGTATCTTAAAAATGCACATTATTCACATATACGCTTGAACAAGGACATTATGTGATATGTTGATTTAGGAAAAACGTAATCAAAATTTAGAAAAACACAGCTGGATATAGCAAATACTTTTTTGATAATAGGTCTCTATGTAAAACAAACCAAAAGTAGCTGTAGTTAGCTGTAACGGTATGAAGAGTAGCGGTCTAAAGTGAGGATTGATCTTCTTTGGATGAACTAACACAAAATTTGACCTGCTAATACAGATAAAAATATGTCTGTCGACGTTTCAGCGGAGCTAATTAACGTTCGTTAAGTTAGCTAACATTACCTGTCCACTCTGTCTCTGGCTCCTCCGTCGGCGGAGCGGCTCCTGTTCGTCGCCTGGTTTTTCCTCTCCATCTCCGCTTCCGCTCCAACTACGTCCCGCAAAACCGTGCTAGCGTCTCTATCATGTAACCGCGGTGGTGTTTGTCAACAGAAAAAAACAAAAACAACAACTACAAAAAACACACACACACACACAAAACGCACGAGGCTAAAGTTTAGCAACCGACTCGGAGTCACAGTTTAAGTTGAGGTAAGTTAGCTTTTAACTTTCTCCATGTTTGTGTGCGGAGAAACGGGACGGGACGCTGCTGCTGCTGCTGTTTTTCTGGGATCGACATGCTATTTTCCGTGAGGGAAAGAGTGGGAAAGCACGAAAAGACACTTGAACAAAGTCGGGGACCCGTTGTAGCTCGATATTTCAAACGTTTGGAAGGTTCGCTGGTGGCGGTTCCAGTCGTGTGGAGAGTTTTATCGCCATCCACGTGCACCTGCTGCCGCTGTTCCCGGAGTCCGAACAACACGCACGTAGCTCCGCTAACAACATCCAAACACGCCGGCGACCTACATGGATGCTATTCGATTTCATTCACATTACTCCGGTCACTTCGACTCCCTCTGCCCATTGTGCATCCACTTCTCCATGGAGGATTTTCGGACGCGTGACGTCTTCCTCGGGACAAACGTCAATCAGACCTAATGGTGCGTTTACTGGGTTCCGTAAAATCCTGTTTGCTTAAGCGAAATGTGCCGTGTGGTGCGTTCACAACGCTTCCCCTAAAGAACATGAAGCTGTACTGGTTGTATTGGCCTACTAATCAACAAAACACTTCCACCGTTCAATGACCAAACATTTGTACATTGAATGAAATGTAATGTATATTTCAGGATAATACTAAGGCTTATATCCACAACATATGAATCAGGTTTAGTTTAGCTTTGAACAACAACAGGACATCATCCCCTCTGACTCCATTCACCAGCTCCACCGTCCTGAGCTCAGCAGGGGCCCCTTCACAAGGGCCCACAACAGTACCTCCCTCCCCCTGCACCATGGTGAGCGTCCTCTGCTTCCTGGAAATAAAAGTCAGTCAGTCTTTTTAAGAAACAGAATCCTTTCGCCAGACTCATTCACCCTGAGGCACTGGGCTGATCAAATGTCTGCTGTGTTCACGGACATCCCCAACACCTCACAGAATATTTGTCATGTCACAGCCTGCTGCATAACCTGCAACACCTTCTCTGTTCCCAGGAAAATCAAAGATCGCATGATTTAATGAATAAAGAGAATGAATACAATAAGGTAATCGTATGCAGTTTTCCAAACCAGGCCAATCATTAAAGTTCAGAGGCCTTGCAGTAATTGTTGGTGTTACTGCAATAAGTCTACTTTTAATGTTCACATATTTATAATGAATGTATATGTTACAATATGCGAGAACACATGACAAACTTTGTTTTGCATGTGGGAAAAAAATTAGCATTTTGTAAATACGTTCAGGATTTATTTAGTATGTAACACATTACATGAGTGACAACTGATAACACATAGACAGACTGTCATAACTTGCACTGGTCACTCCCTTATCTTAAAATTCATGTATGGTGACCCCATCTGATACAGTGTTAGTATGTCCCATTACACCTGAAGGTACCAAATTTGTACCAACCACGCCTTCCTCAGCACAGCCACGTAGCACAGGTAAATGCAGCCATCTGTTAACCTGAGCCTCAGCTGGGCAACAATAGGTTACCTGGATTCAAATGCACCTGCGATATGAGTGATTTAAAGCTCTGACAACCATTAAAAAACATTAGTCTGCACATACAACAGATTTAAATAATAATAATAGCATAATCAACTTTTAAAAAAATACTAATAATAATAATTAATAATAATAATATTAGTAATAATAAATAAATCAGACACCATCATGACTATTATATTATATTTTTTAAGTTTATTGAAAATAAAAGAAATTAGGTTTGCATGTAAAATATTTGGAGATATACTGCAAACAGATAAACATGAGGAAGCTGCACCAATGAACATGGAGTTACACAAAATTAAATTATAATACAGCTTCAAAAGAGGATTGCCTTGTTTGATTATTCTGTTCTGCCCAAGCATTATGTCATTTTATACAGCGCGACTGTATCTGCACTATTTTTCATTACCTCATTCTGGCAGCCTACAAGGATAACAGCGTTGACAGAACTGTTTGCAACAATTCAACCTCGATAAGCTCCTGGCCAGCCAGTTAATCTGTTGTAGGTCACTCAGAGGTTATCTGTATTATTTAATTACTATCACTTATCTCTTCAATTATTCTAGTACTGTGGAGCTCTTTTATGGATTTATATGCAAATGTAGTGAGCAACATTTAATACAAACTTAATAGAATTAAAAATGATTTTGCAATGTAACAAATTAAAACAAGATAAGGGTTCACAAAAACGTTTGTGACCAAGGACATTGCCAGCAAACATTGATTCTAGGTCTGAGATTGTACGTCCCTCTCTGGCTGTCCCTATCCCTATCACTATCAGAACAAACCTAAAAAGTGAAGGTGTCTGTAAAACGTATAGTTTTGGGTTTATATGTTTGTTTTACTGATGGATCTCCATAGTTGATGGTTCTATACTTTTGTTTTTCTCTTGGCTTGTTTTGTTCAGGTTTAATCTCAGGTATTGTAACATTAAAGTTCTTACTGTCTTCAAAAGCAGGCTTCATGACAGTGTCTTCAGAAAGTCTGAAACTATGTTGCATATTAGTATCGCTTATTTCCACGTGTGAACCTTTTTCTTTTTCCTCCCAAACCTCCTCGTCTTTTCCTTGTTCTTTTGCATCTGTTTGTTTCATTTTTGTTATATTTTGATGTATGATGTCATTAGCGGTGTCTGCATCAGTGTCTTGAAAAGTTCCCATTGTCATTACCTCAGAATAAAGAGAAGTTGCTGATGTTTTAGAATGTGATGGTGGAGTTATTATGTCTGGGTCTGGGGCTGACTGAGAAGAATTCGGCTGATCTGGACCTTGTGGTGAATCAGGTCTGTAAACGCGTGGAATGACATACAGGTGCGGCCTTCTTTGAATGGTCTCATTTCTGGGCAGAGGTGGACTGGGACAAAAAATCGGCCCTGGCATTTTGGACCTGACTGGCCCACCACATTCGATAACGCACACCTCTTCGGTTTTTTCGGGCTCTTGTCGGCCCAAATAGCACGTCGGCCCACCGGGAAAATTCCCAGTATGCCAGATGGCCAGTCCGTCCCTGTTTCTGGGCTGAACTGGGTCTGGCACTGCTCTATTGTCAGTGGGGTCACTGCCTGTTTCTGTACAGGGTCCATGACTTTTGGGTTTTACTGTGGCACCAGTCACTATAGTGAAGGATTCACCTGCAGCTGACTTGCTGACAGAGAATTCTGGAGCTCCTTGAGCACCGCTCTTCAAATGTGAAACCGTTTCGGGTTTGGTTTCTTGTAGATACCACTGAGGAGAAGAATCCGTATAAGTTGACCAAACAATTGGGCAGGTCTTGATGGTTGCCACACACCAGTTCACTGAGCTCTCGAGCTGTGAAGTAAGCCTGTAAGGTTCTGGTAACGACCACTCTGACACAGACATTAAACACAAAGGCTGTGGAAGTTCATAATTTAACCTGTTGGTGATACACAGGTTCTTTTCAACTGTCGCAGTTTCACCATACTCCAATGACTTCCAGCACTTCGCATTATCATCATTAGTTTGACCATTCATATGTTTTAGTGAACAGTGCACATTCGATGTTTGATCTGAAGGCAAGTCCAACATTTGCCTCATTTCCGCTGCTTTCAAGTTATTTTCTTCTCTCAGGTTTGAATTTCCTTTGCCTAAAACAGCTATTGCCTGCTCTGGTTTTAAATCTTGCCCATTTGGTGTCTTTTGGACTTGTTTTAACTGCTGTCCAACAATTTTACTTTCCTTGAGCTTGTGTTTGATTTGTTTGTGGACAGTTTGCTCCACCATCTGTTGTTGCCCTTTTTCATAACAAGCTACCTTCTGCTTTATACTGTTTGCCACCTCCTTGTCAGTTCCCCCGGAAGATCTTTTATGGGAACATTTCAAATCACTTCCCTTGCATACAGTGGCCATGGTCTCAAACTTCTCCATTAGGGAAGATAAGAGGATCCCTCTTTGAATGAGTCTTGGTTTGACTGGCTGATTCTTCATATTCAGTCCCCTTTCTTTCTCCTCAGCAATGGCAAATTTGGCCACCATAGCCTTCACACTTCCTCTTCTCTGCACTCCTTTTTCCATTTTAGCTTGCACCATCTTGCGCATGTCATGCTCATTGTCTTGCCGTTGGTTCATCGCACCTGCTTCTCTGGTGATCAGAGATCCCACATCCCTTTGGTGGGTGATGGGAGGTTTAGGTGTAGATCTTATGAATTTTGATTGAAGGAGCTGAAATGTAGTAAGGCGGCGAGGTTTTTCTAGACGCCTGCTTGAAATTTGGTCTTTATGAGAACCTGACCAACATTTCTTAGGGAGCTTGGAGCAAACCTCTGCAGAATTTCCCTCAAGGAGCTGACTCATAGAAGAATTCGTCTTCAGTGGGGTTTGTTTCATTGAAATCTCAGGACCTCTTTGACCAGGACAATGTTCTCTTGTGTTTCTGAGTTTTAGTGTACCAGGCTCTGGCTTTTCCTGGTTTCTGTCTCCAGTGGACCACTTGGGCAGATCCTGTGTTAGGTAATGAAGGAGACTCTCAAGAATCCCTCGAAGCACCGGATGGCAGTTGCGGCCTCTAACCAACCTCCTCAACATACTGGAATCAGGGCTGATACTGGTCTTCCAAGAATCTGGTCTATGGAGAATAGAGGACATGAGTTTTTTTGCTTTGTTTTGTTTGTTTTTCCGTTACTTTTTCTACCCATGTGATATCTGAGTCAACAAACAGTGCTTCTGCTAAAACTGGATATACTAGTAGTCATTTCACACCCGGAGCAATGTACAATACTTGAAGTAAGGCGTTTTAGCAGTGCGAACTTGTTACAAGTGATTAGTTCAGGGAACTATCTGGTAGCAAATTAAGAAACTATCCACCAAAAACAAATGAAGCAGTTAAGATAAAGAGACAGGCACTACATGCATGATATATATATATGATTCCATTTTAATGGTCACATCGTATTACTATTCACCATGTAATGGTGCTTCACAATATAATACACAGTACCTGATATAAGTTACAGTGCAAACAGTAATAAATTGCAAAAAAATCATATATGCTCTTTTGTAACTCAATACAACTATCCCTAAAAGTGAAAAGCATTTCATACGTTCAGCCACATTTATCATGCACTGATAAGTGATAGTTATGTTGAATCTAGATAAAAAAATGACAGATTCGGTTCATAACATATTTTAAAGATAAAAACGAGTCGTCATTTATGCTGAGCCTAGTGTTGATACTACTTAAAGTCAATAGACTAAACCCTACGTAGACAATATTTGCAGACTTTATGTAGATATTCTTAAATCCATGAGACAACATAACTTTGTACTTAGTGTTAATCCAGGTTAGCATCAGGGAAGGAACAGGTAAGAGAAGGACATCTTCTGGAGTGAAATTCTCCATTAAGAGTTTCAATCATTTTTTCCCTTAGTTCTGTTATTCAAATTTCAGAGAAACTAGTCAGAGGGGTATTCAGTTGCCCTTGCAGTCATACTGTGCCATATTCCCTGCCATAAACTGACTTCAGATGTGCAAACAGAAAGATGATCTACTGTAATAGGAAGCAGATCTGCGGATAGTGAAGAGCAATATAAAGGAAGAAGAGAGCCATATAGGTGAGCAGGTGACAGGATGCAACTAGGGAAAGCGGTTTTAGAGTCATGTGCCGTTCCACTGATAGCCACTAGGGTTCAGGCCAGTGAAGGTCAGGATTACTTGTCTGTGCATTTCTCTGCAGCTGCTGCCCTGTAAAGTGCCTCTCCCAGCTTCTCCAGACTCTCTCTTTTGTCCAAATCCTGGTACAGGCCTGGGGGAACCTGGCTCAGGCCATGGATGAGGCCATAGAGACAACCTGCGATCAGACCTGTGGCTTCACTCTCACCTACAACAACAGTGTTTTCATGATAAAATTAAATTTGTAGTTAAATATATTTTGCATGTGCAGAACGTTGTATTCCTCACCTCCATGGAACATGGCCCGCTTACAAAGTTCAGACCAGTCACTACCTGCAGCCAGAAGGGCATCATAGGCTATCATGGGGGCATCGTGACCCCTGCGACCTGCGCGGCCCTCTGAGCTCCAGCGTTTATACACCTGGACATGGAAATAGATTAGCAAAGGTACACTGACGGTGTCTTGTTGACCAGAGAGGCTGGGCTTACCTTGTCTACCTCTTCAGCGTCATAGCGATCAGCAAACAAAGGTTTGTTCTGACCTTCTGTGTCTATCTCCCTCTCTTCAAGGTAGAACTGCCACTTGGCCTCAAAATAGAACCAGTTTTCCTGATACTCTGCATATATATACACAATCATACACATTAACCCGCAACAGTTCATTTTTATGCTCTCTCAGACACATGGATACGTCACTATATCGCATATAGAAATAAATAAATATTGATCATTCTCTCTTTTTTTTTGCATAGGAACTTAAGCTGACTTGACCAACACGATGATTCGCCTTGCACTCCAACACAAAAGGAAACGGTTTTACCTGCCATGTGTCGAATGGTTTTCCTGCAGTACTCCTCAGCCCGAGGGATGACTTTCATCAGATCTCGTCCCCATGCCACAAGAGATTTCCCCTGAATCGCATATGATGCAAACAGCGCCGTTGTCAGGGAGCCGAGGAATCCTGAAGTGAAGAATGACACAATAAGTCACAACTCCACTCGCATCTACTGACGCGGTGGCAAATCGAGTACATTTTTGTGAGGTAATTTTAAAAAAAACACCAACATTGTCACCTGTGGGGTGGTTGTGTGTCATTCTGCCAGTCTCAATGCTGACCTCCACTAGGTTGTCTATTCTCTCAGGCTGCCAGTATCGCATACCCACACACATCGCCTTCGCAGCTGCCCCGAACCCAGACCCTGGACATCCACACACATTTTCATATATTGCAGCTATTTTGGACAAAGAAAACAAAGATATACACAGTCTCCAATAACCTTTTTCATTGAAGGGTGTATGCCAGGCGAGCAGGAAGTTGTGTGGTTTGAGGTGAACACAGCCTTCCACTGTGGCAGGATCAGGGGCTCTTCCCTGGAGAGACACCATGGCTTCCACATAGAGACGCACCAGTTCACGGTATAAGTCCTCTAGACACCAGTAATCTGCACACACACACACGCACATATTGTGTCATTCATGCCTGGCATTCAAGGCGAGATGAGTAGTGTTGAGGTGAGCTATGTTTAGCCTCACCCGGCCACACAACAGATTAGAAGCAGCGTGCCTGCAGAGTGAGTGGAGTCACTTCCAGCCCTACACCACGAGGTCAACTGGGATTCATGAGCAGAGACTCGTCCGTCGCCCGTCCTGCTGGAATTTGTTTATGCTTTTATTATGTGGGTGTGAGAGAGAGCAACAGTCTGTGTTGACAAGGAAGGATCACTGAAATATAATGGCTGAGGGCTTTGATGATTGTCAGGGATTTTCACCCTCTTGACAGGATTCTGTTACGCTGAGGATGAGCCGGGACAGACATATAATATGTGACCAATACTTGAATACTACAAAAGCCATTCGTTAGAGAATCCAGTCAGTGCTATGATCGACAAAGCCATGTCAGTGGTTACATTAACACATCACACTTCACATATTTTTGACCTGCCCATTGTGTGTGTGTGTGTGTGTGTGTGTGTGTGTGTGTGTGTGTAGGTTGCATTGTGGCTAAATAGAGCTTCCTAATCTTCCTAAGATGTCATCACCATCTCTCGGGGACCACTGTCATTGACTTTGAGCTGCATCTGCAGCCAAACATGATACTGGCAGATTATGGGGCCGTCTGTCCTGCAATTGTTTAGTAATGGAGAACCGGGGATCAGCTATTTTAGACTGTTCTGTCCTGGTAACTCCTGGCCGCTCCTGATGAGATGGCATTTGGGTGAGGGCATTCATACATTCATAGGTTTTGACTTTGATGTCCCATTGCATGGTACATTAGCATGGTTTGTCATTCAGGTGTGGTCTGCCAGGAAGTGGTTAGCAGCCTCGGTTGACTGTGGAGAAGGAGCTATTCTGGTCCATCTAAATGGAGAAAGATTAAGCCTGTGTCTATACCTCAAGGCCCATAATAGGTTGTAATAATACATCAGAGAAACAGACATAGATAAGATACAGAACCTTTGGTTTGGTTAGTAAATAGTTTAAATTAAATTACATGAATCTGATGTGTTTTCAGCTGTCTTCAAATCTGCCTGTTAGCACGCTTTGACTTTCACTGTAAATAAACGTACCTGTTATAAGTGCTTCTGCTGTGGTCATGTGCATCAGCGTTGCATCACTCAGGGGCCAGTTATCAGGGTCCAGTTTCAGGGCCCCCAGTCCCCCCAAAGAGGCCAGTTCCTCCTGGATCTTTTTGCCTGAGGTGCAGCCTTCCCAGCGGCCCTTTCTGTAACCCAGCGCATCACCGACAGCGCCGAGGATCATGCCAGCCTTAAATTTCTCCATGATACTGGGCTCTGCTCACAGTGGCTCAACTGGCTGACCATGGAAAAACACGACAACACACTCACAGTTACACAGCCATGAAAACTTCACAAACTTTCTTGCCAAAAAAAAAAAAACAAATCTTGAGGAAAAAAATAATTCAAACAGCTCCCACAATGTAAGATTTCCACTTGACCTGGGACTAACCCAGAGCTACCTCATAATTCTACCTCAGAGCTAGTTTCTCGTCTCATACCAAGGGGACACAGACACACAAAAGCATCACACTATCAACCACAGTGTCTTTGTGTTGGGCGGCGTTGAGTTCAGCTGGGATCAGGTGTCTCCTAAAAAGGCAATCCCCATGGCCCTATCATCTGTAAGCTGGGTGTGAAAGGGGCGAGGGGGACTGGATGCACTGGAAGAGATGCTAATGTGCTGCAGGGCTGGATTGCAAGCTTGTCAGCTGGTGCTGGACTTTGTTGACATTGCACCAGTCCTGTGGGAGGAGGGTAAGAATGGAGCATCATCCCAGCTGATGCCCACTTCCACCCACTCCACGAGCCCCCTTAATCCTTACCTCACTATTTTAAACTTTTTTATGAATCATCTCAGCTAATCCACTCTCCAGTTACATGAACAGTGGCCACACTGCATTTAATAATCCTCAGATTCTTCTTATTCTATGATTTAATGCAAGCAACTTCATGGTGGTGATCAATCATACACTTCTCAAGTGTCTATTGGTCTGTTGGTGAATGTTGGCAATACAATATGCAAAGAGTAGGAGTAGAAATGGCATTACCAGAAGAGCCAATGATGATGGTACACTGTAGGAATGCAAGCTGATAAGGAACAACTGTCACCATGATGACATTTTGCACGCATGCACTCAAACACACACTGCTTTACAGTGATTTCTTTTTTGTCCCATGCACGACCTACATTATGTTCATCTCAGAAATTAGTCAGTGGTCTGGATAAAAACTTGCGGACTCCTAGCCACACACACACACACGCGTATGCATAGTTAGTTGTTTTATTTGATGAAAGTACTCCCGTTAAAAACAACATGCTTTACTGACAAAAGGAAACAATGTGTGGTACAATTCTGTGACAAAACATAATATTGGTGAATACCAGTTGTCTCTCTGGCAAAAAATGACACTGTTATGGTAGAGAATGATCTGTACGACAAGAAGCTGTTGACCACAGATTTGACGAGGAAAACATCTGTAATGTACCATATTAGCGTACTGAATACTGGAAAATCTCACGTTTTCTCCCTCCTGCACCACGGAAGTCAGATTGTACAGTCAACAATAACAATCAACCAGGTAAAGTTTTCATGATTGATGATTCATTTTCTTGATCTCACTGTCTTGACCATGATAGGTTTATACACAAGTTTAACAGTGCAGACATTTCAAAACATATTCCGTTGAAGCAACACATAGCTTCCTTATTTAAACTGTTTTACAGTCATCATCTAGATTTCTTGCCATTTCGTTGCATTCAATATGACACAGAAATCACAATGATCAACTTGTGAGTCAACTTCACCAAGTCTACACTCTTATACACAACCACAGTTTATTACTGACGTTAAGTCTAAATAAATATGAACATTTCAAACGTCAAAGTTTGACAAACCTGCTAATAAATATTTATTTCATATGGCAAAGATCTGATTATGACGAGAATTGACAGAGGAAGAGCGTCACTCATCGGCTGTTTAGAACAGAAAGCAGGGTTAATACTGATGTAAAAACATGGACCTGGATGCTACGGGCCGACTGGTACCTGAGCTCTACTTTCTGTCAACTGTTTAGCTGGGAGAGGGAAGGAAATTAACACACAGACTAGCTTAGCATTTATAATGGCACTGAAAATGCAACACCATCTTTTGCAAGGAGGAAAGCGCTGACAGAGGCCTGTATAGCACTGGCTCTGATCACGTCTATCATCACAGCTAGATGTGGTCAGGTGTTCTCTTGTACTAGTGACCACATCTAGTTAAACCGTAGCACTGAACAATAGTACGCTGACAAAATTCAACACTGCATGGTCAAGCAGTGCTCATTAAAAGGCAAGTTTTTCTCTGCTGTAGCTCTACAGAGCTTTAACATGCCTTCATAACCCTACAATTACTAATACACAAGACACAGACAAAAAACTCAAACACCTAAAATACTCTTGGCTTGGATGTAGATGTTCATGTTAAAAGGTTTAGTGTATACGTGAAATGCACTGTCATGTAAACTCAGTAGCCCTGTACACAGCGCTGCCTGATATTTAAAGAAAAATCATAAAACAACAGAAAAAAGTGTAAATCAGTGCAGTTTGCAAGTCATCACCTGGATAATAGTAATATAATAAAACAGTCAATGTGCCAGTCAGTTTCTCTTGGTGTACAGCAGTTTACACACTGCAAAACCAAAGACACTAAAACAATACAGCATTTAAAAATGAGGAGCCTACTGTAAATGCTTCTTGTATTCTAGTCATGATTATAAATGTCACGTTTTTCTTTTTTAAGATACACATTTTTGTTTTTTTCTAAAATTGAGTGGATTCTTGTTTCTATGAGTACAGTGTTTTAACTGTAACAAGAGCGATTCTGCTGGTGCTGAGCTCAAAAGCATGCTGCTCTGTCCACTTGTCAGTCTGAATATAAAACATGGATCTGGACTTTATTTCACTGTCAACAATTGTCACTTAAATTCCCATGAAAATAAAACCAAATGAAAATCATTAGTATTGTATTCTAAAAAAAGGCAATATGTTTCACTCCATCCTCCCCATGAACACACACACACGAACACACAGAAAAACACGCAAGCACTCTTTCTCCAATCTGTGTGATTGTTAGAGAATACACATTCTCAACCTTAATGAAAATAGTGTAGATAACTTTTTTCTTCCTTAGCATCTATGGCACTGCTTTAAACGAGCTCACAAAAACATGCAGACAGTTCAAACATACAGTTCCACTCACAATTTACAATAAGAGGCCACATCCTACTGCATCTATAATTTAATCCTCTGCATCAGATGAAAGCTCACTTTTACTGTGCCCCCTCACTGTGCGCAGGTTAGTGAGCCGAGACTATAGCAGCAGTTCGAAGCTGCACCCATCTCTGATTTCCCCCATGAGCGACAACTTTAAAAAGGTACCCATCATTCTCAAGTCTGTCCTTGCCAGCAGACAACAAAAAAAGGCAAACAACAAAAAACTCTCCAGTTGATTTACTCCTGCTTTCTTCTCTGAAATTATTTTCCAGGTCACGCTCCAATCAAGGCATCTTATGCAGTTGGAAGAACAATCTTAACAACAAGCTGCAGACAAGCTTATTGAGAAGTAGTCTCTTTTTGGCTCATTTGTAAAAAAAATTCTCGTTCAAATAAGAAAACTGGTAGAAACACAGATTCCATCCGAAAGGCTGGGGTGAACATTATGTCATGTTGCCTTTACTCCCCGTCACAATAGGCCGAGCAAACTCAACAAAATCATCTATGAGGACAGGCCATGCCCCTGAGGAGAGAAGAGAGCACAGAATAACAGAATATTGAGTAACAGAATTTTGATTAGTTGTCCTTAGCTGTCCTTACAGCTTAATCAGAGGTCTTTACTCTTTGCGAAAAGTAACAGTATGGATGAGTGTGATTATTAAGTATTGAGCGTATCTGTTAACTACAAACATTCAGTCAGGTATCTAAACTAAAAACCTGTAGACTTCAATGTGAAGGAATGAGATAAACAAACATGAACAAACAACTGGTTGCCTGGTTTTAGAACTTATTACTGCAGCAGCAAAACAGTCAGCCACCAAACCATTCACCAGTGCCCCCTGCTGGGCTTGACATTCGTAAAAGTTGTGGATTTGGTTTTATGAATGGGGGTGATGGGGAGCAGATTTACACTAGATGTGCTTTCATAAAAATCAAACATACATATAGAATGCTAAAGTGATTATAATTTATTCTCCTTAAATAAAATCACGATAAGTATGATTATAGTTGTACAATGCTTTCCAGGATTAAAGGTGATTTTCTAACACTAAAGAGTCAGATAAAGAAATAGTTACACATGGTTTTAATTAAATAAATGCCAACTTTTTAACTCTGTGTTTTCCTGTATTATCTTTGAAAAAACGTCTACAAATTACACTCCTGCTTGTAAGGCTAAAATACTGTGATTCTGTGAGATGAATTTATTTTAATTTGGTCAACTTAGATTAGCTGGATGATATGAGGACACATTTTAATCGTCTTGTAATGAAAGGATCAAACTAAAAATGTATATTTTACATTATTTAAACGGTCTTTCAAAAGCTCACCTTCCTCATCATAGTTTGACATGTCATCTGCAATCATATTGCCAAAGTCCAGAAGGAGGTTCCACGTGTCCTTGGGTATTGACCGCTTGTGATGCTCCTGAATGCAGCACAGTTACAGGACAAAAAAAGATCCATATGTACTGTATTCACATTAGGAGATGTGGTGAAAACAACAAACTTACAATGTAATGAAAATCTATTTACTGACTTTAAATATCATGTATCATGCAACACAGACATGTAGTAAAGTAACGGCGAGAAAACAAAACCTAGATTGACCATCTGATAAAATGTATCCACACCCACCAGCAAGAACCGGTTCCAGAGATCTAAGAACTTGAAGCGATCAGTAAGAACTAGATTCCAGTAAGCCACAGCCATCTCAAGGTCTAAGACAGAAAGTAAAAAATCTTGTTTAGATATTAGATTTTGATTAAAATACAAGTGGACCTTTGGAAATAGCAGTTGTCCTGCTTTCTTAGTGAATCTACACACCTAAACCTTTCTGACCAGGGTTCTTTGCAAAATTGAAGGTAAACTGGTAGAAGTCTCTGAACTTTCCTGTGTCTTTCAGCTCCTGCTCCAATCTAGGGAGGATCGTCTTGAGTTTTTCTGGACTGTCACAGCTAGAAGAGACAGTGAAGACAAACAGACAACAAATCAAACAAGTTTTGTCAATGGAAGTAGTAGATAAATGAACGTAGTTAATTATGTGTAAAACAATTTGAGGTTTATGACTATTTTATGACCAATTTGTATTTTACTCTTAAAACAAACAACACAGTTAAACTCATGTACAAACAAAATAAACATCATCATTAATGTGTTTTTTGTGATTTTTATAGATTTTAGTATCAGTGTTAGTCACCCTAACTCAGCCATGCCATCCAGAAACTCTTTCCTGCTGAACTCGCACTGTGTGGCCGCCCTAAACTTCCACGCCACCACAAGAATGCTCATGCTAGCAGGGTCCAGGGTCAAGTCGTCACAGAACTGCTGGATCCCATCAATGCCTATTTTGTTTTCATCCTGGGGGTCTGGAAAAATTAAGAAACTGAACAAGTGTTACAGACACAACAGAGCGGACTGTGCTGATTAGAACATTATTTTTAAAACGCTTGCCTTTGTATCTGTTGTAGAGCTGCTCCAGCTTCTTGCGATCCAGAGAGGTTTTCATGGATTCTTTGTAGTAGAGGTCTGGGTTTTGAAAGTAGTTGTCTGTGGCGACTTCTAGTTTCCAATCATTCTGTGACAGGCAGTACACGGCTGTTCTCTCTCCGGCCTGTGTGAAGGACATGAACTGCCGAACCCTGTCCTTCTGTGATGACTTCAACTTGTGCTGTAAAGTAAGAAGGCACACAGGTAAACACTGAGTAGGAGTAAAGAGTTAGAGCAGAGTTAGTTAGGTTTAATTGTAAAATGTGTTTAAAACAATGGCCCCTTTCATAAGAAAAGAAGCAGGAGCATTCAAGTGCATCTATGGCATATTAATATAAATATGCATACAACCCAATTTCCATAAATGGATTTATTACAAACAACCACATGGTCTTTAATACTACCTCAGATTATGTGGACATGTAAAGTGTCCACTTTGCCTGGTTAGTAATCTGGTCCTGAGTATATGTGATGTAACTAAAAAAAAAGAAAAGTTGAGCCAAGGATGAACATCAACACATACACTTTCTGAAAAACTGTGTGCACCGATTCATTTACCATTAAAATCCCCTGCCTGCAAATTAATGACAAAACAAGAGTATATGGACTTGGGTTATACTTAGATAACACGTGTCAAGAGAGGTCCAGTGCCAAGTTAGAGCTGTAGGTCTCGTACCATGCGTGTAACTGCATAGATGTCAGTAGGAGTGCGTTAAGGGAAACGAAAACACTGTCATGTTCACGAGGTTCCGTTAGTTCACAAAATACCTCGCCGTGTTTATTTAATCTAGTCGGTCATCGGGGGGACTGCGCGTCTTTGGCTGAGCTGCAAGCCTGAAACACCCGATGGTCAAACAGCAAACACGGTGACAGACCAGTGTCAGGCGACCCAGATTCCCTGGGAGGGGGTCGTGTGATCCCGCAGGCTCTCTCCCGATCAGGCGCTGCAGCATCGGCGAGCTACCAAAAAGGGAAAGGTACGTGCTGCAAGTATCCGGCTTTCTCAAAATACCAACAACTGACCTTCCATCTCCCCCTCAGGTCCGACACACATCACCCTGACAATGCGACACTTTGGCTGGGGACACTCGGATCCCCCGTGCCGGTGTCTCCCCATAATGCTCAGTGACAACCGATACCGGTTTTCAGACTTGTTTAACGGGGCTAAAGAGCTGTCTCTGTTTCTCTTTTTAAATATTACCTACCATTTTATCACCCGCTGTTTTGCCCAACTTGATATACCGATAACCAATGGTGCGCATGCGTGAGAAGAGCGTTCTACCGTGGAGGCGCTGTGTTCATGGGAATTGTAGTCTTTCAACACTGCAACATACCAGGCCCCGTTTTGAAGATCTTAGTCCAGCAGCTGTGTGTATTAGCTGTCAACTGTTTCGGCAAAATGATTTATTCGTTTATTTGTTAACAAACCAGTCACGTGGGCCTCTTTATGTTTAAAAAAATCCAGATAGCCTTACTGTAGTTTATCACTACATGATTTAAGTAGATTTAAAGCAAGAAAACTCGGTTTAACTTGTTCAAACTGCTGTTGTTGTCATTAAAAGGAAACAGTTTGTTGTTTAAAAGCTGTTACACAGTGTCCCTGTAAAAATTAACCCGCGATCAACTGTCAGAACTTAAAAGCACTCGCCTCAATGGAGCGGATAAACACGCCATCTGAAAACTACAACTCCCATATCAAATCCGATAAACATGTTTAGGAAGTAATCTGAAAATAGATCTGTGTTACATCGACCCCATTATAGATGGAAAAACAAAGCAACAGTTGTTCATTTTTAGCTGTGGTTTGTGTTAAAGTCTCACTGTGACACGTCTACGTGAGAAACTGCGAACATAACGCGTCAACAGAGTATTTATCTGCTAACGTTAGCTAAGTTTTGCTAGCTTTATCGTTGTGTTATGATGGCAGCGTGTGAGTGTGTCTGTGTGTGACAGCCCGAAGGAATTTGTAGGATAACTTCGCTTCACTTTCAGCGTCAGGAGAGTCGGCGTTTTTAACTTTATACACACAAACACACAACTAAACTGAACTCCGGCAGGAGAGTTAGCCAAGCGCTGCTAATAGCTTACCTGGTCGCTGTACCGATAGCCCCGAGAACTGGTCGGTCCCTGAATCGCCCGAGTTAATGATTCGAATCTTCGCACTGAATCAGGAATCACGAGTCCGAGGTCTCAATTAACCCGGATCTTACGAGTCCTTTAGCTGGCCATTGCTAAGCATACAAGGCGAGTGAGCGGACTCAGGTGCAATAAACAAGTGGTTAAACATACTAATGTTCGTTATGTGGCTCATATATTTTATGCACATGTACTGATGATGACGATTATTCTTATTAGTATCAGTCGTAGTGGTATAAACTAGCAATACAGCATAATTTATTGTAAGCAAAACAACAACAACATACATTATAATGGGGAGGGTGGTCAAGAACACTGACTCAAGTGAACCAGATCACTCTAGTGAGTGAATCAGATTAACCCGAGTCCATAAAATGAACCGAATTTACCACTAGCCTTCACGTAGCTAGCAGCGATAGCGCTGACGGCTACCGCAGGTCGGAGGAGACACGAAGTTAGCCACCGAGCGAGCCGGTAAACGCCTGCATCGACTTCAGCTATGTGGCAGGGGAGGAGGGGTGTCCGTCGGAGTGCTGCTGCGGCACAACAACATGATTGTTCTCGCCTTCTTCCTCTGCCTCTCCTTCAGTCGTGGAGCGGAGTGAGGAGCCAGGAGAGTGTGTACATCCCGCAGGTAGCCGCAGTGTTTTCCGCTTTTATTTCACTGATGACATTGATTTAATCACTGATAAGAACTGTGTACGGTAATTTGTGCTTGGGATAGCGACGAACCCAATAACTTCCGGGTTTGTGTAAGTGCGTGGTTCATTTTGTGTGTTGTTACTCTTTTTGGGGTTTTTCAGTGTATGTTGTTGTGATTTCAGGTTAGAAATTCAGGTCTTCATATTAGAAATTAAAGTACATAAGCAAAGTTTTAGCAAATCAAAACCGGTGAGAACCAATGAAAACCTGAGCAGTGCTGCAGAGGAGATTTAATGTACCTGATAACAGTCTGTGTGGTATTGGATTATTGTTATTTAATAACACTTCCGCTCTTTATGTAAGAACATTTATTAGCGTATTAATCAATGAATCTGCTCACTATAAAAATATATATTCTATTTCAGATCACCTTGTCTGCATGGTCTAAATACAGATGCTATTTCGGCACTACTGTATTGTGTGATAAAGAAAAGCATCAAATCATCACATATGAGAAGTTAGGGACAGCAAGTGATTGATGTGTTCGCTTAAAATTTTTACCACATAGTTAAAATTTGATTGTCATTATGGTTGACATTTGAGATTTGTATTATATTTTTATTATAGACATAGACCCAACACTGCTTGAAGCATCGTCTCAAAACATTAATACAAATCATATTTGTCCTGCGCATTATGCATCAGTAATAATTTAATACTTACTGACTGGGGCCACACTGCATTTATATAATATAAGAATAATAATATGTAATTATACACACACACACACTACCTTTGATAGTACAAGTTGCAATTAATGATTTTATAGTGTCACTTGAGTAAATACAGGATTCAGGATGTTTACTTTTGCTGTTTTGTTTAACCGTGTCTGCTCTCTAATCTCAAAGATTGAAATTAGATGTACTGCCCCTTAAAATTGAATGAACAGACATCATTACTGCATATAACTGTGTATGTGTTTGCTTGTTCCTTTCAACAGCCAAGGACCAAACAGTGGCGCTATTGATTTCAGGCAACAGTAGCACAGTGGCTGTGGTCCAGTCATAGGAAGGAGGGCAGAGGAGGAGTTTGGAAAGTTAACATCACTTGGCTTGACTCATGCTTACGAAGGCACAGATCACTTTGGTTGTGAGTTGGACACATTCAGTTATTCTTCTGTGTTTCATGAAAAATGTATCAGGGTAAATTGGGAACTTTTGGCTGTGAAGCTGTTTCTTTATTTGGCACAGATTTTGGCTTTGATCCACAAATAGATGGAAATGCAGCATCACATCAGGCTTAGGGAGAATAACAAGTGGAGCTGGATTTCATACACATGTCAGGCATAGCCATGTCAGGTATCTTTAACAGAGCTCTATAAGGTGGTATTAGCCACAGGTGTATATACACAGCTGTTGTTTGAACACTTCACCTCTTACCACACCCAGCTCAAAGACCAAACTCCCTCTTAAAAGGCACATGAAATCCAAACCATATTGTGGCTCATTTAAAAAGAGATTATCTGTATCACATAAGGACTGCTTTAAAGGACTGTCAAATGAATTTTTTCTCCTTCTAAATGTTTGTGTTCATTTGTTAAAGCATAGAAAGACCAAATTTCATTAGTATGCCGCTATTGTTTAAACTCTCTTATATTCATTAATTAATTAATCATTGTTATCACCACTCATTTATTGTTGTAATGTGTCTTGATCTTTCACTTCCCCATTTCCCAGGTCTCCTATTCTTGATCAAGCTCCACACTCTGGTGAGGGCACAAGTCGAGGTTTTGGATGCAGGTTGTATTTTGGCTGCTGTGCCTCGGCCTGGTGGGGGCAGCGTCTGTGCTGCAGAAAGACCGGGTGGCACGGAAGGCCATCAAGCTCTATCGGAGCAAGGCGGTCACACAGGGTCACAGCTGGGTGGCCAGCAACTGCAAGCAGCTGGTGGGTCTCCTGCATCAGAAGCATGCGGTTGTTAAGAAGCTGTCCGCCACTGCTGATGCAGTTGGGAGAAACAAGGCCATTTCAGAGCCAGAGAGGCATTTCCAGGTACAAGAATGAGAATAAATACCAAATGGACTTTGTCAGACAGTTTTCATACCAACAGTGCAGTTTTCACATAGACAAAGGAGGTTATATTAGAGCTGTATTAACAGTTAATTTCATTCTGTACAGCTTCATAACTGGCTGATATCTGCATTCAGGTTCACACTCTGGAGGTTTTCCAGAAGGAGCTGAATGAGAGTGAGCACCTGGTGTTTCAGGCCGTGCACAGCCTTCAGAGGGCGCTGCAGGGCGACTACAGGGACGTGGTGAATATGAAGGAGAGCAGCAGGCAGAGGCTGGAGGCCCTCAGGGAGGCAGCAATAAAGGTGAGGGTGTTTATGATTATGAAATATTTTCGTGTTGTACATAGAAACACACCTCAGCAGATTAAACTGTCAGGTAGCAGTGCAATTTTTTCTTGAATCAGCTTCTTTGGAAACATTTTGTGAAGGCGTTGCGCCTTACTATTATTGTTGTAATTCTTTAACTCAATTAAGTTATATAAAATGTTAATTAGCATTTTCCTGTTCTGAATAAGTTAAAAGAAATCTGAAAGCACCTGAAAAATGTCTTCAAATATTTAATTTAATCACACAACATGCTATATTTTCCACGAGTGTATATAATCTGCAACATGTATGTCTTTGTCTGTAATTTTTACTTTACATTGGTCCGTTTGCCGTTTTTCTCACCACTCAGGAGGAGCAGGAGTACGTGGAGCTGGTGGCTGCTGAGAAGCACCAGCAGGAGGCTGCCAAAAACGCTTTAACCCGGAACAAGACTCTGTCCATGCTGGATGAAATCCTGGAGGATGTCAGAAAGGCAGCGGACAGACTGGAGGAGGAGATTGAGGAGCATGCATTTGACAACAACAAACAGGTCAGCAAACCACACGGTTCACAGTCTTGAGTTTGAGCAATTTAAAAATGATCCCTGCATGTATTTTATATGCCATGTATATCCAAATCCAGCTGTCATAAATGTGCCAGTACAAGAAAGCCTCTTCCTTACTCTGGTTTGTTTTCAAGATGAAAGGCGTGAATGTGGAAGCAGTGCTGAGGGTGGAGGATGATGAAGAGAACGGAGGGAAGAGGACTAACAAATCCAGGCTAAAGGAAGAGGAGTACGACCTGGGACTGAGCATGCTCATTGACTCGCAGAACAACCAGTATGTTCTGACTAAACCACGGGACTCCACAATGCCAAGAGCAGACCATCACTTCATTAAGGTCAGTGATTGCTTTTTCATTCAGGCCCGGAAAAGCGGTGGAGACGCTTGATAACATTTAAGTTATCTTAGCGTGGGGTCGACAGCACCAAGCCTTCTTCAGTCTGTATTGTTATGTGTGTACGCAGGACTTGGTGTCGGTGGTGATGTTGTCCCTACCTTGTGGTTGGATTTGCACTCTAGTTGGTCTTCCTCCAATGTTTGGATATATAATCTGTGGGGTCCTGCTGGGTCCTTCTGGCCTCAACAGCATCAAGGTGTGTGTGTGTGTGTACTATAGTAAGTATAATAGCCATTTTTATTGACTCTTGTGCTAGTTGTGTCTCTCTCTGTGTTCCAGTCTATGGTCCAGGTAGAGACTCTTGGTGAATTGGGTGTGTTCTTCACTCTCTTTGTTGTGGGGCTGGACTTCTCACCTGAGCGCCTTCGCAAGGTAAACAAGAGGGATATACTTTTCATCTGACAAGTCACCACGTCAATGGATAAATCAATTGAAATGACCTCAGATAAAGAGACATCCAAAGTAGACAGTACTTTATAAAAGTTCTTGAACGTTTTGGTTCAAAAGCTTTTTTTGTCCATTCTCTTTTTATGTGTGTTTTAAGTTAGTATAGCTGCTTGTAGTTACTTGCTTCCATAGACTGGTTGATAACTGTTTGTGTGTTTGTCTAGGTATGGAAGATATCTGTTCAAGGGTCATGCTACCTGAGTCTGTTGATGGTGGGGGCCGGTTTGTTTTGGGGACAAGTGTTCCGTATAAGACTCACCCAGACTGTCTTCATTTCCACGTGTCTCTCCCTGTCCAGCACTCCCCTGGTGTCCCGCTTCCTAGCAGGGGGAAGCAGGGGGGACAAGGAAGGTATGCTGCTATCTGGTCTGTGATGAACATTGGGTAATAGCTTAGCTTACTTTTTGTCATAGGCAATGTTGTGGACAGTTTAAAAGCCAGTTAACCGAGGAAGATTTTACAAGTTGGGGGGGAAATCTGTGTTTCACTAACTAGTCATGGAAGTATTGTGTTTTGTGTGTGTGTGTGTTGGACAGGTGACTTGGACTACAGCAGCGTTCTTCTTGGGATGTTAGTGATGCAAGATGTTCAGCTTGGTCTCTTCATTGCTGTCATGCCGACTCTGATCCAGGCCCAGAGTGGAGACTTGGAAAGGTTAGTTGGCATTTTTGTTCATGCGTGTGCATGAATTGCACCCATACATTTTTAAATGTTGTTGTAAATGTTGTTCTCCCTGCGCGCCACAGCCTCCTCTTTGGAAGTCTCCATGTGCTGTACCTGCTGGCCCAGGTCCTGGTGTCCCTGGCTGCAGTGCTGCTGCTGTGTTTGCTACTCAGATATTTCCTGATTGGCCCCTACTACAAGAAACTGCATGCTGAGAGCAAAGGCAACAAGGAGATCCTGGTGCTGGGCGTGACAGCGTTTGTCTTTTTCATGTTGACGGTTTGTGTTCTTTTCTTCAGATGTGTTGTCTTTTTAATTCCCAGTTAAGTACCTGCATTGTGCTGATTTCTTCCTCTCTTCTTGACTGGCTCTCCAGGTAACAGAGTTTCTAGATGTTTCTATGGAGCTGGGCTGTTTCCTGGCTGGAGCATTGCTGTCCACGCAGGGTCACATAGTCACCGCAGAGGTCATGGGATGCATCGAGCCAATCAGAGATTTCCTCGCCATCATCTTCTTTGCCTCTATTGGTCAGAGCCAACATGACCATTTATGACAGATCATAGCTTTGTTTTTGTGTTATAAGTTTTTCAAAGTTTACAGCAAGACTTAACAGTCTCATGTGTCTTTTGTGCCACAGGTCTTCACGTGTTCCCGACATTTGTGCTGTACGAGCTCACTATCCTGCTGGTGCTCACACTCACGCTTGTCATTATGAAGGTAACAGACGTTTGTCGCTTTTGCTCTTTGACTTTTCCAGGGCACTTGTCTTAGATCAGAGTTACGATTTAGATACGCGATCAAGATAACATCAGTCCCTTCCGTCTCCATTTTACAACTCCTTTCCTTCCAGTTTGTCATGGCTGTGCTGGTGCTGTCAGCGATTCTACCTCCCAGCTCTCGACACATTCGATGGATCGTCTCTGCCGGCCTCGCTCAGGTCAGCGAATTCTCCTTCGTCCTGGGCAGCCGTGCACGTCGAGCCGGCATCATCTCCAGAGAGGTCAGTGAAAACCTGACGTACAAGTGTTGAAAGTTATTTTGCTCCACTGTCTAATGCATTTGAAATTATCATCCTCAGTAAGCACATTCAAATACATAACAGCACGAAACATAAACACACATTTAAGCACATTGACATGCACCAGATCATGTTTGACAATATGAGCGATCCCTGTTCAAGAAAGTCATGGAGTTTAACATTCAAAATTCATTCATTCATTTTTTTGGGTGTCTCTGCTCAGGTTTACCTGCTGGTCCTCAGTGTCACTACCCTCAGTCTCCTGCTGGCTCCAGTGCTGTGGCGAGTTACCACACACCGGTGGGTTCCCCGGGTTTAACACAAACACTCCCATGACCAGAGCAACTTCAGAGCCAAAGTGTTCGAACGTGATGCGGCTGTTTACATGACCGGCAGCAACATCATGAGGATTAAATTTATTAATGTATTTAGAGACTGTTGTGTTTACACCCACAAGATTATGATTTGGCTTGTTAAGCCAAGTGTTCATTCCTCTTCTGAACAAATGCTTCTATTATATCATTATAAAGCACATTTTCTCCAAGCATGGACCTGGAACAGTTTTCCCCATACAGACGATATACACTATACTATAAAGATCCTTATTTCATAACACGTTGAAAAAAAAACAGAGATTTAAATTGTTTTATGAAACCCCATCACTTCTCACTGGGCAAATCCTGAAGGCTGAATCTGTGACTTAAATATCTTTTCATCCACTTTCTCATAAAAGGACACATGTACCAAAAAAGAAATTGAGTCAGTGGAAAAACATTCCCTCATCACCATCTCTCTTCTGGTTTTTGACTGACACTCATTATGTTTGCACTTTGAACCTCAAGTTTGCCTTTTCTGTGAAGCAATCACATGGACCAAATCTGTAGTTTTAACTCAACTCCATATACTGTTTTTTTTTTTTCTTTTAGGAAGTCACTTTCAGATGATTTTAAATCCATCTTTCTCTTACATGACATTACAACCTACTGAATTTTATATGATTTTAAGCTTAATGTAAACGACAGAATTGGTTTCTGATTCCAAACTTGCTACTTGCTCTTATTCATGTGAAATATGTGAAATGTGAAAGTTATTCTGGTTGTGCTATTGTGCATTCAGGTGTGATAATATATATTAGTCCTCTTACAAATCTCACACTTATCTTGAGATATGACACATTGGTAGAAAGTTAGAGAGAGAGAGAGAGAGACACCACTCCTGTGAACCAGAGGAAAGACTGTGGGGAGTGTAATCTGACTGAGAAAGCATCATCAGTTTTTTTCATCTTCAGTCTGTAATGGTATTCTTGTCTGGGAAACACATGCTACAGTTTATTCACATATTTTCTTACACTAGATTAACAAAGAGGGTATTTTCGTTTGTGTGTGTGTTGCAGGCAATAACTGATGCTCGTGGGCACATTTTGTTTGAAAATGTTCCTGTATTAATAAATTATTGAAATAAATCCATTTATTTATTAAAAGGGGCTACTTTTACTTGATTTTACATCCACTGAGTTTTGAATGAAATAAATGTATTTCTTATCCCTTGTAATGTGGTTACCCAGCGACCAGCCCATATTTGAATGGGATGCGAGTGCTTGACTGCGGAATCCTTTAATAAACAGGTCCCTGAGAGTGAATCCATGGGATCAAATATTTAATATTTAACTCTCATTCGTTAGTACAATAATATTTTTTTCTCAGAAGCAGCATTTGGCTTCCAAGACGTCTAAGTCATGGAAAGACTCTAACTCTTCACAGTGGAGAACACGTGTCAGTGTACCTGTGCTGTATAAGCTGATAACCTACAAACTCTGCAGTCAGCAGATTTATCAGAAACCTTATCACCACCACCATCATCCTATTAGTGAGGGTAAAAATACTCCACAGACTTTACTACTTTTTTTTTTAGAGATATACTGCTTTATTATTTTGAAGTGCTAGTTTTCCTAATTTATATTAAAATTCACCCCAAAGCTTAAGCTGGTTAAAAATTCCAGTGAGACTAGATTGAATTTGTATCAGAAACTTCATTGTTTTATTTAGATACATTTGTTAATTTCCTCACATATAATTTAAACAACAGATTTTACTGTTTCATTCAAAGATAGTGTAATTTTCTGTATCCAAAGAATCACATAGAAAAGCAAAATTACGTTTATAAAAACACCACACAGCACAGAGACGTACACTGTATGGACCCCCACTTTTGGGTCAAATTGAGTACAAGTGTTTTAAAGGTTGTTAAATAACAGAATCACTGTTGATCAGCAGAAACCTGCTGCCTATGACACAGACAGGCGACATGATTAATGGGGCATCTGAGTATCGTCCCTTCTGTTTTTCATTTCACTGCTTTGAGGTAGAAGATGACCTTTCCCTCATAGGGGTCATGGTAGTTTTCGTAGCTGATCTTGTCAGCGACCACTCTGCACTGGATCGTGGCCTCCTTCTCTCCAACCAGGCTGAACCGAACAGCCACCAACGGGTTGACATAAGTAGGCTGAGGAAAAGGGGGACGGAGGTAAGGCAGATAGCTGGTTACTGTTTTTTTTGTTTGTTTTATTTTCACTTTTCTGGGACATCATACAATGTACAAGCTGGATTAGTGTTCTGGATTCACTTTACTTAAATCAGTGAATAATACGTTTGGAATATGCACCCACCCTTTTGATCCACCTGCTGGTGATCGAACCTTACTTTTACAGAACCTCAGTGATTCTTGTGGTCTTGTGGTTCTGGGTCTTACCTGTGCCAGTTTTCCATAATAAGGGAAGTAAGAGAGGTCCATGATTCCTTTGTCAGGGAAATATTCAATTTTGGCCACATTGTCTTGTCCGTTCTATAACATATACCAAAAAAAAAAAAATTTAAAACAGCACTCAGCATTCAGATTTATTCTTTTTCAATTATGCTAAAATCAGTAAATGGAGATGTTGCTCACCTGTATTGTGCAGTTGACATATGGGGGACTGGCAGTATTGTTAGAAGGTAAGAAGTCAATGATCTGCAGGGATAAATAATAACAGTTACCTTTAGACTATTTTATTTACTCTCTAAGAAGGCAAATGTTCCAAGTTCCTAGTTTTTAATTTTAAAAAAATACCCTATTCATCTTAATGATGACACAAGGCATTGTGCAATTGTAGCCAAAAGTCGGGTCCTCGAGTCCTGAGCAGGCTCCCAGCATGCTTTGCATAAAGGGACAGGCCCACTTTGTGTGCTGGGGGGCAGAGAAGGTATTCTGGATGAAGTAATTTCCTTTAGTGCAGTTATAGGTGTTACATCCAGCCTGTGTGGTGTCATTGTAGGCTGAAGAAGAAAGACAGAAATAAAGATTCATGTTTTTTTTTTAATTTACCATGTTAAATATTCAAAGGAGCAAATACTGACGCTTCAGGAAGCTATGAAGGCTGTTGGACATTGACATCCAGCTGGATTTGTCTGATGTGTTGTATCTGATTTCAATGATGTCCTCTCCATACGGGTTCGGCCACACCATCACGCCTGAACATGTAAACAGAGGGCAGGTATAAGAGGCAAGGAGCGTCATGTTATTATTGTGTCAACTCCTCGTTGTCGCTTTACCCGGAGATGTTAGCCGGTCTTGGTAGTCAGGCTTGTACGGACACAAGGTGTACATTAACACATAGATAGCCAAAGAAAAGAGGGCCGTCATCACCGCGTAGAAGGCCACATAATACAGGCTGATGTACACTGTGGAGGAGAGAGGAGAGATTAATGCAGCGTGTGTGTGGGAAAACATGATGGTGTGATTGTAGTGTGGTTGCAAAGGTGTATACATGTCTAATTTTACAGAGGTCAGGGTGTCCTCTGTCAGTATGAGCTGAATTCAATCAAACAAATCTGGACCAAATCTTATCTCATAACACCAGGCTTATCGCTCCCTGTCAACAACATACTCCAAACATACACTTCACCATGGTGATTTGGAAAAGGACAGACTGGCACACACAAGTGGATCGTGTGTGGGTTTGTCTATCTCAGTACAACACATAGAAAATGCACTGCTATAGACTTAAACACACCAATAACACACAGTATAATGTAGTTCAAAATACCTCCACATTGATACTCTGAGCTGAATGTTATAATGAATTAATAATGAAACTTCGGGGCTGGTATTGAAAGAGAAGTAAACATAATGATCCACAGCTCACAGGATATACAAGACATAACTTAAAACAATACTTCACTTTGATCCACTATTTCCTAAATCCAAACACTGGACATCGGCTACAATTCCAAACAGTCAAAATTAATACTAATGCATGGAACATACCAATTTGGCAAATTTCAAGTAATTGGTCATGACATTGTCTCGTGTTAATTAAATGATGCTTAACTTGTGTTTTAAATACTTATTTGGCAAAAGCACATTGCTGCTGAGAGATCGGTTGCATCACTGGACGCTTTTAAAACTATGCAATATGAAAAAGAGTTATTTTACAAATGTCAACATGTGTAAAATAACATAACAATACAGTGGGAACAATCTATTTAACACTGTGCCATTGTATACATATTAAAAAGTTTTTATTAACTGTATGACAATTTAATTATGTAACCTAGGAGTGGTTGTTTTTTTTTCCTACCCCATTTTGTCGGTGTCCTCCCCATAAATGTCCCATTGTCCGAGTTCCAGACAAAATGGCCAAAGTCCTCACATCGCTGCCCACAGGTTCTCTTCTCCTTTAAGGTGGCCATGATGAAGCTGTGTGCTGACCAGGCTCTGCAGCAGACCTTTCCTTTCCCTTTGTTTTGTCCTCTGTCCTGTCCCTCCCCAAAAGACTCCTAGGCCCTCCTAGGTGTTTGCTGTTATTCTGGTCCAACGTCTCATTCTCTTCCCCAGTAAAAACCAAAACTCTCTCCAGAGTGTAATAATGTGTGTTATCTCATGTTCACTATTTATAAGGCCATGATAAAGTCGGCATGCAGTGGGAAAGGAAGTTGAGGTGGACCAGTACAGGAACAGGTGAACTTCCTTCTTAACTCGTGACGTCTGTTACACCAAGGATCTGTGTGTGGATCACCTTGAACTCTGAAGTCAGGCATGTAACGAAAAATTAAATCAGCATTTGCAGCCATTTTGGCCTTGAAACTTTGATTAATGCAATAAAGGAACTTTAAAAGGACGAAGATAGATGTTGTCATGGGTCACAGAACAGTAAAAACCTCAATGGTCTTTTTCTTGTCCAACCAACAAGTTGAAAGACAGACTGAAGGCTGCTAAACTGAACTAAGAAACAAAAAAAAAAGTATTTTTTCAAATAAGATGGAACTACAAAACTGTTTTGCTAGTGTCAAATGCAGCTTCACCTCTTAAAGAAGAAGAAGAAGAAGCTTTATTTGTTATTGTCACAGAACACTATACATTGAAATTTGGTCTCGGCTTTTAACCCAGCACACATGTGGAGCAATGTGTCCGAGGAGTAATTGGGATTCAAGGGCCTTTATCAAGGTCCCAGATTGGTTAGATAGTTAGATAGTTGTGCCCGCTGTCAAATTTTGCACAGACGTTGACACGTGGCCCCAAGAGGATTAATTATACAATGCTAAACACTGACGCTGCTGTTAAGCAGGTTGAATCTTGTTCACCATTTTATCATTCATTTAAGTGTTTGCAAGCTAACCACCTCTATCCTTCCTCCTTTTCGGTCTCTCCTCTCATGGGTCTTCCGTTCCCTCCTCTTTGTCGGCAGCGTGCACACGGGTCAGCACAGGATAAAGCATTACGGATCTTCAGAGTGAATAAATCCCTCTGTGGAAAGGTGATGAGTCAGGTGGATCTGTTGTGTGCGTCTGCATGTGTGTGTCCGCATGAGTGTCTGGATGTGCCTAGGAGACGCGCAGACCCTTGGGTTTAGTGGTAGCTGAGCTCTCTGTGGCTGAAGAAATCCATATCGCCTCTTCTCCACTCATTTCCAGTCATCCACATCTACCTCCATATCCTTATAGCAGAATTTCTCTGTGGTTTCTACAATCCTCTGTAGAGCACATCTCTTCATCCCTTTTCCACTGGTTCACCATGGATATCGGTGGCCTGACAACAGTGGTGGCCAACTCTGCCTACATCTCAGCCCGAGGGAGCTTTGACGGCACTGCCAACCCTGCCACCAATCGAGACAAGAGGTACCACTCGCGCCTGAAGCTGCCTCACATCACTGTGTGCGAGGGTCTGCGGGAGACTTTAGACCTGGGCTTCCAGACTGTTTGTGTGGAGCAGCCCATTGGCAAACGTCTCTTCCAAGAATTCCTTGACTCGCACAATGAGTATAAAGGCCCCTGCCGTTTGTGGAAGGACATCGAGGAGTACAACATGGCCGAGGATGAGGATCGCGTGAAGAAAGCCTGCAAGATCTTGTCCCGTTACATGGAGCCCGATGCCAAGTATTTCTGCCCCTTTCTACCTGAAAACGGCATCACCGAGGTCAAAGAGAAACACCAAAACGCTGCAGATGATCTTTTCAGTGAGATCATGGACAATGTGATGGACTTTCTCAGGGAAGTGCCCTATACTTTCTTCCTGGAGAGCATGTATCTGAAGAGATTTCTGCAGTGGAAGTGGCTGGAGATGCAGCCAATGGAAGAAGATTGGTTCTTGGATTTTCGCGTGTTGGGGAAGGGGGGTTTCGGGGAAGTGTCTGCCTGTCAGATGAGGGCTACGGGAAAACTCTACGCCTGCAAGAAGCTCAACAAGAAGAGGCTGAAGAAGAGAAAAGGTTACGAGGTCAGTCCTTTCTCACGAAGAGTGAAAACTAGATCGAGCTGCTCAAGACTGACTGCAGTTTGTACAGTGGAAACATATTATGGTCTTTTTTTATGTAAGGTTTAATCCAGCATATACGATTAATGCTGACAGCACTGGAACATTTTGATCTCCTCAGAAAGTGCCAGCTATTTTTATAAATAGGGAGCTCTGCAGTGGATCTCATAATATTGTGCTCTGTTACAATCTGAAATCTTTACATGGGGGAGTTGGTGCCTCTCTTTAATGTTGTTAAAATTATATATTATAAAATACAATTTCTCTAAATGCCTGTATCATTCTCTTTACTCCGCAATGCTTCACAAGGGTGATCAAAGCTCATACAATTTTACATGTAATGTAAAAATGTTCCCACACTGCTGTCCTTGTCTGTCCTACAGGGGGCGATGGTGGAGAAGAGGATCCTGGCTCGAGTACACAGCAGGTTTATAGTGTCTTTGGCTTATGCCTTCCAGTCCAAAACAGAGTTGTGTCTGGTCATGACCATCATGAATGGAGGAGACCTGAGGTGAGATCCAATGCATGCTGACCTGTAACAACCCAACTACAACGTTTTCCTAAACAACACATCAGTCACTCTGTCTTGATACTGTTTGTGGGGTGATACACAAGTCTGTGTGTGTAAATATGTGTACTGTTACAGGACCCTGAGTCCTCTCTCTTTATGCCACCAGGTATCACATCTACAATGTGGATGAAAACAACCCAGGGTTTGATGAGCCACGGTCCTGCTACTATGCAGCTCAGATCATCCAGGGCATGGAGCACCTCCACCAGAAGAGGATCATCTACAGAGACCTCAAACCAGAGAACGTGCTGTTGGATAACCAAGGTCATGAATAGGAAAGAAGGATCACCATTTTCGTTAAATTTAATATATGTGCACGTTAAGGAATATTTTCCCAAACTTACAAAAGTAAATACCTTGTTTTTACTTTGTTCATTGTAATTAAACAATAGTCTCTCACCTTGAATTAAACACACACATACACACGCTGTGCTGTATAAACAAACAATACCTGTCTTTTACACCTGAAGCAAGGACGTCTTTGATTTATCACAACACAACGGGTGTAAGACGTAGTTGGCAGGTCAACATTCATATCTGTGACGTGCACAGCTCTTGACATTGCCCTGGTGTTTGTTTCCACAGGTAACGTCCGTATTTCTGACCTTGGTCTGGCCGTCGAGCTCCCCGACAATCAGCAGAAAACCAAGGGCTACGCTGGGACTCCAGGTGTTGTGCAAAAAAAAAGAAAAAAAGTCAACAAACCCACATCTGTGAACACAGCCAAACCCTGAAACCCCTACAGCTCCACAGTGTTTACCCTTCTCACTCGTTATATAAATATGATATGACCATGTGACACCTTGTACTGCAGTGTAAGCTTTACACTCACTTTGTGATCATGTTCCCTGAATGAATGCACCCTGTATACCACAACACAGTGCTCAATATTAACTGACTGTAAACTATATAATCTATTGGCTGTTTCATTTCATGTTAGGGTTAGGGTTAGGGTTAGGGTTAGGGTTAGGGTTAGGGTTAGGGTTAGGTTTAGGGTTCACCTCAGCCCTGAAGAGAAAGACCACAGATTTGTTTAACTAATTAAAAAGCAACTGTGTATAGGTCTATTTGAAACTTTGAATTAGAAATGCTATCTTATCTGTAACCTAAAGGTTTTCTTTCACCTACAGGCTTCATGGCTCCAGAGCTGCTGAGAGGAGAGGAGTACGACTACTCAGTAGACTACTTCACCCTGGGGGTCACTCTGTATGAGTTTCTGGCTGCCAAGGGTCCATTTAGGACCCGGGGGGAGAAGGTATATAGAAGAATGTTTTAATAATGCTGTGTAAGTAACATGTATTTGTTTGTTTCCTCAGTCTCGTCCAAGCTGTGTGATACTAACGGACCAGTCCTCTAAACGTTTATGGCTCAACATCACCCACTTGTGGATTAATGTTGACACTGACCCTTCATTTTAACTTTCTGATAGTATTAAACTAAATTTATAGATGGATTTTATGACATAGTTATGCTGTATATCAGTGTACATCAGATAAGATATTTACTGACTCAAAGGTCAGGTCAACGTTGTACAGTGGTAAATATTCGGACGACTCTAACTTGACTGACCAGGATTTACCTGCACTGCCTGAAGATAAATAATAAATAAGAGCTTTAATATCTGGTTCATTCACAGACTTTCTTGGCCGACATGTTGGTTTTAATGATAAATTCTTCTCTGCTGTTTCTTATTTTTTTCCCCCATTTGAAGATAGAAAATAAGGTGGTGAAGAAGAGGGTCCTGAACGACCCGGTGACGTATCCGGAGAGTTTCAGTGAGAACGCCCGCTCGGTCTGCGCGGGTCTGCTGTGCAAAGAAGTCGACAAGAGACTCGGCTTCAAGAACGGGTCCTGTGACGAGATCAGGGCCCATCCCTTCTTCAGTGAGATCAACTGGAGGAAACTGGACGCAGGTCAGTTTCACAGCGATACATATGTCATCAACACCAGTTACTGTCTGCATGATATCACACTCAGTCACATCTGATGGGCATCCTGCACTGCTTCCTCAGGGATCCTCACACCCCCTTTTGTGCCAGACTCCAAGACAGTTTATGCCAAGGACATTGATGATGTTGGGGCCTTCTCCACTGTTAAGGGTGTGCAACTGGAAGACAAGGACAACGTTTTTTTTGATGAGTTCGCCTCGGGGAACATCTCCATCCCCTGGCAGGAGGAGATGATCGAGACAGGGATCTATAGTGAGCTCACAGTCTGGGGTCCAGGTGGCACTTTGCCCAACGACCTGCGCCGTGAATCCATCCTGGAGCAGCCGCCCAAGTCCTCAACCTGCACGGTGTCATGAGAGACACACTGCAGGAGCTGTTTGTGTTACTTAAGTCTTATTGCCTCAGTTTTAGAAAATGTTTTACAGTTTGGTTGACGCTTTATTGTAACGTCCTGCTCTATTGTGGCACACTTTTTTTTCTTATTTTACATAATGTTTCTTATATTTGACTTATTTTTTAAATTTGGGTTATAAAAGATGCACTGTTTAAATGTAATTTGAATGAGCTTTAAATAAAAGGCAACATTAAAGAGGAACATGGACGGTGCAAGTCTTTGCTTTGATTTGGTCAAATGTGCATTCAACACTTTCTTACACAAAACGACACATTTCTGATGATAAATAAACTTTGGGGACATGAAGCATGTTCATACACCACTGTGATAATGTCTGGACAACAACATCATTTTCCCTATGTAACAAAACCAAGATACAACTCCCCAAATAGACGTTCAAACAAAAATGGCAGCCCATCCTTCATCTCTCTCACTGAAAATCTGTCGAACAGCAGCAAAGATTTAAAAAACAAACAAACATATAGACAAATACGAGGTCGTTTGAGACGCTCTCTTGTAGCCACGCGGCCGCGCCATCTTGGGTTTTTAAATCCACGGCGTCATCCGACCCACACCAATCAGCAGCCGCCGTCCGCGCTGCGCACCAATCACCATCGCGTTCCGGCACATGCCTATTTACATATCCAATTCACCCCACTGAGACGCAATCTACACAAGAAAACAACACAAACAACAAAGATACTGAGACAAAACCACCGCAGCCGTAACGGCGTGTTTACAAAAGCTGACAACAGTAATTGTAAAATGGCCCTGGACTGATATAACATGAACAATATTCACTACAGCAAGCAGTGGCCAACGGGGGGCGCTGTAAACCAATATTAACACTGTCGTCTTCCAACATCAACATTACAGCATCACAACCAATCCCGAAACCAGACAATAAAATAATATGTACTTTTTAAATTCAATACAGTTGTATAGAGTAATATATGATGCAAGTATGTGTTTATTGAGGCGTTTAACTAAAGTAAATAATTTAATAATTTATCACTATGGTGACGTGCTCTCTCTCTCTCTCTCTCTCTCTCTCTCTCTCTCTCTGAAAAGTTGAGCGTGTCTCAGACCTCATGTCCTCCTCCTCCTCCTGCTGCTGTTCATCCAAACATGTCTGACCTGTGAGAGGAGCCTGCAGCTTGTCCAACCTGGAGGATGGAGACTATGATCTGACTCACCAGCGACTGAATAAGCAACGCAAAACGCCTTGGTTCTACTGCCTGCTCTCATTATTTCTGTCATAATAATAATTATTACTATAAATAATATTTTGTAGCGGATTAATCCGGACTGTGTGGAGATGCAGCAGCCTGAGAGCCAGCAGCCAGCTCAGCCAGCAGCCACAGACACACTGGATCCAGCAGGTACAAGTCTCAGCAGAAGAAGTTGAATGAATGACTGTAAACACAATGTTTGCAATGCATCTTCCATAAAGGGTTTGGAAGTTGTAACTGATTAAATGATTTATTAATTATTCATGTTCATCAGTTATATGCCATTAGAGCGCTTGTTGAATGTTTGACCACTTTATGAAAAAGGATCCTTTTTTGTAACAGCTTATTTATGAACCGTTTATGTACTGATATCCTGGCACTGAGTATGACCAGCATTTAACAAAGGAGGTAAAATGCAGAGAAAGCAAATTTTGATTATTGGAACTGTTACATATTCATGCTGAGGAATTCACACACTGTTTTTGACTCAACATTAGATTGTCAGTGTATATTTTCAGGAAGAATGCCGATATAAATGTTAGTAATCTTGTATCAGCATACAGACTTTCACACCTATGATAAGTCCTGCATTTATAAACATTAGGATGAGAATAATTGAGGTTTCTTGGCTAGGTCTAAGAAATTAAAAATAAAAAAAGAAAGAGGATTTCTTCCTATTCTGTAAATTTGAAAGTTATTATTCTTTATATCTAAGCAATAATGTATTAATCATTGGTTTAATTAAGAAACATTATTATCAGGAAGAAGTACTTTTTTTTACATTTTAATTTAACAGGCCTACTTTGTCACAGCAGTGTCTTTCAGTGTCACTGTCAGAAAAGCTCAGGTGTCAATAATAACAGTCACGGTGTCGCTGTTCAGTCCAAGTGTCCCAGTAAGACAGGACCGCAAGACAGGGAGCCAGGAGGCATAATACCAAGCCCCTGAAACTGAAGAAGCTGAATGGAATTCAGCCATCATTCATTTTATTATTTACACCAGGGACAGCTGCCAAAATGTCAGCTGGGCATGAGGCTTAATTAGTGCTTTGTGAGCAAAAGGTTAGGAAATATCTGCCAAAGCAAACGCATGTGGCTCATCGAATGTGTCTCAGCAACAGGTTTGGATGGGTTGTTGTTGTGGTTACGGTATTGTTGGAAAACATTACAGTCCTTCTCCCACAGCTCATCACAAGAGGTGGACGAGAGAGATAATTTCTCATGAAAAAAACAAAAATCCTGCACGTCCCTGGCAACTAAACCTTATATACGTGGCACCTTGTTATATGAAACCAAGCAACAGTATTTTATTTTTTTAAAAAGGTGTAATTAGCCATCATCCGCTATCACAGTAAACACTGCCTACACTTTCATTATTGGTATTTATATTCAGTAAAAGAATGAATTACGTCTCACTGATGAGATGTCTCCCTCTCACCACATAGCGTCCTCATTGTTGTCCTCAGATCAGTACATGATTCGGAGGAAAACGGCCCTGTGGGTGACTGTGTCTCTGCTGGCTCTGGCTCTGGTGGTCGTGACTGTGGGTCTCGTCTCGGCCACTCGCACCGACAACGTGCCCGTCGCTGGATATTACGGCGGCATCATTGTGAGTGACTGTGACCTTTGATCACACTTTCCCAATGTTTACATTTCTTTCTACTGGCACTGAAAATTCACGCTCATTAACCCTTGCAAAATAAAATACGCTGACATGGGGTGTGTGTGTGTGTGTGTGTGTGTGTGTGTGTCATCTCTTTGCACCTCCAGCTGAGTTTTGGAGCCTTTCTGGGCATTGTTGGCATCCACCTGGTGGAAAACCGAAAACCGATGGTGAGTCTGTTCCTCTCTGATAATTGTTGCAACACATATTTACAATCCCATTCTAATGAAGATTTCATCTCTCCGGGTCATTTGACACCTTTATGGTCCTCGCTGTCACCGCCCACTTAATCACACTGGGATATTATTGCATGCATGGCTGGCAAATGAATACAGGCCTACCTGCACGAATCACTGCAGACACGCCAGCAGATGAATGCATTTTGTTCTTATTAATACACCAACGTCAACAACTCAGACGAGTAGCAAACCATTTTTTTCAAGTTGTACGCAACTAAATTATAATGTTGATCGGCATCTGCTGCAAGCGCAAACAGGCACATATCAACTTTTCAAGGGGATAACGTGCACATTTGTTGTGGTCACAGCTTCTTCTTCTTCTGCTGCAGCAAAGTGGCCAGAATGATTTGCATATGTTTAATGATTTAGAAAACATGGCCCCGTTCTTGTTGTTTACAGTGACGGTTTGAATTGTAGCCCTCTCAAGGTGACTGCCATCAGCTTTTTAAGCTTAATAACATTCAAACTCTAAAAATAAGTCATTGTTCTCGGAAGACAGGACACACACACGCACACACACACACACACACACACACACACACACACACACCAAAGGATTATGTTACAGACTTTGTAAATTCTCAAAACTGGAAAATTGCTTGGTTATGAGCAAAAATCAAATCTGATTACTCAATGGCAGCGCTCTTGGTCTTTGTGCCCAGGTCGGTGTACTTGACTGGATTTGTGGTTGGGAAAAGTGAACGTGATTGGCTCTGGATTTCGGTGACAGGAGTGGGGAAACTGCATTAGTATTGGACAGTCACTGACAGGGCTGCTATATGACGGACAGGGACACGGATAGAATATCATCCTCTGCATATAATACCTCTCTGTACAACACAAGGTTCAAAATACAATTGTGTCAGTGACTTGGGATTAGACAGAGAGCTAACATTTGTCTGAAATGTTATTGGTTTGGTGGCTAATAAAGACAAATGTAAGTTTAAGGCCATTGGGAACCAGAAACTGTGTAATTTAAGGAGTATTGTCGGTATCATGTGAACAGTCTGGCAAACCTAGCATGAAGCTAACTGTGTTACCTTCTCTAAACAGGACACCACTGACACAGAAACTTTAGAAGAGCGCCGGGCCTTTTTTGTGTCCTAATTTTTTTTGTTGCGTCATGTTAGCGTGCGTGTGTCTCTCATGTGTTTCATTCATCTTCTGTGTGAATACTGAACTCTTTCTTTCAAAATAAAGCCAAGCCACTAATTATTAGAATTTATGAAATTAAAAACACGGGAAAAGGTGGAAAACTGACATTTGTTCATATCGCTAAATACAGCAGCTTCACCTCTGAAAGACTCTGTGATGTAGCTTGTGTTTTCATTAATGACAATAGGTTTTCCCTAAGTGATAACAAAGGTAGCTCTGTGCCCGTTCCCTGTGCCTGACTATTGTATACCAGTGGTTGTTATGAATGTTTCATGTGACACCCAGGGTGTCGTGTGCCTGGTCAGATCACCAGGTCTTAGCTTACGCAGCAGTGTACTGTATCTAACCAAGTCCACATGTTCTTCTATTCGAGCTATTTACAGCGTGGAACGATGCTAATTTATTGGCAAAATGCAACGACGCCAACCTACGATTATTACTATTATTACTATTATTACTATTATTACTATTATACTTCATACACAGGTCCAGTTCATCCCACTGTTTTCATTTTTGTACCAATTAACCACTAATCAATTACTGAAGAACAAAACAGTGATATTTATTGATAATGGAAATGGTTGATTGAAGTTAGTTATGTCTTATTTGTTAAAAACCCAATTTAAAAACAAAAGAGGTCGGTATAATGTTACAACGTTAAGAGAAGATACAGGTTAACGTGACGTTAACGGTGCGATTGCTGCCACATCACGACTGCTCTGCCCTCTTTTCTTATGGGGCCCTGTGGCACGGTGTTCGCTCTGACAACCGGTGTCTTCTTCCCTCCCCTGTCTGTGGCGTAGCGCTGTAACACGAGCGCCAGCTGGCAGCCGCTCATTAAAGAACAACTAACCCAGCCACAATCGCCTGGACACCGGAGAGCTCTTGGAGCTTCTCCTGCTTCCTGGGTCTCACAGCACTTTGCCCCTCTGACCTTTTAGAGTAATAGAACTGTGAGCAGCCAGCGAGATGGCGAGTTGATTGACTGACAGACTGATTAGATGTAAAAATGAAAATAAACCACAATTAAAAATAAATTCCCTCAGGCTCCAGGTCCTGCTCTAATACTGTAATACTACTGTAATACTGTGTAGGATTATTTGATGACTCTTTATGAATCAGCTTCATGTAGCTCAGGTTCTTTGCTCTGTAGTTACGACCTGTAGCTCACCGTCCTTCTGGTCACCTTGTAGACAGTGACCCTTCTGAAGGGGTCATTGTATTTTACCCAACAGGTCATGGGACAATCACTTCCTATTAGATGTGTGTCCAGATGTGGTCATGATTACTCACTGGACCACTGGGCTTGAGGTGAGGACCTTGCAGCAGTCAGCGACTTCAGTTACACAACCTGTTAGGTATCTTTACAAAGCCTATACAACTCATCTGATTTCCACAAATGTGTTTTTTTTCTCTTTCCAATTAAACTTTTTTAATGCATCTCTATCATGAAGTGTTATGAACTTGATATTACTTATTACTTTAATTATCATTATTATTATTACAGTTTCACCTGAAACATTGTAGCACTATATATATATATATATATATATAGTGCTACAATGTGCTGAATGGTAACATTTATATATATATATACGTATATATATATATATATATATATATATATATATATATATATATAAAAACACTTAATTTAGCATCACTCTTACAAATTCATTGGAGTTGAGGAATAAAGTAAGCTGGAATAGAAATGAATGGACTTATCAAACGTACTTGGTCACTTGTTAACGCACCTGTCTTTTCAATATCACTGCCTCCACTGCCTCTTCTCCTAAGTGCAGGAACGTACCCACAGCGTGTCCGTCTTTAATCTTTTCCAGGATTTGATTTTTCTCTGTGCTCCAGTTGAAAAGGGGGAAGGTTGTGTGGATCGCGTGACACGGTGTGTTAAGGTGTTTTATGTGCCGGCAGCCGGTGCAAATGTGAAGTAATGCAGTTGTCAGGCTCAATTGTCTCCTCTGCTGGCCTCATCTCCCACTCGCTGCCCATAAAAGCGGAGCCATTTAAACCGCTAATGAAGTGGAGAGTCTGGACCAGGGGCTGATAAAACCCAGCCAGGAGAAGCTTTTTTTTTTTTTGGCTCTCACTTTTAATTGATGTAGCAAAATTCATTTTGAATATTCCTTTGTCAAACAGGCATTTCACTACACACCTAACATTTAATACGTAACTCATGGGCCCTGGACCAAAAGAGTCATTCAGTTTTGAAAGTTGAATCCCATTCAAATAGTAATTTAGTTCAAATCTTAAGATTTCAAATGGCATTAAGGAAAAGGGAAAACGACCAGTGCCAATAGAGGGTTAATATACTGTATGTACTGTACTGTATATAATGTAATTATACTCCACCTTAATACTGATGCCGTTATTTATTTTTTTTTTGAAATCCCACCTGCTGTTTGAGATAAATGTCGACAGCGGGGGAAAGAGCAAAGTGGGTTTAATCTCATGTTTCAGTGACGCAGGTTTTTGGTCTGAAAGGAGCAATGAAGACAGGAAACAGTGATAAAGTTTATGATCAGACATCTGTGATCAGTCAGCTGCATCTGCGCCACATCGTGTGTGTGTGTGTGTGTGTGTCATATGACTTAGACTATACATATTCTAAAAGAAGTGGGTATATGTCATTTACAAATGTGGGTGTGTTGTGATCAGTGTCTTAGGCATAATTGACAAAACAGTGTAAAAGTGTGAGATGGTTCTGTCTCTCTCTCTCTCTCTCTCTCTCTGCGTGTGTCTCACACTGGGGGAATTAGATTGACCTTGCTGGTACAAAAAGTCTGTCCCTCTGTCCCGCACATTGCCTCGTTGCCCATAAATAACCCACTAAGCACCCCTGAGTTGGCAGAACAAGAACAAGCGGCTGTACATTTCCTTTATCGCTCCGCAGCCCAGACGCCACAGGCGAGGACACACACCACCATCAGATACTAATCTTACATAGACTTTGACTTAAATTTGGATTCTGCATTCATTGACTACAAAATCTGACAGGTTATACAAACATGTTACAAACTAAAAATGGTGAAATGACATAATATTGACATGAAAATGTTTACAATATGAGTGTACAAGTATATGATATTCCCAGGAATATTAGAAAGATTATTTACAATTTTGAAGTGTAACTACGATTAAAACAATGAAATAATCAGGTGTGTTCCAGAATAACGTCTCATGACTGTACCCTCTTGTTTTCTGTCTACATCTGTCTGTTCCTCCTCCACCCACCTCTCGTTAAGCTCGTGGCAGCGATCATCTTCATCAGTCTCGGAATCATCACGTCCGTCTTCTGCGCCATCGTGGACGGGATCATCGCTTCGTTGTTCATTGTAAGTTTCACACATCTTGACGTTTCTGAAAACACGAAATACGAAGAAGAAATAAATTCAGACTGCTTCGCAAATAAATCCTGACACACATTCACACACAACAAATGTAATCTGGCACGCTAACGTCAGCAGGCGGTGGCACAGACACCAGGTAACCCTGGTAACAGGATCAGGAACTTTGTGGATGCAATCAGACAGAATTGGCACTTGACAGGTAAAATAGGACCGACTCATCATCAGGGCCTGACCTCATGAGAAGCCGAGGAAACGTTCAGCACAACCAGGCTGATTAAAGTGTCCAAAAAGTTACCCAGAATGAAAAGTTTTGTGCGACCTTGTAAGTAAATATGCAAGAACCAAGAGTTTTTCCTCACAGATGACCACTTTGTTTTTTAAAAAAAATACATCCTTACCTTCAAAACAGATCCATTATGGGATTTGTGATAAAACAGAAATTGATCAGGCTTTTGTGTAATTGAAATGTACTGAAAATGAATGAATTGTCCAAAGAGGTCACTGCTGCTTCCTTACTCTGACATGTGTAGATACACGCACTTGAACACGAACGTCCCAGTTTGTCACATCAGCCAAATGAATTTAATTTATACTAATGAGTGTGAACCGGGGGCTGAAACTCTCAGCACCGGGCCCACAAGTCACTGATATTGATCAAAGTGCTATTAGACCTCTGCGGATATATTTTGTTTGCACTCGCGGGACAGTAAAAGTCACATTTATTGCACCTTCAAGCTTTGGACGATGAAAATAATTTTATTACCTTTCACACTACGTAAGATCTAGTGCGGTTTTGGTCCCCGGGCAGTGGACGGTTTGAAACAGGTGGATGGACACAGGAGCCAAATTCAAGTCACGTGTCTGGAAACACAAAGAATATAAAATAAATATGTTTTTTAAACACACGAAGCTTAAAAAGCTTAAAAAACAATGACATCACCGTTGGGTTCGTGCATCATCTTCCACATATTATATTAATATCACATGTGCCATATCTCTGTCTGATCTCTCTGACAGCACACTAAACCTTTGGAGGAGGACATGTGTGACTTCTACACCAGCGGATCGGGCTACGCCTACGACAGCTACTACACAGAGGTGACTCTCAGTCGGCCCATATAAAACAGAACTGGGCAGACCCTCGTGCTATATGAGGCCCCAAAGTACAATCGCAAAGCAATGACAACGATTACGCCTGTGTTGTTCTCTTAAGGCCAACTGCATGAACCAGGTTCTAAAAGACAGCTTTCACACCTGTGCCTGTAACGCCACACACTTTATTAACACAACAAACAGCTGACTGCACATCTACAGGAGGCCAAACTGTCTGACTGCTACAAGACTGCAACATGTGCAGTTGAAAGTTTTGCAAGGTGTTTGGCTACATCTAGTGGTTAGATGATGTTACTGCACATAATCCAAAGTACTAAAAATGATTTTTTTTTTACCCACAGCTCACCTATACAATATTTACTTTTCTTTACTGTTCTTCCAGGGCGTGTTCATAAATACAGTGTGTGTGTACATATACATAGACTATATATGTACAGTTCAATTCTTTAAGTGTATATATATATACATATACATATACATACATATATATATATATATATATATATATAGACTGAAACTTTTATAACAAATGAGTAACTCATCTGCAGGTGACGTGTCGTCCGTTCAACAAGGCGTGCAAGCTCAAACTGAGGAGCAACACCTGCTACTGCTGTTACCTGTACAACTGTGGGAGGTGAGCAACCTAATTGACTTCCTTATAGCTCTCCTGTGATGCATGCATTTATTATCAGAGGAGAAATGAGCCAAAATAGATCATATTTCTGTGTCAACATCAACATGTTAAATAATAATATGTTAGATAATCATATGTAATGCTCCTGCTCAATGATTTATGGCAATTTGAACTAAAACCTGTGCCCTGTTCTCTCTTCCACCTCACAGTGACGAATACCATTCATCTTACTATGAGTTTACGGGTGTGAGCAGCTGCTGGGATGTGATCCACCTCTACCGCCTGATGTGGGCCTCAGTGGTGCTCAATGTGGCCAGTTTGTTCCTGGGCATCATCACTGCCGCCATCCTGGGCGCTTACAAGGACATGGTGAGCAGGAGTCCAGAAAACTAAAAGAGCAAAAACCGTAGTATATCTCTCACCATCTAATCCCAAACGTTGTTGCTGTTTCCTGCAGCTAAAGCCGACTCCTCAGTTGGCCCCCAGCCCGGGGCCGCCGCCCCACATCTTGTACAACCCAACGCAGCACATGCTCACCTACGCTGGCTTCTGTCCTCCAGGGCATACTCTGCCCGCATACCCCAACTATCCAATGTCAATGCAGGTATTAGCCAGCACCGACACAGGAAGCACTGTTCACTGATAGATGCATATTACATAGAAGGGAAAACACATATGTAATAATTCCGGGTCCTGTGTTGTCACAGACAGGGCTTATACTGGGACACTTAAACAGGGCAGAGCAATGTTTTTTTTCCCCTCAGTTTGGATTATTAGTTTGGCAACTATAGGAACATTGTATTAAATCAATTCAACAAAGAAAACACACCCGCTATACTCCCTGCATTCTCCCCTATCCCACAGCATAGCAGCAACTACCACACACCTACTACATCACAGCTGATCCCTGAGGGAGGCATCGACTCCACCTCCTGCCCGTCTGACGAAAACCAGCCGCCCTCGCAGGATCCCACTCAACCGCAGCCACATGGAGCCGCCCAGGAACCAGGAGGCTTCATGCTGACTCCCAACGCACCTGACCTCTATGGATCCACCTTCGGCCACTTGGAGAAACCTCCTCCCTACGCCTGCTGAGCACAAACACGTGGGGGACGCTGAAGAAAAGAACACATTGAACTGGTCAAGACAGAATGTAGCCCAATTGACACAGATCAGCGGCAAACAGTCGAAAGATCCGCACAGTTACTCAGTTAAACGATACATTTCATGTGTCAGTGTCACGTAAAACTAGGCAAATTGTATAGTTATGTAGTGTGTTGATATAGACATTGTTTAGTTACGACGTGTTTTTGAGGGAAACGGTGAAAAACATGCTTAGTGCTGAAAGGTAAAGGGAACACTAATTCTTACATACTACATAATAAGGATATATAGATATACATGACTGCAATCTGACAGTTGTTTCTGTATAAACTGATTGGACTACAGGTGCATTATCTCACTATACTAATTAACATACAAGCAATTTAAAGGGCTTTCTTGACACGAGAAGTGGAAAGTGAATGACACTAGTGTTGATTTTAATAATGTTTCCATGAATCATTTATGTGCACTTTAACGTTTATACACTTAATGTGTTATTTATGATGCATATTGACTGTGTTGTGTAAGGGAGTGAGGCTGCTATGAAATACATAATGTACTATAGTGACACATTTAGGAAATCCATAAGGTATAAAACAGATATATAGAGTAAGGGCTTTACCAATAATATCATATTTAAAGGAGTTCAACGTTTTTGGAAATGTGCTTATTTGTTAACCTGCTGATAGTCAGATGAGAAGATCTGTACAGTACATATCACACATGAAGCAGGACATGAAAAGTTTCTGTTTAACATAACTACATGGGATATAAATCCCTCTTTATTTTTTGAAAATACAGTTTTGCTCTATGATGTTCATACAACTGTTTTATTTTTAAGTAGAACTTTCACCGTTGAGGGAAAATGTGATGCAAAAAGACGCCTCTCAGCATTGTACACACACTGGCAGTAAAAGTGAAAAATAAAAACTGAAGGAAAGTTCAATACACAACACATATAATAAAAAAATATCACATCAAGCTGTATACTCTGCATTCATTCATCAAAAAAAACTAGAAAATGAAACACTGAAGGGGGACTTAAAGTAACAACAGAGCCCTTTTGGCATTCTCAACCACAATGCTCCTGACATTCTTTAATTTTTAGTGTATTTTGATTGCTCAGCACCTATAAAATTAAATTAAAAACAAAGTACCTAAAGATTTATGGTACATCGATCCCTGGCTATTGCTCTCTGTCTCTTAATTGCATTTCAAGAAAGAAAAAAAAACACTGTTTTGTCAATCAGCTTTTTTACGTATATGACTCAGATTATTGTTTAACTTTGGATCAACTTAAAATGTGCAGAAAACCTCGGTGAGCAGAAGGTAGTGTTTGTTTTCTGTCTTCTACAAAGCATTATACAGTCACACTATTTACATATTCAGTATTTTACAGCGCACTCTTATTACTCTCAGTAGCTTGTGTGGTGCGATTGATGCAGTGCTCTCTCTCCTTCGTGGAGAGGGCCCCTTCCTGTCTCCCTGTGCTACTATGACATCTCCATCATCTTCAAACTGTGTATGGCAGATATTAACTGTGAGTGGGTGATTCTGACGGAAAGAAGGGGCCTTTATGAGGAAGCTAGATTAAGGATTCTTGAGAACCCGGGTGTCAGACAGGTGGGAATGCATAGTGATAAAACTGCTCTGTTGGTGTGTTACAGCACTGCACCTTTGTCAAATGGGTCACCTGTTGAGACGTTTGGGTTGGTTGTTCTTAGCAGGCACGTTGTTGATTTGTAACATTGCAGGCAGCCATGGAGTGGCGCTTCAGTCACAGTCCATTTCTACCTACAACGGTGTGCAAGGTTTTCTCCAAAATACAAAGTTGTGTCAAAAAAAATAAAAATCACACCTCTTTGTAACAAAGGAAAGGTTCCTGCTTATTAGAAGCAAATAATATTGATTTACTCGCCAATTCTAACACACCAAACACTCACAAAGATCTCAGCACCTAATAGGACATTTTCTGGGCTGATGTATGACTGTTTGTATCAAGTGCCCAGTATCCATTTCACTGGATTCTACATTAGCACTTGATTATTTCAACCTTTGTGAACATGGGCCTGAGGTGAGTTAGATGTAGGCCACATGGTCACAGGTCTACCAGCTGAGCTGCTGCATTAAAGTGTCAGCCCTGCTACAAACTTCAAGCCAGATCTATATTTAAGCACAGGGCATCAGGCGGAGTGGACTGACCCAACGCCAACTATTTAACATAGAACTGGATATAGCCCTGCATTTTCTTGTAGGCTTTTAAGGCTGTGATACATGGGCAGTTTTTAAAGCAATGTTGTGTGCAGCATTTCTTGCCATATATCCAGCCTAGTAGAACCTAACCTAGTTGCTAACCAACTAACTAATCAACTGATTTACAATACTGTGAAAATCCCTGCAAACACATCTAGGCAGCAGTGTCTTCACAGTAAAAGAAAGTATGATTCTGGTTTAAGGCTTCAGCTGCACAGCATTACCTGTTCTAGTTTTTTTCTTTTTCTTTTTCACATTCCAATCTATAAGAGCTCCCCACTGGTTGATACTTTCATAAATATATTGGAAATTATCCCCATTAGCCTCATTTAACAGTTTATGGATCAGTTATGGCAGAAACCCTGGTCACTGGTGAGAGTCCAGCAGGGGGCAGGAGTGTGAGCGGATGTCGTTGTGTTTATGGATGGCCTGGTCCAAGTCCAGAGACTGTCCATTTACACTGACCTCCATACAGCCACTGTAGGGTGCTGACACCAGCGTGGACACCAAAGGAATATCATCTATAAGAAGAAATAACATGTGAACCAGCAGAACAGGAGGGAATTTGTAGGTGCTCTCACTGTGATTTAACCACAAAGATGTGATCAGTATTTACTATTTTCATTAAGACACTGTTCTGCAATTTGGCAAAAAACACAAGATGCTGTAATTAAATATAGACACTTCAGGTTATCTCCTAATTGTAAGGTAACTAGAGCAAGTTCTGATGAGTTGTATTATTTATTCAGCAACTAATAACCTAGACTGCATATACACTGCACCGCCTGATATCAGGTGTGCGTGTGTGTCCTCACCGGGAAGGCCTCCTATGAAGGTGCTGGATTGAGACAGGAGGTTGGTGGGAATTTCAGCATCCTCTGTTCGTCCAGACTGGCCATCGATTAGCAGCAGGGTCTGGTTGTCTGAGATCATCACCTGGATTTCATGACTCTCACCATCACACAGTGGAGCGGGAGAGCTGGCAATGATGGAATCACCTGTAGAAACCAAAACAAACTGACCACACAAAAGGTCAGTTTTTCAAATCATTCACAGCCTAACAATCTAATTCACATATTTTTAGTTTTTAAGTACTCACATCTCGCCATTCATCTGTGCCAGGATGATAGTTGGCCAGACTGATGGAGAGAGGAACTCTGTCCTGGTAAACAAGTGCAAACAGCATTCCGATTGCAGAAGTCGGACGCAGGGTCAACAGGACACTCAGGTTCTGCGATTCTTTAGTGAGGTGAACAGACAAACAGCTTGTCAGGACATTTTTATCAACAAACAAGAATTGGGGATAAACTGTTGACAAAAGTGCCATCAATGATGGAAGTCATCCATACAAAACAAACATGCCAAGATGAACTGCTTATTATGCAATAATATGCTAGATGTAACAGACACATGCACACACTGTACCGTAACTGACGTTGAAGAGAGCAAAGCCTGTGCCGGGGTAAAACGCTCCAGGATCCTCTGTGCTGAAGCATTGCATGTTGTCGTTGGATCTAATGGTTTCTTGTATGGAGGTGTCCTCTCCAGTCAGCCACCGCCATTCCTTCATACAGCCGTCCAGACGGGGGTTCACCTACAATATAAACACAACAACTAAGTAACTTGAAAACAACATATAGTACACGCACAAGAAAACACAGCATGTAGACCTGGTGTTAACATCCTTCTCTGATGATTTCATTAAAATTGAACAGTTCTGGGCACGTCAGTTCACACTGGGCATTAAAATGTATCAAACGCATCCTCGATGTGTCTTGGGGGGATTCCCACATGCTTTTCAACTGTAATCGGATTACCTGAGACAGATGTAAACACCAGATTCTGAACACAGTGACACAAGCACATGCGAATGTACACCTGATTTACGAGGCCATCCTCCCTAAAAGGGACTCCGCCCACAGTGAGGTTGAGTTCATGCATGCCTTTCTTCAGTGTAAACAGATCCCCATTTACTGCAATCTTCATGACAGCTTCCCTGTCAATCTTAATAACGAGACTCCGACCCTGCTCCTCCACAGAGATCTGAGAAGAAAACAAGACATCTCTTCAGCTTGTATCAGCTAATGACGCTACTGTGGACAGTGAACTGTTTTCCCTTAAAGAAACCTCAAACCTTTCTCCACTGGCCATCACTGACAAGCGGGCCACTGCTGGTGACCCTGCTGACTGTGCCATACTTCAGCTGCAGCTCCAGCCTTCCGTGATGCATTGCCAGCACAATCCAGGAGCTGTTTAGGTGACCTCCAGCAAAGAAAATCACCCCCTCAGGATCATAGGTGCGGAAGTCAAATTCTGCTGAAAAGCTGGGACATGGAGAGAAGTGGTGATGTAGGTATAAGGTGCGTTAAATAGAGTAAGTAAATATTGGAATAATAATTGACTTGAAAAAAGTGGGAGTTTATTTCTTGTCAAAATAAATGATTCTATCTTTTTGTGTATTTAAAAACTGGAAACATGCAAGGAGCAGAAAATAAAGTTTTTCTTCATGCATCAGTGGTATATTTATATTTATGTTGTACATAAATATGTTGAGCATCACGACAAAACAAATTTCTCACCCAGTGTGAATCCTCCTACGATAACGGAGCCTCACGACTGGGACGCCACTGAACATGCGGCCCAGGTAAAGAGAATGAGAGTTTTTCTTCAGAGATGGTGACAAACAAGGAATAATAGGCTGAAAAAGGAAACAGACAAATAGCAAGAAGATTAGTTATGATGCTACCTCCTTTGTAACATGTACATATACAAGAGATGCATCTTAACTCATACAACAGGTTGCTGGTATGATAATTTTAAAATAATGAAACTCAGACCTAAGCTTTTATAAGTTTTATGAAGAGGAATTCAATGAAGCTGAAATCTGATTGTGCTGGTTAACTATACAACAGTTCATGTAATTTACCTTACAGCTCCGGAGGTCCTGGCTCAGCTTCCTGCCTTGCCGACCATCACAGAAGCAACGGAAACTCCCTGGAGTGTTGAGACACTCCTCTGCGCACACACCTGTCATGCACTCATTCACATCTGGCAAGTGGCAGGGCAGGTTGAAGAAATTAGAAAAAGGAGAGATAAAGGTGATGACAAGGTTGTATAAAGGGGTTGCAGAGACGCAGAGGCCTGTTGAAGTTAACTAAGCCACGCTCGTGATGGAATTAGTCCAGACATGAACTTTCAAGGATCAGAAAAACACCAGTTTCACAAGAATGTATACATAAAAAAAAATCTGACTTATCAGGGAATGCAAACAACACTTGAGTCAAGCAGTTTTTGACTTGCCTGGGTTGCATCTCCCTGTACACACTCTATATGTGACCTTAAATGGCCATAAGGAGGTTGGCTATAATTACTGTTGATTCTCTGAGGAGGGACACTGGGGTTATGAAAAGTCTGGTTTCCACACAAGAGCAAAACAGGGCTGAGAGGTGATTGATGACTTAGACTTTCATCTTTACTCATGTTGTTGCCAACAAATCCAATGTTATCTTTATTTTATCTTATTAAACTGGGATATTTTCATATTAAATACCAATCTTTCAGCCTTATCATCAAGCAGTAAAAACATCTGAACCTTGTGTAAGTAACCTTACACTGAGCAGTTTCTGGGATATTACATCAGACATAACTTGATTGACATACAGTATATAAGATCAGATTTTGATCCCTTAATTGCAGTGACTAAGCCCCTAAGCTACTTGAAGATTATGTTTAATTGAACAGAGAGCTGTCATGGTAAATCCTTTTTGTACTCATTAACCTGGTACAAATGGATATGCAGGAAAAATATGATAGTAGAGGACAGGCACATCTACTTTGGACAACAGAGTTGCATGCAGTTGTAGTTTAGTAACAGTAGCAGCATCATGGATCTAGCACTGACCCTTTATTTTTCATAGTCATATACAGTCCACGTCCATAGTCCCTGTATAGTCATATTAATGAGTCCTTACATAACTTTTCAGTCACACTTTAAGGCAACAGTATCGTTCACATGATTTTTCTCGGTGTTGCTCATTCTCTCACAATAGATTTTTAATTTCTGTAAACATGGGTTGCCAGTTTTTTTTGGGAGGGAAGGGTGGTCAAGGTACTTGTTTAGAAGCAGCTCTTATCCCTAATGAAAGTAAAACAAAATCATACACAGAGGTTTGACTTGATAGAAAAAGTGTCACTGTCAACAATGGACCTGTTTACTCTACTTATACAGAATGTTTCAAAATGTTTTCACATTCCTTTCCTGACCTCAGAGCACAGCTGCGCCTAGTCCTGCACAGACTGAAGCGGCTCCTTAGTCAATTTTTAATAAACTGTGTGTAAACTTTGTGTGTGCATGTACATACTTACCAACACATGTCTTGGATTCATTGTCATAAACAAAGCCAACATCACACAAGCAATCATAGCTGCCCTCCTTATTCTCACAATGTGCTGATCCACACACATGTGGGTCCTCACACTCGTTCACATCTAAAAGACACAACATGAGGTCAGCTGGACAGACCAAGGACCAAGATTCAATAACACTACGGAGATCATGAAATCAGCCTCTCTGAAATCTGACCATTTCCACTTTTACTCAATGTGGTCTAAAACAAACATCAGAAAAAAAAGATCAGACACCTACATTTACAACAGTATGTTAGATTTATCATCATACGTTTAAAACTATGATTAAAGTAATACATTTACAAGGAAAAATTCTTCAGTGCTGACATGATTACAGTTGTTTGACAATGTGCATCACTGGTTTGTGGCTTACCATTACACATCTGGCGTCCCACCAACATGTAGCCTTGGTGACAGGAGCAGCGGTAACTGCCCATCGTGTTATTGCACTTATGGTCACACCCTCCATTTCTCTTGCTGCACTCATCAACATCTGCAATAAGGTTGGTAGCACAGACAACATGAACACAAGAAAAACATCATCATGGGCTGTGTGCATCATTAGGTTGTTTGGCTTGTGCTAGAATTTCCCACAGAAATTCAGGGTCAGGTTATATTTAACATAAACAACTCTGACATATAGAAATTGAAATTCTGAAAAGAAATGACACAGGATGAAATCCAAAGGTTAATATGCTATGAATTTGTACTTTGTTAAACAGCTTACAAATTACTCACACACTATGTCATTGTGGCTGAGTCTTGCAGCTGAGGGTTTAGGAGGAGTGCGGTCGTCAAGTGGAAAAGACTCAGACCAAGTCTAACTGAATCTGCCTTGGTTTTCTCTCACAGTAAGGTGGCAGGATGAGTCATAGTGGAAATGAGTGGAATGATGGTTGTGCCATAAATCTGTGTGTGCGCCTAAGTTATGTATGCTTTCCATGTCTGCTTATACAACTTAATATTTGTTAAAGTTTCCTTCAAAAATGGAATCTTTGCTCTTCTTTTCCCCTCACTTTTCAAGAGGAGACGCAGCCTCTGCATATCTAAATGTATACAGTGACCGATTTTGAGATCTAAAGACAAATTCCTGTCGTGGACTCAGTGACCACAGTTCCCGTACACACAGTTCATATTGACCTGACGCACCATTCACACATCATTAATAACAGCAGCAAAGGCAACAACAGCAACAGCAGTGGGTTATTAAAGATGCATATCAACAATAACAGCTACAATTTTAACCTAAAAAAGAAACAAATATCAGAACCAAGTTTACAGCAATGACGTCTAGGCTGAATGACAGTGCAAAAAAAGAAAGAAAAAAAGAAACCACTGCTAAGCAGCTGTACACATCTCTGTACCTTTCTCACATCTGGCTCCTGCCCAGCCTGTGAAACAGTGACACAGGAAGTCGCCCTTTTTGTCCTCACAGCGCACTGTACCTCTGTCGTTACAGGGAGACGGAGAGCACTGGTCTGGAATATCTTGAGGATAAAAAAAAGACAGAGACAGACAGTAGTAGAGGATCAGAAGTCTGCATTCACTGTGTAACTGTATACTGACACCAGGCAGAGGAAGGGCATCTTTCATGTTCTGCATATCAGAACAGTATAAATAGCCTAATGCTGATTAAGCTCTTCTGCCAGAGATGCCCTAATTCAGTTCTTCCCAACATATCTGACCTCTGTCTCGCAAGAAAAAAGATCATATTAATATTTTACTGTATTCCATTTCTTCTTCACAGGCCTTTTCACTGGAGCTCTATCCCTCACTTCAAGTTTGTGTAAGTTTGTGCACGTACATGCAAATCTTTTCTTTTTCTCTCCCTGTACAGCTTCTTTTTCCTAGCAGAGAAGTTTGAGTTCTTGACAAGTCTGGGCATGTTAGCAGGAGTTCAGAGACAGAGAAAAGGACAGTGCCTGGAGAAAATTGAGAAGTTCACATAGGTAACAGAGGAGGAACTTTCTGTGTTCATGGTATAATACAGTACTATACATGTTCATACTTCATAATACTTTCAATTAAGAAGCAAAAGCTTTATGAATCTTGATTTTCTTTTGGGGGGGGGGGGGTAGTTTATATTAGTTAAATAAACAACAACACTGTGACAGTACTGACAACCATGACAGTTTTGATCACCATAATTGTGGTATAAATTAATTCATTCATCAAATGTCCCATACAGTAAAAGCTAGAGAATTACCTTTCTAAAGAGCAATGCACATAAACATTTGAGTCTGTGGATAAAGGGTAGGAGGAAGAACTGGGAAAATTAACTCTACTTGCTGTACATACAGTACAATGAAATCAACGTTGGGCAAATATAAAGCTAAAACTACAGCCTTCCATTAAAGGTCATGTTTGTGCCATCACATGTTGGTGACATTACATAAAGTGAATTTGTGGAATGCCATAATCTGCTTTGATTCTGCCATTACACCAACAACTACACTGATACTGGAAGGGAGCTTTGCAGTGAGAGAGAGAGAGAGAGAGAGAGAGATGGTGTGTGTGGTGTATAAAAGGAGGTGGTGGTGGGGAGTCCTGTCATGCCTCTAAGCACCCCGATGCTGCAGCTGAGTCATGGACACCCCCCCCTCCCCCAACAGGTTCCTCAGCCAATAGCAGTGAAGCAGGTTTGGTCCCTTGCATCCTGACGCAGCACAAACCCCGTGCTCCCCACACGAGAGGTCTTTTTTTAATGTCAATCTTCTGCTGAGCAAACTCATTGAGAACCCAGCGCAGTCACCCGCACAGTGAGTGAGTGTGTGACGAATGAAGGGGTGTGTTTACGCACTCATCGATGTGCGTATAGGAAAAAGCTGCAATATTACTCATCGATGCTTGCTGAGATCATGCACATATAGGGTACGTTCGGGCTACGTACAGTATATGTCGTGCGCTAAAAAAAAGTGACGTGAATTTTTACTGAAATATTTAACTCCCTTTCATCATCATTGCTTCTTTTCCCAATTCATACTAAGACCCACTGCAAAATACGACTGCAGAGTAGTGATACTGCAGTGTAGCCCAACCCCACACTATAACTACGTGGCTGTCCCTGACTGTGATAACACTTGCACAGTGAAAATATAAAAGGGAGAAGAAAGAGTGCCATCTTTCAGAATGTATATACTTTTCCACTATACTGTAATCAAACCTCAACATTAAGTTAACGGAATGACAAGAGGGGATAAAAAAATAGATGATAAAACCTACTGTGGACACATGTGACCAGATCCTGTTTCTTCTTTTCTCCAAAGTCTCCAAACTTGTCAATGCAGGCTAGACAGACACAAAAATGAAATCAGAATGAAGAGATTACAAACATATAATTAGACAATCTGACTGTTATGAGCAGAGATTGGGGGTTTTAGTTCAAATGACAACTTACCTAAATACTTTGGATAAAAGTAGTCCTAAAGCACGGAAGAAGAGAGATGGATAAAGTTATGTAAGCATATAAACAAACTCTAAAGAGAGCTCTATAATCTAAACAGATGCTTACAACAGGCAGGGACGTTTCTGTTAATACGTGACATAATCTAGGATTTGGTTGTGTTTCATACTGTGCCCATGCTCATAGCAGTGAAAACAGGTTTTAAAAAGAGTATTAAATTCAACTAAGGCATTTGTCCATGTACTGTATGTATATGTTTGTTGTATGGAGACAGAGATTTCATAGAGATTACTCTGGTCTGTGTGTGTTTGTGTGTGTGTGAGCACACTCTATCTAATGGGTGCGGCCATTTGCCAGGGGCTTCCTGTGGATTTTCTGCATTCCTGATAGTAGCATCTCTCTCCCTCCTGACTGCAACACACATGTCCAGTCGGTCAAAATGTGGGTAAATGGATCAATGGAGAGAAAAAGACGTCAGAGACCTTGTGCTGCAGTCGGATCCAGATGCAGCAAGCAGAGGCAAGAAGTGTCCAGTATTAATCAGAAATCAGACAGCCGTTTTTCAAACTTAGGGAAACAGTACCCGACAGCCTGATTATAAAACTCATAGGACATTTTGTGATTTTGTGAAGATCAGCGCTCCCAGGTGACCACACGACTGGGTGATTACTAAACGTGTGCACCTCTGCAAAAGTCACCATAGAGATGAAAGAGCAGAATCTTCTGCGTAAGAGCTTTTGTTGCCAGGGATAATCACGAGTACCTGCGAACACCCCAGTCTCCCTTACTCTGCAGAGCCAGAAAGCTGCAGCAGGAGAAAATGCTAAGTCAGAGATGGGCTTTTCCAGCATAAATAATGAAGCTATGAATGAGACTGCAGAATTATGATACGACACAGTAGAAAACTATAGGCATACAAAAGCTAATTACGCAGGTGTTGGAAATGGATGACTTAGAACTGCAAGGGAAGTCAACTAACTTCACCTTTTCCCCTGAACCTACCTCTATTGCACTTTAATCCTCTTTACCTCCGCTTCCATGTCGCACTACTTTGCTAATCTCATTGACTGTCTCATTCAGTCCCTCTTGGCCACAATTCCCATTGTCAAAACTTAAAGAGTAAAGATGGAGTAAAGATGGACCACTGACCATATGCTACCAAACCCCTTAATCTGCAGTTAAAACATTATTGACTTACAAACCAACCACCGAATATGTATAAACAAACAACACAGGATGTACTTAAAACTTGTATTTCTTGGATGCTGACATTTTAATGGTCAACCCCAAACAAGACATCTTACAAAAAAACTGGCACACACCTAGGCATGTGCACAGCCCATGTTCCATGTTTTCTGACACACGGGGTTATTTACGTCTCCAGATCTGGTTTGCATATTCATCACGTGTACTACATATTCACAAGGCTTATGTTTTCACATGGAAGGAGAGGCTGACCTGCGCATTCTTGAAAGGACAGCGGAAATTAATCAGCGGTAAATACTCCTGAGCACACACAGTGTACACAACAGATTCATTTGCTGGTAAACGGAAACTAGAAAAGCAGGGTGGGAACATGTGAACCGATTAGTGAAGCAACGTGCAATACTTTGTTGAATGGAGCACATTTCTTGCACAGGAAACTGCTAGTCAGCTCCCAAAGAGATATATTCACATGCACTTGAGTGTCAGGGTTTGGAATAGTGGGCATGTGCAGACATAAAGAGATGCAGATGATGAGATGCAGGTGTTTCCCATATTTGCCAGGAACCTGGGCCAAGCGGATCCATAGCAGACAAGGCCAGATTTTAGTAAATGAAAGACATAAGGGACTGTCTGTGTGTGGGAACGGCAGCCTCTTCGCTATTACTTTGTTTCACAAACTCTGGCTTAGTCACACTGACTCAACATCTGTCACAGAAACAGACAAAACAAGGCGACAACATGCCAAGTCCCTGACATGGAGATATTATGTGCACTGGTGACAATCAGCACTCTAGACTTATTGGAGCGTGAACACCAGCAACCCAGACAATTGATCATTAGTCAGACCGCAGTCAATACAAACATGATGCACAGAACCAGTAAATGACAAATACAAATTGGCAAATGGCAAATTGAGGTAATAGTGTTTCGATTGTGTCATGTTTTTGGGAGAAGAAGCGTGTTGCGATGTTGTGACAGTAATGTTGTGTTTGTGATGGGACCTGTGTGCAGGTTCTGGTGCTATTGGACTGGCGTGATACCATATGCCACTCACAGTCTCCGGGTCGTTTTCAAACACCTCTCTGGCCTCCTCCTTGGTGCACCTCTCCTCCACACACTCCCTCTCCAAGTGTCCCTGCTTTGTCTCCTCGAAAACTTGGTTGGCCCTCCTGTGTCTGCTCAGGAACTGGTTCGCCTCTTGGGGAGACAACGAGACTAAAAATACACAAACACACTGTCAATGAATCTGGAGGGACGAGGGTAAAGGTCAGGCTGCTGGGGGAGTTAGGCAATATTCAACTGCCAAAAACACAGAAAAAAAATAAACACTGACTGGGAAGAGGTTGCGAAATATCATCCGTTAATGACTTGAATAAACCATCACTAGCCACAACACAGATGTCAAACGGGACTTGTCGGGCTAGCTAGCCACCTAGCATGTAATTGTTTACTTACTGGCGTCGGACCAGCGGACGAGCAGCAGGATTAGCAGGGCTGCCGATGAAAGGGACGTAGTCGGGGTCAGCCGCATTGTTCAGCCGCTGTGTCTGCGCCAAGCTCCAGAAACTTTCTCCCGTCCCGTCCCGTTCTGTTGACCGCCCCCCTCTCGGTCTCACAACGTCCACCCCCCCGTCTCTCAATGTCACCGCGGTTTGCACCGAGCCGAGGCTAACGGTACCGACAAACCCTGCAGGTATTCAGGTAGTCCGGCCGTTAACGTTTGTTTGTTTGTGTTTTATTATTGTGTTAAATCAGTGCCGCTGCGGAAGGTTGCGAACTAAATACGCCGTGTTTCCCGCACATATCGTTTTCGAACACGGGCAAGTTGAGCGAAACGTCCTCCTTCCTCTCTGCGGCTCAGCTCGTCCCCATTGCGGTCTTCGCTCCGTGTTGTGACCCGCTTCTGTTCCGTTAGGTCCTCTCTGTCCGGACTCGGTCCGCGGTCTGCGGAGGAAGACGGCACGACCTCCGCCGCCTGCTCCACGAGGGGGAGTAGCTCTGAGCAGCGGTAGGCAGGAGCCTGTGATGCAGCCTCCGGATACCTCCACACCATATACAACAATAATGTACTGACTGATGACTTCAGTCACTTTTAAGTACCAAAGAAAGAAAGAAAGAAAGAAATGCCACGATGCCAATACAAATGTTAAAATTTCAGATTTCAGGAAATTATGGCAACTCTTTGTGACTGGACAAAACCAAAGTAAATTCTAAATACTTGTTTTTTACCCCAAATATATTGTTGTGTTCTCATTTGTTGAGTGCAGTATGTGTACATGTTTATTTTCCAGGAAATTAAAACGTTTACTCAAGAACATAGAGTCTACAGGAATTATTTTTCTTTTAAATAAGTTGCTTAGGCAATTCTTACTTTGTTTTGCTTTTTACTTTTATTTTGTTCCTATTTTGGTATTATTACATTTTCTTAAAGTAAACAACAGCTAAGATTGAGTTAAGTAATCAGTGCAGCCATTGCACAATTTATTTTAAATTTTCCTTTCTGTTTTGTTTTCCCAGCATCATGTGTGGCACGCAGTCTGTTTTGCTTTTTTCTGTTCCCCTCATCTAATTTCTCTGTTGTTCATGCCACAAAATACAATTTAAGAAATATCTTTAAATGTAGGACAAATCACTTATGTTGAAGTAAATCAGACCTTGGTCAAACAGAGTTTTTAAAAAAGTCTATTTAAGTTTGTTGTAGCATCAAAGTCCTAGAACACAAGTAATGCAGTAAGAACAGGAAAAAAGTGGGTTCTACATACCATTGTTTTGAAAATGTGTATTAAAGAACTTGCCAATAATTATCATGTCAATCTAATTAAACTACTTTACCAAGACAGAGGCCACCTTGGTGGACTCATACACTGTTTATTAATATGTTAAAATGATCGGCATTATCATTCATGTTAAAAATCAAACACAAATGTGTAATGGCTACCAGAAAGTCATTTTTAAATACAATGACATTATGTTACATGACATTATCTATGAAGATAGATGAAAATAGGTCTTGGGTCTGGCAAGAGTACAACTGAAAACGAACTGTATCGACATAAGATTGCTTTGATAGCGTTTTACCAAAAACAACCAACTGTAAAAAGCTCCATTTAAGTTATATGTTTCGTATACAAGGTGAATTCTGAACATAGGACAACAAGGAAAAACCTGAAGATAAGGACATAACTCAAATAGAGCCATGATCTAGTGACAACTGTGGTCCGTTTTTGATTCTAACAAGGTTAAACAATTTTTTTAAGGGACAATAATTCTATCAGGAAGACAAAGCCGGGAGGGTCAGCTTTCACCACCATCATCAACCACCACATTTTGAGTCAGCTGTCTCCAAACATCTACCTCCTCGACACCAGAATTAAAGGAGATTTGGATACCAAATACCACAATTCAACAGCAGGGGAATATGATGCAGGTGGTCTCACAGCCTGGTCCACACTGACCATTTGTTTATGGGCCTACACAAACACAAGCATCTCTTGCTCAACACATGGTATGTGCACTTTAGAGCTCAGCCCTTTGTCAAAGCCTCTTGGAAAGTATTTATTTCATTACAGAAAAGTGCTGCAACTACGTCATCTAACCATCCAGTTTCCGAGTAGTCCACTGGTACGCCAGCTTTAACATTTACCTTGCTGAAGAAAATTAAATTTAACAAAAACAAACTGCTCGTAGCATTAATCTTGTAATGCTAAAAAAAAATAAGGCAAAGCTTAAAATACAACCATCTAATAAAGTCGACAAAAATGACTATAACTGTCTACCTCTATCGCCTCTTCTTAGCTCCTCCTTCTAATACACTTCGTCCCTCCCATATCCTCCGCCCTGTATATTACTCCAGTGTGTCCATAAGAGTGGCCACTGCCTAGTGAGGGGATTGAGTGTGATGCTGCAGTGAATTACGCTCACTTTCTCTGGGGCTGCAGTAGATCACTGTGGCTTTCGGGGGCAGAGGAAGGAGGGCAGGAATGGGACTTAATACTGTTGTGTTTGCTGAGTGCCTCGTCAAAGTCCAGCTGCTGGCCGTTGATACTGATGTCCATGCAGCCGTGGTAAAACGCTGTCACAGGGGTGGCAGGTAACGGGACATTGTCTTGAAAGAGAAATTACACACAGGGTTTCAACATTGTACACAAAAAAACGCTGCAACAACTTAAAGTTGAAAATAACGAAATTAAGAAAAAGGATTAAGACTTAGATTATTCTATCACGACTGAGAACAACTGGTTTTTGACTAACCTGGTATCCCACCGATATATGTACTGACGGGGTTCTGCATGGTGGTGTTGAGGAGCTGCAGTGCCTCCTGCAGGGCGTCAGATGTTATGTAGTTCACAGTTGAGGAGTTGGCTGAGATTTGGATGTCTGTGGGAGTCACATTCAGATGTAGTGTCAACCGCTCGGGGTAACACAACATCAGGGAGTCTAGTCTCGCCACAGAGACACCGTCCAAGAAAACTTGAAGGTCCTGACAACATAACAACAACTTTAATCATGTTTGTTTGTGTTTTTGTATGTGTAAAAACACACAGAGGCACATAAAGAACTCACAGCATCATATTCTCCTTTCGTTACCACGGCAACAGATAGGGGAACTGTGTTGTTGGAGACTAGGGCAAAGAGGACACCAGTGCTGCTGGACGGACGTATATTCATCTTTAGATCCACATTCCAGCTCCCAGAATCACCTTGTTAAACACATACACACACAAGAAAACAGAAATGAATTTATTTATTATAAAGGCTGAAGATAGGTTTTACACATGTGTAAGTGGAACCTACCAAATGTGTCTACTCTACATGTGTGGGTTTGTGCTACAACATAAAGCTGGTCTTTGGTTCATGTCTACAAGGCCAAAACACATAAATGTTAATGCTCCTCGTCTTTTAATCAAACAACCATGCACAGTCCTGCAGAACATCTCTGCTGAGACTTCATGCTTTTAAGTAGTTAGGACAAATAAAATGCAAATTTCCCCAGAGGGATTAGTAAAGTACAACTTAACTTACTCACTGTAGTCAATGTTGAAGTGTGCCAGTCCTGCCCCAGTGAAGAAGGATCCGCGCTCCACATACACAAAGCAGTGTTTACTCTTCCTCCCCTGGATGAACTCCTTTAGCCCGGACGCTCCCTGATTCATCAAGTTCCACCCTCTGATGCAGCCATCAAGTCGAGGGTTGATCTGACAGACGAACAGAAACAGAGAACAACAGGATGTATTTCAGGCTTTCAATGTGGTGCACACAGTATATTCCCACAAATTCACACATAAATCGATTGTCATTATGTCTGCTGGTTGATTTAGTTCTAAAGAGCATGCTTTTACATGTCACATGTCTTGCTTACAGGTTTGATGACATCAGTGCGGTTTGGCAGACCAGCGATGTAGACCTTGGTCTCCAGTTTGCCATTAACTGAAGTAAAGAGACTCTCGGGGCTGTTGATGCTCATTACTGCTTCCTTGCTGATCTTCACACTGATGCTGCTCTCCAGTTCATCCACAGAGATCTGCATGTTACACGTCACTATGACAACTGTATTCAACTCAGTGAGGGACCAGAGGACAATGTTACCATGACATAACCCTACTATTTATTTTACTTCATCAACTGCCACTTCAGCAAACACGATATCAGCCAAAGCAGAGCAACACTTTCTTACCACATGCCATTGTCCATCATTTATGGCTTTTCCACCACTAGTGAGCTTGAATGTGTGCTGGTTCTTAAACTGGACTTCAATGCGGCCGCCCCTCAGCCCTAACATGAACCAGGAGTCCTGCGAGGACTCAGCATACAGAACAACTCCCTCTGGGTCAAATGTTCGGAAGTCAAACTCTGCTGCAAACCTAACAATGTCAATGAGTAAATATGCATTAGCATTGTTTCAACAAAATTAATGTACAATACGTGTATACTTAAATCAAATCAAATTTAGATACACGGTTAGGGTAAGAGTTGGACATTGGCATTTATTTGTGATTTGTAAAAAGATAGGGTTAGGTTAAGATATAAGTGCAAGGTGTGTGTGTGTGAATGTGTGCTTACTTTGTGTTCTCTGGCAGGCGGAAACGCAGAAAGATGACAGGTAGGCCTGCAAACTGCTCCCCCAGGTAAAGCATCTCAGAGTGTTTGTGGTCATACAGGTCCACACAAACAGGGATACTTTCACAGTATCGTTTATTCTCCACCAAACGAAGACCCTGGCGACCGTCACAGTAGCACGAATAGCTGCCCACTGTGTTTATACAAGTGCTGTCGCAGGCGTTTAACTCGCACTCATCCACATCTGCAACCAAAGGAAAACAAACATTCACAAACAGCGGCCTTTGCCTCAGTGTCAGGATTTGAAAATACACAAATCTGATCTAATGTTGCTTCATCACATATTTAATTAAGTCATCAGGCAAAGTAAATTGAAGTCTCACCATTGCAGGTTTTGGACGTGAAGTTATATTTAAATCCTTGGGGACACTGGCACTCATACATGCCAGGGGTGTTGACACATTTGGCGGGTTCTTGACAGATACGGGGATACATTCGGCATTCATCCATATCTGGGAATGAACGTATAATTTGCCTTATCAGCATGTGCAGGTATGTGCAAAACAAACTGTTATCTACATCCAATCAAAAAAAAGAAAAGGGAGAGCACATTTACTAAAGAGACTCGGTCAATGTTTGTAAAGACTTTGAACTTAACATGCATTCGTGACACTCAAAGATAAACACAGACGCAGCCACCAACACAAAAGGTGGACAAATATAAAAATCTGCAAAACAACAAGTTTCTAAAAACTATGAGTAGGTTCTAATAGCCCAGTGACAGACTGTTGGACTGTTCACAGCAGAGAGAGAGGAAGGACTGTCTTTCCAGATGTTAAAAGGTTTTCACATTCTGTTATGTAAGAGGTCATATCTGGTCATTTATGGAAATAACACATGCTGTGGGACCTGGGGACAACAGCTGGGAGAGCAGGGTTTGTTATGAAGTTATGAGTTCCAATAAATAAAAAAGTATCAACATGAAAAACAGTGTCGGATGATGTATGTTTTCTCAGCTGCTTAGTAGGACTATAAGTTCCTGTCTATATGGACAGTAAACTGCTGGATGACTTCACAGTACATTACATTGCACAGTTTTTTTTCCTGTTGGGCCTGGAACCAGTAAAAATGAAACATTATTGCAGTTGAGCTGAAATGAATCAAGTCTCACCTACACAGTTGATATTATCCCTGATGAAGTAGCCCTCTTCACACATGCAGTGGAAGCTGCCGGGGACATTGTAACATTTCTGATTACAACCCGCTGAATGTTCAGGATCTGAACACTCATCAATGTCTGCAAGGGGAACACACACACATAAAGACATGTATCAGCAACTAGTTCAGTCTAATTTCAACTGCAAGATTTATTCGTTACATATTATAGGATGTTTATGGTCAACTAAAACATGTGAAATCCTAAATTATAAATCTCACCGTCCTCACAGCGCAGCCCCTTCCAGCCAGGCTTGCACACGCATGTGAAGGAGGCCTGGCCATCCACGCAGCGCTCCGAACCCTCCTTGTAGCATGGATAGGGTGTGCACTGGTTACTGATCTCTGCCATGCAACACACAGTTTTGGTCACACACACACATTCAGGATGTTTAAAAAAAATCCACATCTGAAACTACCTGGCAAAAAAGTTCAATCATCGTCATATGTAAATGCTTGGTGAAGCCCCTCACCATTCACACAGGTGCGCAGGTCTGATGGGATGGCAGAGTCAGAGTTCTGGTTGTTGATGCCGACGCGGTGTGAACCCAGACACACTGCGACAGAGTGTGGTGTTTGTCAAGATCGGTTGGTGACCAAAAACATTATCACAGCATATTCAGAAATATTCAACAAACTTACCAACATATTTAGGATAGAAGTACTCCTGCAAAAAAACACAACATTTTTAAGGTCTTAAATGTCAGATTAGACAGTGACACATTGAGAGTGTGCAGACACATTTTACTTACCACATCCAATCTGTAGCCGTAACAACGAGTCAGCAGAATAACAAATCAATGTGGATACAAATTGTTATAATTTTGCAAAAGTTCACTTTTTAAATGCGAAAATTGGCTGGTTCTCTTAGTGATAGAAAAATTTGGACTGTGCATTAGGTAAAATAATGCAATTGAAAAGGCTAGCTTCAGCTGTGGGAAAGTGCATTTGGCATTTTCTGCTCTGCGTTACAGACTAACCACTGATTCATCGGGAAGATAATTCAATTGGCCCTCTGTTAGGATCTCTGCCTTGCTTCCCATAAGTTTGATGATCGCACAAGAAGGGCCTTTTGCTCTTTCACAATCTGACCTGCTGGAATAATCCGAAACAGTGTAAGCGGAGATCCAGCAGGACCGGGGGGTCACCGCTCCACTTACCGTTTCTGGCTCGTTCTCGAAGATCTCCCTGGCCTCCTCCTTGTTGCACAGCTCCTCGATGCACTCCCTCTCCAGGTTGCCCTTCCTGTGCTCCTCAAACAGAGCGTTGGCCCTCCGGTGCCGCCTCAGGAACTGCGACGCTGTGCTCTGGCTCAGGACTTGGGGGTCTCACAGACACACAAACACACTCAATCAACATATGTATTACGTAAACATACAGTGTTGTTTGTAGGCTTACGGCTATGGGGCCTTGGGAAACGACTTATTACATACAGTGCACTTCTCACACGTGTGATTAATACAAGCAACATTATAACAACGCATGACTGATCCCAGTAGAAGTTTAACTCCTGTTGACAGATGGCTGATGTGGCTGGTGCCTGTACAAAGTGGACAACCTAATTACTCTTCTCTGAACTGGCTTGGAAAGAGAGAAAGAAAGAGAGAGAGAGAGAGAGAGAGAAGGGGGGATCATTGCGAAACCGTTATTTCCCAGAAATGACCTGTCTACTTGCTGCTGTGCAGGACATTGTTTCAGGACCCTTGCACCCTTTTTCTCTCTGTTAGCTGCTTTCACCTGAACAGCACTAAGCAGGCCCTGAAGCTAACAACAACAACAACAACAACAACAAGGTGACTGACTTACTTACTCACTTTTCCAAACAAAAGTACTTTTCCAAAAATCAAAACACTTACATCGATAGGACTCGACGAGCGTGAGGAGAAACAGGAGACAAGCCCAGGATCCCCCGAGTGCCCGTTTCTGTCTCCACATAGTCGGGCCGTCGCTTCCTGGTAGGCCACGAGCTGGCTGTGGGGGTGAAACAGGCTGAGTGCGGGTCCGCGTGAGGGGCAGGAAACTGCACTCTTCCCGAAAGTGTTTGCGGAGAGAGGGGTGGGGGGGTGTGGGGGGAGGAGGTGGCGAGGGGGAGCGGGAGGGGGGGCTGCTATCGGGGTCACGCACAGCGCCATTGTTTGTTTTACATGTGTGTGTGTGTGGTCAAACTGAAGCGCTAAGCAGGTTTTCAAAATAAAACACAGGAGCAACACAGACACACACACGCGCACACACGATGGAGATTTATCTCGAGAACAAAGGATTACTTCATTTGTACTCTGGGGACAAATGAAGTTTTTTCTTGGATTTGAATTTTAGTTAAGTCATCATGACTCGACATGTTGAATTAATACCGTTACAGTAAGGTCGCAGTGGGCGACATGAGTGCGTTATGTTGTCAGTGTAACGCGCTGTTGCTAGGCGACGGACATCAACATGGCCGCTGCTTGTCCCGGGGTAGAGCAGAACTTTTGTGTGTGTTCTTTTTTTTTTTTACTTGGTAACATAACGATTCGGTTATTCGTGGAGGCACCAGTGCTATCGACCTATGGAAAAATAAAGTCTGTACAAACAGGGGCCCTTTGACCTGGTGCCACATAGGCCCATTCAATAATCAAACTGAAGAAATTAAAATGTAGATTTTAGTAGCGTCAAAGAGGATTAGGGCACATTATTTTATGTGGAAAAATAGATTTTTTTGACTTCATCAGATTTTTTGACTTTATCTCAGAATTAAAAGAAAATCGATTAAAAACAATAAATAATTATAGCTGTTTCATTTTGATGTCGGCTTGAACCACTTGTTTCTCTGATACAGGTGCTATGAAGAAAATCTGGAATTATCAGTTCATAAAAGCCACAAACAGTGGAGAGGACTCGCAGCAATACAAACACAGTTTGATCAAAACAACTTCCTGAGTCCATCTTCAAACGTATTTTTACAATATTTCTCACTAACTGAAAGAACAATATACTCTTACACGAGTCTGTACAGTCAACATCATAAGAGACAGAGCAAAAAAAAGCAAAACAACAGACACCATGTTTGCATTAATATTGGTTTCATTTAGTTATTCAGGAAAAACAACATCACAGTTTCACCATTCATTCAGCTGTTTTATGTACACAAATAACAGGCTTATTTTAATACTTTTAAAATATTTGTACAAAATACACTGTTCTCCCTTTATAATATGTGTTTATCTGAAGAGGCATTTTACTGCAAAAGGTCAGCAGATGTGCGTTGTTAATTTGTGATAGTTTGATGAGGGATTGTTAATTTTATTGCATGCTGAAACACTTTTATTGCATAAGTCATTCCTGTGTGTGCTGTGGGGGGGTAAAGAAGTTCCTATTACTGTAACTGCCATTACCCCCACCAGCTCAGCCGATGTTTCTGGGAAGGTTTTGCAAAAAAAGAAAACAAAAAAAGAAAGAAGGAAAAAGAAAAATATGATAGTTCAAGAGGGGAGACACAGCTGTTTGGGTGGTAAGTAACCTGCGGAAACAAACACTCACCATAGGTCAGAGGTTAAAGCAACCATGTTCTCTGAATGCTTTATCAATGTTATCACCACGTCACATACATAAAATATTTTGGGGAAAATACAGTGGCAATTATGTCCTGAAAAGGATCAGTGGTTCTATACAAGAGGTTAAGAGGATAAACTTTATATCAGGCCAGAATAAAATAACAGTTACCACCATCCCACTACAGTGTGTAGTAAGATACAGGCAGTGTTTTTTTGTTTTTTTTTTTAAAAAAGTGGTTTGCTGTCTTTCCTGACCTGTAACACTGGGTTAATTCAATTGGCAATACAACCCGTCTAGTCGTTCACTTGTACGCACATTGACGGAAACACGCACATACACACAAAACACACACCTCACTCATTTTAATTCCACACACAGCAAGATTTCTGTACGACAAGTCAAAGATAAAAAAAGAATGAGTCAAATAGTTGAAAACTTTCCTTGTAGTTCGCTGATCAGCATATTCAACAAGGAAAAACAGATGTCATCTGAATTTGGATTTGAAAACAGCTATAGGGTTTGAGATATAAAAACCATGTCTAAAGAATGATTTTTTTTTTTTTTTGGCTTGTTTTTCAAAAATAATTTTAGAAAAATAAGGACTGGCACTGATGGGGATCCTGTGACTACCAGAGCACCCATGAAGCTACATAACCAGGTCTTGGTTTGGGAAATACAACATTTGTCTGTGGTTTGTAGTCACACGTCCACACAGAAATGACCAAGGAGGCCATCACTGCTGTTCTTTACATGCACAGGTCTTTGCGAGAGTGAGCGGTGTTGAGTACGAGTACTGATGAGAGTGGTTGACTTTGGGAAACGAGCAACACAACGCAACTGTTTAACAACATTAAATCCTGTACCTTCAACCGATCCTGGAGTGCTGACCAGTAAGATTCACAGCAGGCAGTTTTACCATGGAATGTATATAAATATGTTCCAAACTACAGGGGGAGCTTTTCTAAAGTAAGACAGAGCTAACTCACTAAACAGAACTACATATTAGGCAGCCAACTGGGCAACGCAATCAATAACACGCTATCCATTTCACAATCATAACTTGAGACAAGACCGACTAAAATGTTAGTATATTATTTAGAAGTGAAGTTAAAAAAAAAACAAACATCAGTGTTAATAAGCTGGGACGACACAGTTTCTGTTCTGTGATAGCTGAAGGGATTGTTTGCTATTATCTGCTGAAACGGAGTGAAACACACACACACACACACCCCCACACACACACACACACACACACACATGCCTTTACTGTTCAACATGTCTACTTGTTAAACAGTGATCTTATTTGAGCGATGATCAGCACCTATTAAAGTAGCAACATATGGACTCTTCTCCATGTAGCCTTCCTGTAACTGCTGCTCATATGTGTCAGACAGTATTAATCAGCCCAAATATAAACAGACACTGGTGTTGAACTTGGCTCTGACGTGATCTAATTTCTTTGTTCGAAAGGTCGACTTAAACTTTACATTTACATCCAGTGCAACTTTGCTTACGTTAAAAACTGGAGCACTTGACATCCTTGAACTCGGGCATTAAACTAAGCATTCAGTCATCCAAAAAAAGGCGCCTGTATGATCTGTTTGACTCAATGTCAGCAGAAGAGTTATTCCTTTAACCCCTGTACTGGATACACAGGACACACTTTACAGTATAACCACAAGAGAATAAGGCTTCAGATGAAAATCTTGAACCTACACATCCGTTAACACACTAACGATAAGAATTAAAAAAAGAGGAATAAAATTGTCTGTGGAGTGATTTTTTTTTTTTTTTTTGATCACCAACATCAAGTTTTTTTGGGCCGTGCTTGGTCCTGACATAACCTTCTTGTGTTTTCTTGACCTTCACAGACTTCCTGAGGAGGTTGGGGACAAAAACAAACAAACAAAAAAACACCCACAGTTCTTTCCTTCTAGAGTTTGGTCTGTGTGACGTGAAATACAACAAGAACATTTCAGCAACCTTTAAAATAACCAAATACGAATCAAAGAGAATAAAATAAACTTTTTGAAAGTGTGCTGTGAGGCTTGTTTACCCATAGATCTGGAGACAATTAAAGTGCGTATTGATCACTGTCAGAAACTGTCCAGTGAAAACGTTTGTTGTCTAGTCCCGTCACAGAAAGGAGACGCTAATGGATGTAGGGTGTGATCATACTTCTTCGGTTGTATCCCTCCTTCCCTTAACAGCTGTTCTTTTTTTCTTCCATTCTTGCTGATCTGAGGTCTGTTTCTCCTAGTTTGGAGCGATGCACATTGAGACCCTGCAAAAATAGTCCATCTACATAGCTCATTCGGGTCCTGCAGTGAGTCTTAAAACTCTTATTTTCTTTCAACCAAATAATTCAGTACGTTGAGTGATGCGTGTTTCCAAATCAGCATCACATGCTTCCACAGATGCCACTTAAAAAAAGAATGGACGCACTGCATTGGAAACAAGTGAAATGATCTCACCTCGAAAACAAAGATCTAAAACTCAACGCCAGACTCCGAGCATTTGAAGATGGATTTTTTGCAGTAGAGATAAATATGCTGGTTCTGGGCACCATGGGAACAGTCCAACAGGGCCGTGGCTAGATGGAGTAAGTGGAGCTCTCGGACTGCTGGCGGATGTAGCACTGAAAACTCTTGTCTCCTATCGGGTGTTCCCTGTGGAAGATAAAGAGGTGCTAATTATAATGCAGGATGGATGAAACTAATTTAAACTGCACCACCTGCTGGTCGCTCAGTGTCAAACTAGATTTCACAGTTTGAACTCTTAACATATCCTCCTGGGACCTGTCCCATTGTCTTTTGTCCTTCGTAGTGGACATCACATTTTCATGCACATATTTAAGTCTCTCAAAAAAACAACAAAATAGTGAGAGATAATAAAAATGATTTTAAAAAATAAATTTAAAAAGTCTAAATTGTGAGATGTTTCTTTGACCCCAAGGAGGTTGGAAATTAGAAAGAAAAAGAAATTTGATGACAGTTAGTTTACTTGCCAGTGGGATATAAAACAGCCATGGTTTACAGCAAACAATCGAAATAAATAAAAATCAGTCTACATACTGGCTGCCTATCTTTGTCTTCTTGAACTTGTCCCGTTTGTACTTGGTGTGCTGCTGCTCCAAGGTCTGCACAGCTGACACAATCTGCTTCAGGGTTTTGTAGGTCTCCTGGGGGTCGTCGATGACAAAGGTGGAGTACTCCTCTTGTTCCGGCCCGTCGTACACAGACTTACTGCCACAGGCCTCTGCAGGGGGAAACAGTGAGCAGAGTCAGAGACGAGAACAAAATCGAATAAAATTAAAAAAAAACATCTTACACATGCACACCTTGCATCTTGATCAGTTTGGTCATGTATGTGCTGAACAAAGAGTAAATCCTCTCAGTCTCTCTGTCTCCGTCTACGTCCAGCTGAATGTTTGCTGGGAGCCCACTGAAAGTAAAAGCATACAGCCATACATGAAACAGGAGGTGAAAACAAAGGGAACCACAGGGATGCTCGATCGATCTGAACAGGTTCATGTACCCGGTGCAGGGCGTACACCCAGGGGCTGTGTCTGCTGCCAGCTTGCAGCAGAGCCAGTGGCCGTTGAGGTAGGCTGAGGGATGATAGGTGCTCAAGCGTTTGCGGTTGCACTGGCTGACTTTCGTCAGGATGTCGATCCAGTCGCGTGCCTCCACACAGTTGTTGGCCTGGATGTAGAGCGCCCGCTCTGGCTGAATAACCTGGAACATCTGGAGGAGGGCAAAAGAGACGGTGAGGGAGAGAAGACTCTAAATAGTTGGATGAGAGATTTTGGGCAAAACGTTCACGTTCCGAAGACTCCATGGTGGTTGGAGTGTGAGGTCCTCACATTTTTCATCTTGAAAGACTCCTCCTCCAGTTGCTCGACAGCCAAGATGTTCTCTATGGGAATGCTGCACAGAGCTCCCTCACCTGGAGGCAAAAGGGAACACATCGGACATGGAAAGTGACACTTAAATAAAGGATGAATAGTGACTGTAGCCTTAATTTCAGTTTAAGCCTGAATTATAAATGATAAAAAAAAATCATAATAGGCTTTTTTAATGAAGTGCCAAATGGGTTATGAGATGTTTCTGTTTGCAATGTAGCCTAATGGGATTATTTAAAAGCAGTTTCTGCAAATATATGGACTGTTTGTTTTTAATGTTACATTACATTGTTATGTTTATTTCATCTCTCCTTCAAAAGTCTAGAATAAAGAGGTGGTTTTCGCTTTGGTTCTGAATGGTTTTGCCGCTGAGCTCCTTTGAGCTTGTCTGCATGCAGCAAAATTTTATCGCCCGCTCAGCAACTTAATCTCCACCACATGTGTTGGATGTACAAAGTGTTCGGGCTGAATGTGCATTCAGAAGATTCTCCCCCCCTGCTGATTCCCCACCTAAACACACACATTCACACAAACAGATGAGGAAACGTGGCAGCTGGGAAACTCTGATGCTTACCTTTGCTTTTGTGGTACGTAAACTCATGGTTGGTGAGGCGAAACCATCTCTTTTTAAAGTTCTTCATTCCAAACCGGTTTCTCCCCTGGGCTCTCTTTATCATAAGTCTGAAAAACAGTGAGTGAGGGAAATACCACTGAAAACCTTGACAGGTGAGCAAATTATTCACCCAGATGTTTAAATATTTCAGAATATTTCTCTGCCAAAACGCATCCTTTATGCATGTGCAATATGTGCTAATTAATTACATAAAACAATTAGTAGCCATCTACAGCTACAGCTAAAAGCCACTTTATCATTCCATACATGCTTGCAGTTCCTTGAAATCGTTGCAGTCCTAGAGTTAAACATCATATGCGTGTGTCACGTTTCTCTGACAACATCCAAAAGCCTGTGAATGCAGAGCTTCTCAGCTTGCAACATCGTTCCCAACAGATAAACAACAGATGCATCAAGTTGAACACTGTTATGAAATAAAGGGAACAAGTGTTTGCCTGCAACTTGAAATCAATGAAAAAAAATAAAAATGATACGCAGGTATACACTGTTTGTTACTGATGTCAAAACACCAATCTGGTCCATTAAAGGAGAGTAAATACCAGGGTGACTTTAGAGGTTACTGTGCCACTGTAAATCTGGATTACAAAGAACCTGAGTTACAAAGAGTAACAACAATGTTCCTGCTCCCCCAATGAAAAACGTGTACTACTAATAATATGCTGAATTGGCATCTGCCATAATGCCTGATGCTGTGCTGGAAACTCTGATGCGTATGGTTGTGGTATGGTCACGGTCTGGACAAAGGGTATTAAGGGTGAGAATGTGGGCAGTTATGAAATCCCAGAAATGTTTGTACAGTAACCAACCCCTGCTGTCACTCTCACACCAAGCATATCTGGCATGGCAAGGAGCAAGAAGCACGTTTGATGCCTCCAAGGTAAGCAGGCTTAAAGGTTAACACTTTACTTTATACCATTTAAGTCACTGTATGTGTCAGTCTGCTGCCACAGTGTTAGACAGTGCAGCATTTTCTTAGGAGGTTGCTCATATATAAGCAAGATATAAAGTAAAGTGCAGCGGCATCTACAGTAGCACATGATGTTGGGGGGAGAGAAGATGGATCGGGTTGTTTTGGAGGGGGTTTCGATGCAAACACAGGGGTCACATGGGCAAAGCTTTTATATAGAGACGCTCTTACCTGCCCTTTGTGCCTTTTGACCCTTTCCCATCAACCCTCTTTATAGTGAGTTTTACACTCCTACGCCCGTTAGCAGAAACAGAAAAGAGGTGGGGGTGGGGGGTTGTTGATGAGCGAGGCACTGACACAACCACTGTCCACTGGAAACTCTCCTTTCCTCAGAAGGGATATTGCCAAAACACGAGCCCATATGTGTTTTCAGGAAGGGCTCAGTTTACAGCTGCACTTGTATCTTTACTGTAACTCTGGAAATTAACTGGACCGCGAGGTGGTCACATGAGACTTTAAGGTCCAGCTTAACTTTTTGATGACAACAAGAAAGTACAAGTGTTACATTTTGGGAAATACACTCATATATTCCTCTTATTGAGGAGTCTGATGGCAAAAATGGTACCAGTATCTGCCCTAATGCTAACATTGCAGTTTAATGCTGTTTAACGCGTTAATTTACAAAAGCAAACACCTAACGACATTGTTAGTCTTCATATGGGTAACTTGTCCATTTGCCAACACTTAGACTGCTACTCAACAACCTTTTACTTTTTTCACCAATAAGAAGTGAGTGGTATCAATCTTGCCATCTAACTCTGTGGATGGCAATGTGGTAACAGTTTTAATGTGAAATAAATTCTCAATACTTCTATTGGGTTAGATATTTCTGGATTTGGGGTCTAAGTTTCCATGAGTACTAGTGTCAAGGTCAACTGATTCCTTACCCCTCTTTCAGCATGATTGGTGTTTCAGTACTCCTCTGATCCCATTTGCCAGAGGTGGAGATCAGGTCCAGGAACTGCAGACGGGAGTGAAGGATGTCATTTATTCACCACATATTTATTGCAGTGGTGAATTCAGTTAACTCAGGCACAGTACTTTAACATTCGTCTATCGGTTCCTGAGGTTTCTACACACCCTAACATAAAAGAGAAAACGGTATCTGACCAGATCTCAATAAAAGTATAAATAGTTTGATCACAACAGAAGATAGAAGCCAGACACTTACGTTCTTCACAGCGTCCGCATACTTCTGCTCATTGAAGTAGTCATAAAATGCAGCCATGTAAGACTCCTTGAAATTGGCCTTGAAAGCAATAAAGGTATGAGAAGAAAGACAGCGTGACAGAGAGAGTGCAAGATCAGCAAGTTGTGTTGTGATTAATTTGTTTACACTGACATATAATGAAGCCTGGTTTCGTCACACAAAGTCAAATCTCAAAATGCACCATGGGAAAAGCTACTCACAGATTTAGATTTCGCAAGACTTCCCAAGGTCTGGATCGTCTTGGAGATGAGGGTTAGGGTTCGTGAGGTGGCGGGGTCCTAGGGACACGAAAAAGACATGGGGGGAAAAATAATTAATTAAATCTTGTCCTAGAAAGAGAGACCGACTCTCCCACATGGCTAAGTTTGAATGAATATGAAATATGGTGTTGTGACATGACTCACTGGATGGTGCGGCCGCAGATGGAACAAGTTGGGGGAGAGGATTGCAGGCGCAAAGAAACGCAGGAAGATGAAACTGCTCACTGCTGTGTATCGGACGTCTTGGTCAACTGTAGCCCAGGAAAACAAAAACAAGGATATGTGCTTAAATGACACCAAACACATTGTATGTATTTATTCTGTAACAACGTCTGTCTGAGTGACAGAGAAAATGAGCTCCAAATTGTCTTCTATTGTCTTTGTACTTTGAATGGCAGTGTGTTATTTTGTAAGAGAAAAAGAAACAATTGTGTGACTATGGATGATACACAATGACAGATTTGGGTGTAATGAAACATTTAAATCGGCCAGTTAAGCCTGGGGGGGATAAAAAAAAAGCTCTGTATCAAGATTAACTGTGGGGCTGGAGCAATTATTCATGATATACAAATAAATATATATAGATAAATTATGTACATCCACATTTTAAATTAATGGTGGACATAAAAACTGAATATCCCTTTTCACTTAGTAGCTTTTATCCTGTGACTGCAGTGCTCTGTAATACCCAACAGGAGGCAGACTAGTATATGTCACAGGGTGCACATACTCCATAATAGACATATAACTATAATAAATGTGCAGGGCTTAAGTGGTTTCAGGTTTGACACACAACGTCCTTGGACATCTTGCACATCCTGTTCTTTATTGTCTGTTTCCTGCTCCTTATTCCAGGTTACCTTGGAAACGGGTGGCAGCAGACTCTCGCAGAGAGAAGAAGATATCACACATGACTGTGGGACAGCGAACGCCAGAGGCGGTGATGACGTTGAAGATCCGGTCCACATAGTGACGGAGGTTTTCCTGAGGTGGGCACGCAGGGCAACGGTGTCAGACAACACAAAGAAGCGACCCCACACCAACATGCACGTTCACATCCCTTCCTACCCTGTTCGTGTCCAGATTCTCCGACTCTTTGAGTTTGACCGGGTCGATTTCGCAGGGCTTGTGTTCCGTGCAGATCTGTGAAAAGGTGTAAATGCATGTAAATATCCACTGACAACTGATTTCCTTACGTGTCCTTACACGTGCCACACGTGTGATGAGTTAAGCCAAAGAGTAAAAAAAACAGTCAAATGCCGTGAGCGGGGAAAAGAGGGCAAGCGTCTTACCTCATCTATGATGGGTTTGAGTGTGACTTGCAGATAGTGCATTCCCGCTAGTTTCATGGTCTCATCAATGCACTTAGAGGTTAGCGAGTTTCCCCGGAAAATGGTGTTTGGATCTCTGCAAAAAATAAACAACTGTTTTGAATACTCTCTAAAACTACAGCCTGTATGTAGGAGACATGGAGGCCATCCAAAAGTTATGGAGTAGATTAACTGGATCATTGTACGTATAATCTGTGGCGGTGGGGGCGCGACGAGACGCTTACTGTGTGCGATTGACTTCAGCGTGAGCAATGGCGCTGATGAAAGGCACGATCTTGCCATAATGAAGAAAGAGACGCACAAGGGGAATGGCAGCTTCCTGCTTCTCTCGACACACCTCCCCCAGAACATGAGCAGTGGAAGCTGAAACAGGCTGAACAGAGAGGACGAGGAGTGAGGACGCAATCAACCGGTTCCTGCAGGATAAAAATCCTGTCCGAGCAGACGTTCGACACATTCAGATACTCATGCTGTACCTGCACATTGGCAGAGTGCAGCAGCAGATCTCTGAGAGGGGTGTAATGTTCAGATGGGAAGACATGGTCCTCTGTGTAAACGATGTTCAAACGCAGGGAGCCGAGCTCCTCTACCTTCACTGACTTCCCTCCATTCTCCCTCGGCTGGAGAAAGTACCTGAATGGAAGGACCGTTCTATTTGTCAATTATTACTTTGACTTACGCACAATATATGAGAAAATGTACTTTTACTTTTTCCCACTGCTAAGAACATGTGTCAAGGATATTCCACTCACCATGCATCGTGAACCCCGACCTGACCCAGGACTCGCAGAGGAACACGCACACCTCCCAGGAACTCGTCCCCAAACTTCAGGTTGCTGGCGTTCCACAGGACAACACTACAAATCAGGGAAATCGGTTGAATCGTGAGAAACAATTTGAACGACACTAAGGTCAAAGCGCCTGAAGATATCTACTGGCTCACCTCAGTGCCAGCTTGTCAACATCTTCTTCTTCAACATCAAACTGCCGCTTTGTGTAACTTAACGGCCGCGTCACCTATCACCAAATATATTTGTAATTAGTGATAAATAACACTGACTTGATAAAACATCCGTTTGTAATGTGGAAAACATGATTTTCATAAAGTGCTAATGAGTTTGTTACATTTTTAAACGAGCCTTGACGCTCATCGTGCTAGTTTAGGATGTGACATGGTCACTGATTGATTTGAGCAGAAGAAAAATTAAAATTGAAACGCGCAACAGATGTATGATAAATGGCCTGTGTTTGCATGTGGACATGGAGCGCTGTGTGTGACACAGAGGAGGATGGGGGGGCTACGCGGCAGAAAGCACCACACAGGGAATAAATGGGACGATCTTGTCAGGCGGAAATCAATGGGCCAGATTGTTTGGTGGTTTGTCCGAATCAATCATACTCTTGTCCTGCTGCGTTCTGGAGGCCAGAGGGAGGAGCAACACAAAAATGTCAGGGCAGTGCGGCTGGTGAGCGAGGCTTAACTAGGGCAAAGTGAAAAGGATGTGGTGTGTATAAAAATATACGCATGTTTTATATTTGAAGGACAAGTCATTTTAATTAGTGAACTTAAATGTGTCTCATTCGCAACAAACTTTGAATCTTAACATCTCAGAACCATTAAGGCTGAAGACAGGACCTAACAATTTTGCAAGGTCACATGAAAAACTGAAAACCCATAGAAAGAAAATGAGGTTTTTCGGAAACCATTTTTAATTTTGATTAAGAAAAACGTAGCGAAAAACGTAGCGAAAAACGTAGCGACACCGTCACATTTAAAAACAAACAAACAAACAAAAATTATAGGAAACGTTTACCTCAAAATAAAAAACTTCCTCAAACTGTGGATTGTTGGTTTTCCTCTTCACCTTGGTCTTTTTGACATCTGACCTGTGGATGGATAAACACAAAGAGAGGTCAAATCACACGCTCACCCAACCTTAAACGTAATAAAAACAAAGCTGGATGTGGTGATTGATGGTATCATTACCTTGATGGTCCTATTAGAGAAACAGCAGCGTAGGGATCACATTGTCCATTGATGATTGGAAGACCTTGGCACTCCAGAACTCTGCAGACGCACACAGAAAACAGTTGTATGAATAAGCACACAACCGTATGACTATAAGCTTGTGCGCACACAAACACACACACTCAGACACATACACACAAATGTCTATAAGACATTAATATCGTTCCAACTCCAGTGCTGCATTAGCTCTGTGTGTGTGTATATATACACACACACACACACATGTATATATGATCCCTGATAATCAGAGACATAGTACATAGGATTGCCCTTATGTGTGCTGTGTTGTTCAAACTGTCCTGTCTGTCTTTACAAAACCCAGCCTGATGACATCATGCTGTAAGGGGATTAGTGCCCAAACAGGACACCCAGCAGGACGAATCACTTCCTGTGTAGAACGGTGATGCACAGCTAGTCACTCCACGTAATGAATTACGCAGCAAATCACAGTGCTGCCGCCCCACACACACACACACACACACACACACACATACACACAGGTTCCTAATACGGACTAAGGAATGGGCTGGGTTAAGCATTACTAATGCCAGAGTACTTCCTGTCCAATAAGCTTGTTTACATAACCCCTGCATGGCCCACTATCCAGCCATTGCTGTCCCGCTCCCTCACCTCTCTCTGTGAGCTCTGACATACGTGCCAGACAGCGGTGGTGAGAAGCAGACCAGTGATTTGTTTTCAGTGGCATTACTCATATTAGGTTACTGTGCTACTTCTTTACACCCACGCATCCTGTCAGTAACAATTTCTCTCGAATGAGAGGGAAGACAATGACATTTTTAGTCACCCCCATCGAGAAACTTCACAGACAGAAAGCAGATGTGATGAGTCAGCGTTACTGAGGCGTACACAATTCAAAAGAAAACCAAGAAATGAGTAAGTAATGTCCATCATGATGTTACGCAGTGAACTACACTGTGAAAATTCTGATACTCTATGACAAGAGGAACAGTAAGCCATAGGTGTTACAATGTTAAAGCATTCATTTACACACGGATCCATAATATTTAGAAGGAAGGTGCCAACAAGGTAAGGAAGAAGAAGAAGTTTCCATTGTCCCGTACTGTGACAAAAACTGTCGCAATTTGTGTTTGTAATAGTTACACTTTAATCCATTGTATCATTAAAAGACTATGAATAGCCAGCTTACTTGTATGTTTTGGGTAAACATATTTAACAACTACAGGATGTGTGATTCTCTCCTGTCTCCCCCTCTCTTAACATATAGTAAATGTATGTCGACTGTGTGTGTGTGTGTGTGTGTGTGTGCGTGTGTGTGTGTAGCCTCACCTTGTGGCTAGTTTATGGCTGATGACTCCGCTGTCTGTAATGACTTCACTCAGACGCAGCTCCAGGTGCACTTTTCCCTGCATAGTACAGATACACATTGTCCATCATGATGTTACACAGTGAACTACACTGTGAAAATTCTGATACTCTATGACAAGAGTAACAGAAAGCTATAGGAGAGGAGCTGGACAGCAAACCAGCCCTGGCATACAGTATACACACAGAATAATCCATCCACCATCATTGATCACTGCAAGCACAAACCCAGCGTATTGGCGCACAATCACGTTTTACACTTAAACAAAAGATTACACACCACAATGTTAAAGCATTCATTTACACACTGATCCATAATATTTAGAAGGAAGGTGCCAACAAGGTAAGGAAGAAGAAGAAGTTTCCATTGTCCCGTACTGTGACAAAAACTGTAGCAATTTGTGTTTGTAATAGTTACACTTTAATCCATTGTATCATTAAAAGACTATGAATAGCCAGCTTACTTGTATGTTTTGGGTAAACATATTTAACAACTACAGGATGTGTGATTCTCTCCTGTCTCCCCCTCTCTTAACATATAGTAAATGTATGTCGACTGTGTGTGTGTGTGTGTGTGTGTGTGCGTGTGTGTGTGTAGCCTCACCTTGTGGCTAGTTTATGGCTGATGACTCCGCTGTCTGTAATGACTTCACTCAGACGCAGCTCCAGGTGCACTTTTCCCTGCATAGTACAGATACACATAAAAAATACTGTGTGTGTGTGTGTGTGTCTGTGTGTGTGTGTGTGTATCATAACGACATCTCTATCTAGCTGGATATCAGTCTATATATAACAATAACAGAATATGCAAACACAAAAAAGACACTAAATAGCAGCATTCCTTTACCGACACAGGCACTGTATGGAAATAGCTGTGAGCCTGAACGTCATGCGGAAGTTATTTTCCCTCTATAAAGAGATCGGATTAATGACATAATGACAGTGTAGTGATGCAGCTGTCCAAGCAAAGCTCCGTTAATTAACAGCATCAGTATGCAAACTCACAGGCGTTAGCGCTTTCTGGCCAATTCAAGCAGAGGGAACAAACATACGCACTTATGCATGTGCGCACAGGTCAAACAATGCTCCCTCTATTGAAAACGAGAAGAGAGACACTCTATCTTCCTACTTCATTTGATCCTTCTCCCTCGCCTTTCTCTCTTTTCTGTCATTCTCTCACACATCCTTCCTCTCCGCGGCTTCTCGGATGAATGTGTCTCTGTTTCAGATCCCTGCTCCAGGGCTACACACACCCATCTGTCTGCAGATGTTACTGTTCACTGTTTACTGTGTCTTTCACTCTGCGCGTGTGTGCGTGTGTGTGTGTGTGGAGGGGGTACTATGTGTTGGTGTGTGCGTTCCTGTCTGCGCGTGCATACGTGTGGGTGAGTAAGGCCGTTAAATAATGACCAGTATAAAGGAAAGAAACACATTTTACAGTGTTTGGGTGTCAGTGTAAACGTGAGTGGCATCTTGTTTCAGTGACATCAACAATGTGAAAAGGTGTGGAGCTCTGTCCTCAGGTGTGTGAAGCCAAGGAAAACAGTCACACAAAAGTGAAATACAAAAACAAGGACGACTCCGTTTTAACCATTTAAGCACACGGTCTAAATTTGCTATGTAAACAACATGAACCCTGGACATGAAAGTGACAGCTGTTTCAGTTAATATTCAACTAAGATGTTGATTTTAGTAATGTCTGTCTCCTTGTATTCACAGACAAATAACAATAAATGGTCTTAATCTGCTTTATGCGATTACATCGATTATTATTACTCTATATTATTATAATAATATATACATATTATTATGAAATTAAACCCATAACAGCTACTTCATTTTTTGTATCACAGCCAGTAGTCATTCATTCATGACACATGTGAAATCATAGTGATTCTGACTAAAAAGCTGTTCGTTCTTTGACAGTTGACAGACGAGTGTGTTTAATGAGTGTGAACACATTGGTTTTTACCAGCTACACGGTGAAGCAGGTGACTTTGGCCCTGCAGGCTGAAATGTTTCAGGTGCACACACGCTGTGTTTGTTTGGGTTCTGCCCTGCTTCAAACATTAACGTTCCTCGTCAGTACAGCACGTATACATCGGTGTATATCCTTTATGCACTGGAAGTGTCAGCTGTTGGGTATTGTTTTTGTTTCATTGACAATACTTGAATATTTACATTCAGAATTTGAAAAATAAACCCCCGTTATTAAAAGCACCTAAGATAAAGTAAGAATCTGTGTACATCTGTATGTATGTGTGTGTGTGTGTGTGCGTGTGTCTATTTCCTATCTGTACTCACCTGCACTTCTGAGTCAGCGCTCACAGGCTGCAGCTGGAACCAGGTGTCTTTGCCGTGATATTTCTGCAGGTCCTCTTTCTTCACTGCAACCTTGCCTACGCACAATCGCACATGACAAAGAGAAATTAGATGGAAACATAACTACTGCGTTACCTCCCCTTAAAAAGTGGTCAAGTTTAGAGGGCAGCTTTAACCAACTCTGGGTAAACACCCCACACAAGGTCACAAACTCACACACCTGGTGCAGAAACACAAAGTGCACTGTCAGTGGCCTGTAAACGACCTTGTTTTGTATACCCAAAAACTAGCAACTTAACAACAACCCCCACCCCACACACACACACACACACACACACACAAATAGGAGCGATGCTGCTTAACATAGAATCACACCTAGAGATTTTCCTTTTGGTTTGTGGTTTGTGGTCACAAACACAAATGTAAATACAAACCCGCCAATTTGCAACTGACACACCCTGTATCACCGATAAGAACATCAGCCTACCCACAAACAGACACACACCTTTAAACTTTCAAAATATAAGTGCACCCAAAGCCATTCGATGCCAGGAAGTCTACACATGACTTACACATGCTCAATATTCACACACAAAAATAGGTCAAATGCTTCAGTTCACACATTTAATAAACCAGATGTATGTTAATTAGAGAGCACTTTACGTGACAACAATAGATCCTGTCTTTATGCCAAGCGTAACTACTCAGCTGCTGGCAACATTTTCATTAACCAATTAACAACACAAAGAAAAACACTTAATTTCACTTTAAGGCATTAAGGTATTTCCATCCAAACATTCACCACCACCAATCAAGGTTCATGCTCCAAGATGTGTACCCACCGATGCTGGAGTCCCTCCTGAACACGTCCCTGTCGAAGATGTAGAAGGAGAGGTGTCTGAAGCTGCGTGGGATCTCACAGTAGAAATCTTCCCCATAGAACGGACTGAGGGCGAGAGGAGACGCAACGTAAACTGACTGTTGTCTGGTAGTTTCACAACAAACAGTGACAGAAACCTACGTGTAGAGTTGTTGTGTCCACCCAGCTAGTTACATTGTAATTCACATGTATTGCTCATAAATAACCGCCACCCAATTGGTCTCTCTCCAATTGAGTGGTTAATCTATAAACTATTTCTGGGTCTGTGCCATTTTCTTTTAGCATTAGACCACAAGTTGCGCCCTGTTTACTGAAATTATCAGGAAGTGAGTTTCGCTTTCGCCTTCATGCAAAGATCACAGACCAAAACCGTCCACTAGGGCAGAATAAAATGAAGACCACATGTATCTTCACATCATGCCATGAATCATGTGGACCCTAGAGCCTGTTTGCCTGCAACAATAGACCTGTTTGTATCAGATGGCTGGAAGGCCCATCAAGTGCCGCCCTCTGCCTTACCTAAAGGAGCAACCATGACAATCGCAGCAGTGAGAATCTTGTGAGCTGCGCCCTCAGGGCCACTGCTAACAATTACCGACTTCCTCTGTTACTCGCTAGATGTAAAGACATACGGTGCCACATGTGGAATTGTAAACAATGCCGCAAATACAGGTCCCTTAAACAAACGGGACTCAAGTGTTTTCATCCGGTACATTATACTTTTCATTCCGCTACATTAATTAGACAACTATGGAATCCCAAGAAGGGGTCGCTGGCTGGTTAGTGTACTTTTCACGCTGGATGACACACTAACGATGAGAAACAAACAAGAAGAGGCAGTTGAAGCCTTTCGCCTACCAAAGTGACTTCTCGACAATCTTGGTCCTGAAGACCTCCTCTTGGTCCAGGTTGACAGTGCAGTAACAGTCCCTCATTCTGTTTGGCCCCGGGTACGGTGGGATGTTTTTAGCTTCTCCTGCACATAATTAAAAAGGAGGAGAACAAGCAGAGGACAGATGTTATTAAAGAACGCTGATGTAAACAAACCCGATTAATTCATTTAGGCATAAGTAAGACAGCATATTTGGGAAGAACATAGCTATGAATGTATCATGTAGACAGTCAAGTCAAGTCAAGCTCTCAGTAACACACAACATAAACATGTACCATTCAAAGGGGAACGTGGAGGTGTTTTTTTTTGTGTGTGTCCGTTTGTGTGTGTTGTCAGATCTGTGAATGAAAGAATCTGCGTGGGACACTTCCTGAATCCTGCTGAAGCTCAATCTGTTCATCAAACACGTGTGACAGATAGCACTCCCTATCACAAGAATGTGGTCCAACCACCCACCGAGACACACACGAACGCGCACGCACACACAAACATGAAAGGTGATGCTCTAGTCCCCCAGGAGCAATATATTCTCCTTCATGAAGCCATGGATCCATTATGCTCAATGCTCAGTTTCTCTTTCCCTTGGGATCCACGGGACTCTGTTGTCTATAGTTACACATATTCACCCAACACTGTGATTTCATTTTTTCTAATAACACTCCAATATCTGCAAAGGAAATAAACATATACGACTAAATTTCATTTCTCCTCTTTTCTAACCCCTTATATTTCTCTTATAAGCAAATATTTTCACACCAAGGAACATATGTACCACTGATTCATATCTTATCAGTGTAGCATAATAACCAAGCCTTTTACATCTATTATGTTTCCTGTTTAGGAAAGAAGGAAGTGCTGGACAGCTGTCTTATATTTCTGGATGAGTTGATAAGAAGCAGCCAGGGAAGTCCCTGACACCAGTGAACTGGAGTACACAAACTTTTGTTTTGCATGTTTGTGTGTGTGTGTCTGGAGGAGAGTGAGAGTGTCACAAAAGAAAGAATACTCCTTTCCAATAACGTGCCACTCATCACGTTGAAAAGTGATGAGTGTGTAGTCTCCGATCTGAGCCTGCTCATCATTATCTTTCCTACTTTCTCGTTATCCGGTTGGTGTTTTCAGTCCAGTCTGAAGCCCCCTTTTTGCCTTCCCCTGACATTTTGCTCAACGTGTTCTGTTGCTTTCATTTTCTTTCTCAAAATTCGCTTTTCTCTATTTGTGGTTACTTCTCTTTTTTGCAGTCTCCTGGTGTGTGTGTGTGTGTGTTTTCTATCCTCAAGATTGAAAACAAGTAAGAAACAAAACAACAACAATGACAACAGCAGCGGCAGTTTCCTCCTTTCATCGAATGTCATTGTAGCTGCCCGTGGAGAATACTGTGCCCTGGTATCTGAGCAACACGGCACAATGCAAAGACGCTCTCGGCACGCGTGTGAGCGCTGTGTGGCACGCACACGAAAAAGCACAGATTTGGTGAGCAGATCTGCGGAGAAAGAATGATGACGTGACATAAACACCCCAAAGAGGATGAGCTCATCAGCCCCATATCAAGAGTACGACTCCTCGTCTCATCCCTGCGGAGGCAAATGAGGAACGATAGAGATGAGAATGGCACAAATAAGGAAACGCAAGCGACTGAGGCAATGCAAAGGACACAATGAACATGTGGCTTCGTTCCTCTTCCTCCCCCAATGACTATTTTCAGTCGGCCACACTTGATTGAGCAGTTAGAGCTCAGACTCGTAATCTCCCCGGACATATGAGCACATTTGGAGATAGGAGGCCTGAATGCTTTCAGTGGCTCTGTGTTCAGCTACAAGGCCTGAGAAACAGAGGCTTCAATCAAGAGTGAGAGAGGAGGAAGACAGACAGAGAGAGAGAGAGAGAGCGAGAGAGAGAGAGAGAGAGAGAGACCTCAACCAGATAGAAAACTGGAGAGCTTTGGAGAAAGCTACAACAGGAAATGAGATGAGGAGAAAGGAATTTCGACTGGATCCAAGATGTAGCTTAAAAAGCAGCGAACAACCCACTTACCACTGAGAATGTGTGTCAGTGTGTGTGTGTGTGTGTGTGTGTGCGTGCGTGTGATACCATGTGAAAAGGAAGGAGTGAAACTTGCAAGGCAACATGTTACCGCATAGTTAATGCTCAGTTTCTGATGTTTCTTGTTTTGAAGCAAAGGATCAAAACAAGAACCGAAACGCAACGCTTAACGCAGACAACACTACACAGACGCACAAACACACACACACGCAGACAAAATTATCAAGTGAACGTGAAGAAACGGGGTGTGATGACATCAGCGTGTGGTAATATAGAAAATAAAACTGCCTCTGTCACACACTCTAACCTCACAGGGATGTAAATCCTGACCACAGGTTTTCTGCTTCACTGTCAGTGAGCAACATTTCATTATAATAAATGGGAATTCATCTTACATCCAGCTGTCTTGATCAGTGCTCCACAGTCCCAGTGTAATCGAAGCTTCCTATTACTGTTTAAAGACCAAAACCAAACATCGCTTTACACTGTATTGTGTAAAACAACACAGAGAATAGACGCAATACCACTGCAATGTGTGTTTTTAAAAAAAAGCAACACCAAAAAGCATATTCACCACTACAGCTAATCTTGAAACTCACCATCATTGAAAACCATCAAATCCCCCATTCAATTTACACTCTAGTGACTGCAAAACTATGTGAGCATCATTTCATGTCATCTCTATTAACATATTTTTCAAATAAATTAACTTAAGACAGTCAATGAAAAGCAAAACAAAGGGCACGCCCTCAAATTAAGCAAAGCATGTCAGGAATTAACAATCGACACTTTTCCCTGTAACAATGTCAGTGCTGATGCTTGTGATTTCTCTGGTTCAGCAGCTGAAAACCAGCTGAACTGCTGAGGTTTCGGCACAACCACAACAGCTGCGAGAGCAGCGTGAAGAGGAACGGCGTGTTAAAAAAGGGGGAGTTTACAGTTCGAGGCCCGGCTATGCTGCACACCAAAGTCTCTGTGATAAACCGGTGTTCAGTTACTGATCAAACTCACTCTCCGTCTGGCGGAGCCCAGAGCTAATGTTCACACAGATCCGTTGGCCTCATGGAAAACTTGAGTGAAACCAAAACACACACAGGAACGTGTCGTGAGGTTCCACTGCACAAGGACAATCAGCATTACAACCTGCTCATATGTACGAAATGAGAGGAAAATGAAAAAGGTATTTCATCAAACATGTGAGTTCCTGTAGAAGAACAAGGGATCTGTCCTCTACTTCCCACCAGCCTTTATGTTATTCTCAGAATACAGAATACAGAATACAGAAGTTTTTTTGATTGACTTGATGTAAAACAAGGTCACGTCTATCACATTGTTGTCTGCTTCCTACACATAGTCACAACCAGGCCTGGCACCCACAATGAGGAGAAGATAGGATATCTCTGGCCAAGCACAGGAAAGTTGAGTTAAAGTCCCTGCAGTGTGGCAAGCTGACATCGCTCATGTGGCCAGCGGAGAGCAACACCGTTGCAAAACCTGATTTATCCGCATGTGCAAAGCCATTTCTGGCACAATGACGTTTTGTAATGACTTTTTGCCCACATACATATAAAATACACGTAATGTCGTCTTGACACTTGACTTTCTTTCTCAACCGGGAGGCATGTTTTCATACCGAGGTCATTGCCAGGCAGATAGAGGTCATCTCAGGGAGGGATCAAATCGACTTCTCCCACGGGGGCATCTGAAGGACATCCTGAAGGAGCGGCACTCCGGGTTAGCTCTACAGCCCTTTATTTACAACTGCTGACCCTGCATGCTGGGCGCGTGGTGACGCTTCCCCATAAGTCCTGCTCTCATGGAGTGGGCACACTGAAGAGAACTGGAGGAGCTGCAGTGTGCAACCTGGATTATTCCACCTACCTAAATGCATATGTTTACAGCAAACTGCTTCCCAGAGAGCCGGCCTTCTAAGACAACATGGAAAACTTTGCATCTTAACCCAATCTACTTCCCCATACACAACGACTCCCATAATGCAATCATCATATCATTGCGTCACACTGAGCTTGTTATTTCTTTTTAACTCTTCGCATAGATAAGAGTGGTAGTCCTGAGGAAACATTCCTCCCCTCCCTCTCCTCGTCACTCCATGTCTCCTACTCAGTCTGGACAGAAGGAAGTTTAGGAACCTCAGATGGCCAGCTGTCAAGGGGGAGTGGGGGTTTGCTTTCGCTAGAAAACCAAATTTTTCCCACCGGGGCTCACCACCGCCTGACTCATTCAGCCTTAGCTGTCTGGACCCCTTTGAACACTTTGCATCTTCAGTACAATATGCAATCTAGTGTTTCCTTTACTGTGGACCACTCCACTTTGTACGCAATCTCCATTTTGCCCAAAATCGCACATATCGGTTGTTGTTAAGAGCATGGTACAACGCCAGCGCCATAAAGCTTCAGCAGTGCAGATCAAGTAGCTTGTGTGAAACCAGACTGGGCCATATGTGGTGGAGATATACTCTCAGGCCAATCCAATAACATATCCTCCGCCAGATCACCTGGTGTGAAGCACAGTCTAAACTGTGGAAGGGTCTTAACCATTCACATGGGCTTAAAAAAGCAAATTATAAATAGAGCAATATCTTACTGGTTGCAAATACAACAACTGACAATAACAGATTTTTAAAAATGATTTCACATTTTAACCATTTAACCCCTGAATAGATCCCTTATATGTTGCCAAGGGTATAAAAGATATATTGCCATAATATTCCCATCATATTTCTATACCTACACTGGTGGAATGTTATCTTTGCTGGTAAACTAGATCGGCAGAATATGAACTGAATAACCTGCTGCCTACATGTTTACATATGTGCATATGCGTCGTTATACATGTGTGATGTAAACGTTAACAGCTGCCAACTTTTAACTGTGCTTCACAGTGCTTCACAGTGCTGCTGGTGGTTCAGCTGGGTATTTATTTTAGTGTAAGCGTTGTCCATTTCTTTGAAGGCACCTAGATCAGACGATGGTTGTAGCAGTGACTGCGAAGTCCATTGCACATACGTTGTTGTTAATTGGAGTCCTGACTCCAGCTGTGCCACCGAGAGGGACCATCTCTCCGAGCTCGCGCTGACAGACGAAGCACAGCCTGCTCCTGTACGTGAGACATCATGCCTGTCCCCAACGCTGCGTCCCACTACATCTGCTTTGTATTAGCTGGTTGCCATGCAGGAAAAAACATGACTCTTTTGTAGTCTATTCCAGCCAATCAGGAAGTGAATTGGGGGTAGTTTCCTGTTTCCTGTGCTCCCCAGACAGTACGGGCTCGGGCCCTGTTGTGCTGCTGGGTTTCCAAAATCAAGTGTTCCTCCAGGAAACTGAAGAGTAGTCATCACCTGGCAGATCATGACAATAATAACTTCTTTCTCCCTCTCTCTGCTACAAATATGTGGCAGACGTTCAGCTCTGAGTCATCAGCCAACCGCAGCCTCATGCCAAGGGACAAGACTTTGATGAAAACAATGTGATGCAAGGGTTTCACAGAGTGCAATGGGAATCAGACTGACATCAAGTATGGCTGCTGCTAGGTAACTGCACAGTATAAACCGGACTGTCGTCATTACAGACGAACAAGGACTGAGGAAAGTCAAGGGTCCGGGTGTTGGAGTGATGACAACATAAATGTTCTCAATGAACGTCCGTAAACTGTAAATAACAAGTCATAACACAGTGATACATGATGTAAACTGTTTCCAAGGTAACATAACGTAACTTTGCCAGTAGAGGAATGCAGCAAAGTGCATTTACTCAGACACTGTATTATGTACACAACATTTCAGGTAGTTAATTAACCTCAGAATTTCCACTACATTTCAGAGGTTCCACTATATTTATAAGCAGCTCAAACTTACTTAATAATTAATGCTAAAGTATAATTATTAAGTAAGTTAATTTAATCGAGATTAGGGTCAGTTCAGGTGTCTCGTTGTAACAGTCCAGAACTCAGAGATATTCGTATGTTTTTTACCAGAAGATACCAACTATAGAATGCTACTTACATGTTAATGCATTAGTACTAGAGCTGCACATATAATATAGGGGCCATTCTTTTGTATTCATTTACTAGTCATGATACTTCTGGACCAGCAGGATTAGGGTTAGTGGGTTATTTTACTGAACAGTGTGGTTAATTGACGTTTACTTTCTTAAAGACCCAGGTTTGTGTCTGGGAGAGAAGGCTGTGATAGAGAGAGATCCTCCCATCATTTACTCTCAGGAGCTCAATGGTGCTGGATGACTGAACGTCCATTCTAAAAATGCACTTAACTAATGGGGCCTTTGTGATTTAAATATTACAACTTTTCCTGGAGTAACATGTTTAAGCGCATTAGCTCACTGGGGCTGGACTGTTTGAGTTACTGAACTCAGGGTGGTTATTTCTGCAGCTGTTTTTTGGGGCTGTGCAGCCAATTTTAACAGTAGGTAAGGAGCTTAAAAATACAGCCTAACCTAATTGAAAAAAGGGGCCACCAGAGTATTTCTTTCTAATGGATGGCATCATCACACAGCCCCACAGCTTGTATGTGTGTTTGTTGTCATTTTTTCCCTTTGCTCATCCCTTCTGTTGCATGTTTGGAGTCAAAACAAACCAGGCAGCAGAGCCAGGATGAAATGGGTGCCAGATGTCAGCGAAAAAGAAATGAGATGGCCCCCAATGTCCCACAGTGACCCGAGATTACAATTAAAGCACAGAGGAAATGACTGTTTTCTTTGACAGTTCGGAGCTCAAAATAAAGTAAATAAATAAAATGCTGTCAAACAAGTTAGACAGACACGATTACTTATTTCCCCCAACGAGAAGAGAAACTAATGTTTACTAAAAAAAAAAAAGAAAAAATGCATACTGACTCAATCAATGACTGATTGAATAATCAATTAGCCATCTGGCAGAGTTAACCACAATATTGATACTCTAAATCAATCTCTAAATTTAAATTATCTAAACTATTTATTGTCTATTTCCTAGACAATAAATAGCATCCTTTCTAAATTTACTTTTAAACTTTAATTTTATCATATGCACATACATAATAAATCATTTCAAAATTGCATTAAAAACAAAAACACCTCTCCCCATCGACACACAATGCAAATTGCACACAGACACCACCTATAAACCTCCTATAAACCAGGGGTACCCACTGTGGAGAACAGCTAGATAGCTCTACATGGGCTAACAATCAATAGCTAGACAGTGAGGCAGAAAGCTGTGTATGTTTGTGTGTGAGTGTGTGTGTGTGTGGAGGGGGGGGGGTGCAATAACATGAATGGCTGCCTGCAGCCGAGGTGTAATAAAGGATTATTTGCAAGACGCATCTGGATCTTTGCAGCTGTGCAGCCTTCATGTCAACCCATGCAGACCTCCAGCACAACACATGATCCAGATCAACCCAGCTGCCAATTTCACACCATTTCACACAGGACTGTAACCACCTCTCCATTTCTCCCTGTCATATGTCCCACAGTGTGCGGCTGAGAGTCTGTGCCCCAGAGGCAGGCGTGTGATTTGAATTACAACAATAATAGGCAGAACGAGACGCATCTGAGTCCCTGCGCTCTCCAGCCCTCACCGCCCGCCCGCCTGCCTGCCTGCTGCTCGGGTTAATATGGAGCCATGCATTCAGGCGCTCAGACTGGGGGTAGGGATTTTTCACCCCCTCTTACCTATTTTTATTTTAACGCTCTGGAAAACCCGGAGACCTTCCTCTTCCACCGCCATGCTTTCCCCGTGGCTCGTCCTCTTTGTGCGACTATATGAAGACAGACCTCCACGGTGATCGCCTCTGGCCTCTCCAGCGCGCGGTTAGTCCAGGGGCTATGCGCATCGATGCGCTCCGGACAGCGGTCACACTCCGGCCCGACCACTGCTGCTGCTGCCTGGTTTGGGAACAAGCGAGATCGGCTACAGTGCAGCAGCAGCGGCGGCAGCGGCAGCAGCGACGGAGGGGGAGGAGGAGGAGGCGTGGCTCCTCGCGACACCGCCCACGCATGGGTATGGAGGGTGATCAGTGGACGGCGGCCATGGAGGAGAGAAAGCGGTGCCATTGAGAAAACCGAAATATAGACAAGTCCCGCCCACTCGCCTAACAACAACAACAACAACAACAACAACAATGCTAAGAACTTTGATCACTGTAAATAACGCAATGTGTGTACAAGCCAGGTTTGTACCGACAACGAACTGCTGTAAGTAAATGTTAGTCTGTCGCTTATACATACTGTATCACCACAGATCTAATTCTGGTTATTCATATGACTGTCTCTGCTGTGTCACTAATATCCCTGATTCTCGGAAAAAAGGTGTCTCGGGTCAGAATGTCAAGTCACGTTCATGTCACTATATTAATTAATTGTGTAAATTAATGGGGCATTAGTACCCTTAATAAGCCTCAGTATTCTTTACAGCAGCTTTCAGCACATTAACTATATGGGCCATGACCTATTCCCCACAGTCACACTGGACTATTTGATGATCTCATAATAACATACATGCATCTCATACATTTCCTGCTTGAAATGGCATTAATGACCTTTCGTAAAGGACTGCAAAGCTCTATGACCTCCTTGGTATTGATCACCCCTCATACCACAGCTACAAAGTTCCTACCCCTCCTTTTAATATACTCCTATAAACTGGTTGGCTAGACCATGAATTAACAAGAACTCATCATGCTGAATGATTGAGAGGTATTGATAATTTAAGCATTGGTGCAAGCAAAGCTGGGACACCATACTCCTTTTCATCAGCATTGTTTGTAATCCCCACCCCACCCACCCTGAACAACTGAAAAGGCCATCATCTGTGGATGCTTAGTGAGAGTGTGTGTGTGTGTGTGTGTGTTGTCCCCCTATGGGGGCCCCACATGTAGTTGCAGCATGGGCCTGACGCCACCGGATCTCCCACGATCTACATGATCCTGTGGACTGTGGATGCAAAGAGCAACAAAACAACTTTTTATGTGGTGCAAATGAACTACTGCAGTTCTCATGATGTGAGGATTACGGGCCACAGTCTATTGTGGATGAGCCATTCTTTCTTTTAAGGTACTGAATGAACATTGTCAAACTCAGGACATGGTGTACATTTAATATGGTTTTATATTCATCCTCTGTAGGTAACTGACAACACACCAACAAAACAAGGGAGCAAGGTCCAAGAAGTAGTAAGTGGTCCCCATTTTCCTGTTGACATTGATCTTGGGCCAAATTTCACAGATGGGTGAATGGACAAGATGCTGGCTTGTTCGGTGGGCGGGATGTCTGGACAGGATTTAAGATTCATTCAGGTGAAAGGTGCAGGGTCATCTTTAGCCCACACTTGATCCTATTGGGCCACACCTCTGAGATCACCATGGACACATTCCTCAAAATAGCCTGACTTTTGTCTGGAGCACTCTACAAACCCAGCCGGCTGAGCACAGCGCTGCTGAGGTGTGTGTCCATGAGAAATGACAGTTAGCTGCAGTGTCTGTGCTGTCGTCTAATGTGTTGGGATTAGCCGTGAGTCCTTTAGCATTGCTGTAAATCTAATTAGACTACATGTCTCATCCCTGAAAGTCAAACATTTCACATTATTTGAATTAATGTTCAAATAATCCAAATAATCCAATGTAAAAAAAACATCAAGTATTTTTGATTCTAATATTGTTGTTGATATAATTCACTAAAATTAGTTTTTCTTCTGTTTTCCTCTAACTTAAGTGAAAGATTTTTTTCCACCAGTGACTAAATGTACATGTTGTACCTGTGAGCTATTTCTGTGACTTTGACTATCTCCACAACTCTTGTGTAGATAATAACCGTTGGTAGTACCCATGTTGAACAAATAAGGTTTTAATACCAAAAAGTTGGTGACACCGTGATGGAAACAGTAACGATTTAAATCCTTTGTGTTGGCCACATCCTGTCAGCTGCATGTTTGTGCAGACTGCAGAAAGATGGGAGAGGCCTGTGAGGTTTAATTATATTTCAAGTTGATTCAGCACAACAGGTAAATCAAGAGCAAGCACAACGACTCAGGTTGCCATAATATAAGATGGCAATGCAAAAGTCAAGGGTTGCCAGTGTCGTTCCGTACCACTCAAAGTCGTATCATATCTGCAAGCAACAACGGAAGGAGGAGAATAAATTTCTTTGCAGCTGTATGCACGAACTGCCATAAGAAAAAAAAAAGACGTTAAAGATTTAGCTAAAGTGACTACGCCTTGTGGTAAACCCTACACCACAGACCCGTGTATGTATGTATGTTAGTGTGTGTGTGTGTGTGTGTGTGTGTGTGTGTGTGTGTGTGTGTGTATGTGTGTCAGGCTAACATTTAGGACAAAATTCAGACTATGAGCCAGTTATTCAAGGGCATGGTCTTCTATTGGCAATGCTCAAAAGTTGATTTGGTCATTTTTGACCATTCGGTTGGGTTAAGGTCTGGGAACTGGCGGTTATGGTCATGGTTAAGGTTAACCTGAGGAAAATTAATGCCTATGAAAAATGTCTCCAAATGTGACCTATGATTTGGTGTGTGTGTCTGTGTTTGTTTCTTATTTTCGAGGTCTTACTAGTCTAAAGCAAAAGCAGTAAAGCTCAAAGCATGTTTCCAATAAGCGTGACATCAGATGCTGTCTGCATCAGGATGTGCATGTCCGTGTTACTGATTAATGATGCTGAGCTACTGATAGAAAGAGGAAGAGAAGGCAGATGCTGATTCTAAAGTAGATTAATGAAAGGATGCTTACTATTGTTTTATTGAGCACAAGCCAGACACCACAGCAGGCTTTTAGGGCGTTGGCACACTTAGAATAACTGTACACTCACAACTAACCCTCCAAACTGTGCTTTGTGCGTTTTTTTCCAAGTACAAGCACACAGTGTATCATGACGAGTACGGATGTAAACGGATATGGTAGACACAAGCAGAACATTCAGTTGAACAGATGGCGATTGACATGTGCAAAGTTAATCCTGTATTATGGAACAAATAAAATCTCTGTGAACGCTGCCTGAATCAAATCTTTTAAATGCATGAGAACTGGTCTGTGAAAAACATAAAATATACAACATTATTGTCTCTGCCTGCATAGTCATTCTAAATATATCATACAAGCAAACCTTCATGGGGATCAGATTTATTATTTTTCATTCGATTTTTTTTTTCTACCATCAAGAAAGAGACCTGGTCGTAGCAATGGTTGCAGAAAAGCAAGCAATATTGATTATCCTTCCTGCAACCTTTTAGTTGCATCAACAATGCAAATTTGAACAACACTTTCTGTCCACGTACCACCATCCCAGACCATGACTATATTTAATCAACCTTTTTAACCAAAATCTCAAGTAAGAAAGTAACAGAAAGATGGTCTCAAAGATGGTGGATTGTTGCATTGATAAGCTTGGTAAATTGTGAAACCAGTGTTAATTAGATCACACCCATTTAAAATACAGCAGTGACGCTGTGTAACTTTATAAAGAATGAATTCATCTTAATCAAAGGAGACCGTGACTGTAACTCAATGTGTTCTAGCACCATCTAGTGTGCATGTGATTGAATTTTACAGGATTTACAGGATAGAAGCAGCAGTTAATTCATTTACAGTAGTCTCTAGTTTCTTGTTCCCCTTATATTTGTCTAACGCAAAAAATAAAGAGTAACTTAGTTATAGCCTTAATGCATTTCTTACATCCCCCAGGCTAACCCCATGTTCTGATGGCAATAATACAGTGACATCTGCTGACCAGTGGCACAAAAATGTAATATGATTACTCCTTAATTAGTTTTGTTAGCTTTGTGTTGAGAAGAGAGCAGAGCAAATACCTGAGAGGAAATCCTCCGTTTTTTCCACAAATAAATCCTAAACCAGGGTGAGGGGATGTACAAAATTCATAGAGATGGAGTGTTTTTATTTTTGAAAGTGTTTTTACTCAGTGTTTTTTAATTTTAAAAAAACAACAAACTAAAAATCTGGTCTCAGACTTTTGGGCCTCATTGTATACGAGTAGTTTAGTTGTTGTAGAAGACTCAGTTCCTGTGAGTGGGCCTGATAAATGAGAGGTGCAGAGAAATGTGACTGCAGTAAAACACACGCACTGCCCCTTTAACCCGACTTCTCCTCGTCTCTCCCACTGTGTGTCTCTATCTTCCCCATTTCGCTGCTTTGTTTTCATTGGAGTGGTTGTAAACTCGGTTCGTTTTATGGATTCGATGTTACTTTGAGTCACTCACTGAAGTGATCCGGTTCACTTGAGTCACTGTTGTTCACCCACCAGTACTATTATTATTAACAACAACAACAATAATAATAGAAAAATGATATTAAAAATTTCTCTTGCACTATTGTCCATCTGTTTTGCACTATTTTTCACCAGTTGAACTTATTGTTGTTGACAATAAAGCTGACTTTGACTTTGATCTATGTGGCGGGGTTGATGTCATCAGTAGTGTGCGTGGATGTGCATAAGATCCGGGTTAATGTAGACCTCGGACTCGTGGTTTCTGATTCGCTAAAAGGATTCGATTCAGTAACCCGGGTGATTCAGGAACCGACCAGCTCCATATCATTGTCGCTCCTCTGATCATGGCTGCTCACTCTACCGAAGAACCGTTCCCTTTCCATGGGCTGCTTCCCAAGAAAGAAACCGGCGCCGCTTCATACCTCACCAGGTTCCCCGAGTACGATGGCCGAGGGGTGCTCATCGCTATCCTCGACACCGGCGTGGACCCCGGGGCCCCCGGCATGCAGGTAAGCCATACAGGCTGCCTCACGTTAGTTAGCCTCGAGCTAGCAGAGCTAAAGGCCCTACTGATTCACTTAATTTGTTAATAGCTGCCTATGCTGTTAGCGTCAACATATATACATAGTAAATATGTCAATAAGCCCAGTAGCTTGTATGACAGCTGAAAGAGCATGAAGTAAACGACAAAACATTTTTTCTCCTGTTGCCAGCTTGCAATTTGAGGTAAAACGAGTTAACAGTTATACAGTTTGTACATAGTGATAGGTAGTCAGTAGTTGGTTCTGGTGCTAGCATATTAGCATATCAGCTAATAGCTACATTTGTCCGCTTGAGTTTTTTTATTCAGCCGCTGCAGTAAGTACAAGTTGTTCTGTCAAACGGTTTAGCCAAGTCTGACAGTTATGATTAGTTTAACAAAAGATTATTTGATATAGCCCATAGTTAACGGTTAATGAGGCTTAACTAGCTGCATGTTAACTGCCAAGTCACAGTGGAGTTCAGTTAGCTATAGTGTGCTAAATTGGTTGTCAGGAACCTGTTAATTCATATTATTTCAATGTGGAGCAAAGGCTAGCTGTGACATCATTTCAGCATAAAAAGCTTATCCAATCTTTTCTACCACGTGTCCTTTGTCTTTAGCTTAGAAAGCAGATATTGCATCTAATAGCTTCAGGGAGAGCAAACAAACACGAAGCACTCTCCAGGATGGTTTGCACACTGCTCAGTTTTCATCTTATATTCAGAGTGACAGGTTGTGATTTTTTTTCATAATGGTTAGTTTAGTTAAGCAAATCTCCTCATTACCCTCATTACCCCTTTTATCCACTACTAATTGATCACTGCTTCTTCAGGTCACAACGGAGGGGAAGCCAAAGATCGTCGATATCATTGACACAACAGGCAGTGGTGACGTAAACATGACCACAGTGGCAGAGCCTAAAGATGGGACAATCACAGGCCTTTCTGGTAGAACACTTAAGGTCAGTTGACAACTTATGATGCCAAGATAACAGCTGCTATCCTGCATGTTAAATTGTTTCGTGGTGATATGTAATGTTTTTTAGGCTTCGCTATGCTTGATTTGATAATTTTGATGTATTTTTCTTCATATCTGTCTCTCACTGTGTCTTCTTATGTCCTCCAGATTCCTCCTGCCTGGGTCAATCCATCAGGGAAGTATCGCATTGGAGTTAAAAATGGCTTCGAGTTCTTCCCTAAGGCCCTCAAAGACAGACTACAGGTTGGAAGACAGGACCTTATTTCTGCACTATACCTGTCATGGGTTGTGCATAATGCAAGCACCTTTAATTCAATGATGTTTGTATTCAATAAATAATTGCACAGTAAGAGAGTTGAAAACTAATGTGATACCCATAGTTTCTACTGATGCGGCAGTTGTAGTGTTACCTTTTTATACCAGAAACCGAAGCCTTGTCTGCATCTGTCGGGTGTTAATGCTCTGCTACATTTGTCTACTAGAAAGAGAGAAAGGAAAAGCTGTGGGACCCACCACACAGAGCAGCGCTGGCTGAGGTCTCTCGCAAGACGGAAGAGTTTGACCTGTCTCACCCAACCCCCTCACAGGTTTGACCTACAGATTTGAGTTAAATAATGATGATCTGTTTATGCATGCTATTCCTGATAATGTGTTTTTTCCTAATGATTTTTTCCTCTGCTCTTTCTAGATGGAGAAGTTGCAGAAAGAAGAGCTACAGAGTCAGTCAGAGCTACTGGCATCACTGGAAAAGAAGTTCAGTGATCCTGGTCCTGTGTATGACTGTGTGCTTTGGCATGATGGCGTCACATGGAGGTACCCACATCAAACCTCCCCCCATCATTCTTCATGTTTGTCTTTACATGCTCCTCTCTTGTCAACACTTACTTTTTTGTTTTCTTTAGGGCTGTAGTTGACACTTCAGAGTGTGGAGAGCTGTCCAAGTGCACTGTGCTCTCCTCCTATAAAGAGAGGCATGAGTATGCAACAATAGGAAATGCTGATATGCTTAACTACTCTGTTAATATTTATGACGAGGGAAACACTCTCTGCATTGTAACCAGTGGAGGTAAGGTATTCCCATCAAATTATTGTTTTTTTACATTGATCTGAAAGGAACTTTTATTTGATTCATTCAGCTAATACTGTTCAGTCCAATGCTAGTTTCTATTATAACTTGCTTCTGTACTTTTGAAGGGGCTCATGGGACACATGTAGCAAGCATTGCTGCAGGTTGCTTCCCAGAGGAACCAGAGCGCAATGGTGTGGCCCCTGGAGCCCAAATCCTGGCTCTTAAAATCGGAGATACCCGCCTAAGCACCATGGAAACAGGCACAGGACTCATCCGTGCGGTAAACTCCCTAGACTCTGTTAAACATAAATATGCTGCAATGGCTGTTATTAGCTTATACCCTTTGTTTTTACATTTTTGTTTTTCCTTCATCTGTGTCACTTAAAGATGATTGAAGTAATCAACTACAAGTGTGACCTGGTCAACTATAGCTATGGGGAAGCTACTCACTGGCCCAATTCAGGGTAAGTGCTTTGTAGTAGGAGCAATGGAGTGTTTTCTTGCATGAGTTAATTTGTGTGGCATGTGGCATTAAAACTAATTTTTGACAATTTGTCTTTCAGGCGGATTTGTGATGTGATTACAGAGGCTGTCCAGAAGCACAATGTGATTTTTGTTTCAAGTGCAGGAAACAATGGCCCTTGTCTCTCTACAGTCGGCTGCCCAGGGGGAACCACTAGTAGTGTCATAGGTACACATACACACAAACTACGTATAAACTTGGGAGTCATTTTAAACTTAGGTCCATCAGAGAAATTGCTTTCTCCATCCAGTCCATATTGGACCAGGTCTAGATCAAGACCTCAAATACTGACATGTCATATTTGGATTAAAGTAACTCAGTAAAGCTAAAGATTCAAGGTTTATATAAGATGTCTTTCCTTTCTTTCACACACAACAAATCTTCAGTGTCAACCTTAAATTTCCAGGTAACTTCACCATTTGGACAGCTGTTGTATTCAGCCACATAAACAGAAGTTTTATTACTTTTTCTACATACCACAGTTTAAAGAATGTAATGTTTCATGAGATGTAGACAGGGCCTTACACTTAATGATCTGTGTGTTTATCATCATTAAGTGGTGACACAACATCAAGTCCAAATGCAGTATATGTTTAATGATATGTTTAAAGTATAACTTTCTCCACAGGGGTAGGAGCATATGTAACTCCAGACATGATGGTGGCAGAGTATTCCCTGAGGGAGAAGCTGCCTCCCAACCAGTACACTTGGTCGTCTAGGGGCCCCAGTACAGATGGGGCCTTGGGAGTTAGCATCAGTGCCCCTGGTGGTGCCATTGCATCTGTACCCAACTGGACCCTTCGTGGTACCCAGCTGATGAATGGCACATCCATGTCATCCCCTAATGCTTGTGGAGGCATTGCACTAATCCTCTCAGGTGTGTTCAGTCATGGACTGATAAAAGATTCTGATTTTAGATGTGGTAAATAATTTTCATATACAGAAGTGTGCATGAATGCTAAGCTAATGCTTGTATGTTATTTTTGTGTGATAAAGGACTGAAGCAGAGTGGGATCCATCCCTCTGCTCCTGTGGTGAGGAGAGCGCTGGAAAACACAGCCCTGAAGGTTGATGACATTGAGGTTTTTGCACAGGGCCATGGCATAATCCAGGTGACCTAACTAGTTCCTGTACTGGATTAATTTCATTCATCTCTTTTTATACCTCTTGGAACACTCTAATTTTGTCCTTTTATTTTTACAGTAGCTATAAATTTCCTTCTTTTCTCAGGTGGACAAGGCATTAGACTACCTCACTCAACACGCCTCTTTACCCACGAGTCACCTGGGCTTCTCGGTAAGTGTGGGAACACAGAGAGGCATCTACCTCAGGGACCCTGGTCAAGTTCTTGCACCCTCAGACCATGGAGTAGGAATTGAACCCATCTTCCCAGAGAACACAGGTGCCTCTCATACTTTGAAGTACAATCATTACAGATGATATTAGATTAGATGATATTACATTTAAAATAGTGTTTATTTCATTTAAAACACCACCTGTTTTCCTCTTTTCCATCATCACAGAAAACTCTGAGCGAATTTCCTTGCAGCTGCACTTAGCACTCACATGCGCTGCCCCATGGGTCCAGTGCCCCTCTCATCTAGAGCTTATGAATCAGTGTCGTCATGTCAACGTCCGTGTAGATCCTGTTGGACTGAGAGAGGGAGTGCACTACACAGAGGTAGGGACAAGACAGGAAAGGGGAGGAGAAGGAGGAAAAGATGGCGCTCTAGCTTTTGTCTTTATTAATGTTAATCTGATCATCTTTAATTATTTTTTCAGGTTTGTGGGTACGATACAGCAGCACCTAGCTGTGGCCCACTATTCAGAGTCCCTATCACAGTTATTATCCCTGCCAAGTGAGTTCCTATTTTATAATAATTTTTTTAATCACTTTTAGTAGAGGTTTTTGACAGCTTTGTTTGTCTCCCATCAGAGTGACAGATTGTCGTAATCAGGAGGTGTGTTTCTCAGACATCCACTTCAGACCTGGACAGATCAGACGCCACTTCATCACCGTACCTCAGGGAGCCTCCTGGGCAGGTTAGTGTTGTACACTTATCCTTTTTCTTCATATTCTGTATTTCCTGTTCCCATTATTTGATTCATCATCATTCATTCATTAATTAAATGCTCAATTGTTTTTATTTACAAAATATGTCAATCATTTATGTGTAGAATACATGCAAAGTATTCAGTTGCAGGATATGTTGCATTAAAATCGTCTCTAAAAAGATTAATTTAGTGAGCTCTGCAGAAATCACCAACAGTATCAAATGTTGAATTTTGTTTCATTTGGCTTCACAAACTAAGGATGTGAATCATTTCACTGTGGTAATGGTTATGCTTGAGGGACTGCCTTTCGTTTTTGTTTTTATTTGATGTAACACTTAGATTTACTTTACATTTCAAATAAACAGATGTTTGATTTAACTCTGTTGAAAGGGTTTTTCCTTACAGGGCTTAATTGAGAAATAATCATTTTAAAGTATGCAGTTTTTTTTGCATTTTACAGAGATATTACCCTCACAGATCTAATAATAATAATAACAGGCACCTTTCTGACAAGATTCTCAGTCATCCAGGTTTTGAGATCTAGTATATTTTGGATAACAAAGGGCACTTTAACTGCACAACAAACTGCTTCCTCCAACATGATCACATACTTGAAACAACTCCTCTCTAAAACACTAAAACTGAAAATAACCTTCATGCACAGAATTTGCAGAATTTATACAAGTCAGTGACAGTCTGCTGTTCTGTTTTTTTTATTTACCTCTGTCATCTTCCTCTCTCCTGTAGAGATCACACTCACCTCTCATTCTGGAGATGTGTCGTCAAAGTTTGTCCTCCATGCAGTGCACCTGGTAAAACAGAAAGCATACAGAGCTAATGAATTCTACAAGTTCTCATCACTTTTGGAAAAAGGCTCATTAACTGAGGCTTTTCCTGTCCTGGTATGTACATTTTTATTCAAAATTTTATGTGACTGGGAATTTGTATATCAGCCATTAAGAAAATGAGTCAGCTATGATAAATAGTTACTGTCTGTGGTCTGTTGTAGTGGTCAGCAAATCTGTTTTTGTCTCCTCCAGTCAGGTAAGATAGTGGAACTGTGCATTGCACGCTGGTGGGCGAGTCTGGGTGATGTCATAGTGGACTACAGCATCTCATTCCATGGACTCAACACCTCCCCTTCCCCCTTGCACATAGTAAGAACAGCACAGACACACTGGAGAGGAAGCTACAATCTGGAGGGTATTAGTTCTTTTTTTTTAATGACTCTCATCTATCTCTACCTAGCATGCCTCAGAGGGAGTGACGCGTTTTGATGTGTCATCGCCTTTGAGGTATGAGGAGGTTTCCCCCACTATTACCCTCAAATCCTGGGTTCAGCCTCTCAGGTGAGTGTGTGTGTGCACACACACACAGATGCACATGCATGTTTATCATTGTATGATAACATTGCTGTTCATTGTCCAATCTCTGTTATTACTGTGGTTGTAGACCTTTAAGTTCCAAGATAAAAGCCTTGGGAATGAGAGACGTTCTCCCCAACAACAGACAACTATACGAGATTGTCCTCACGTACAGCTTTCACCAGGTACTGCCAGCACAATGTAGGAGGAATAAAACATTTTTTTCCTTTCATTGTTTGTGTATAACATTATTTTTTTCTATACTCAGCCTAAGAGTGGAGAGGTTATCCCAAGCTGTCCAATGCTGTGTGAGCTACTATATGAATCTGAGTTTGACAGTCAGCTGTGGATGCTGTTTGATCAGAACAAGAGACTACTGGGCTCAGGAGACGCCTACCCACACCAGGTATGCTGGGAAAGTATGAATATGGCAATGAAGCAGCTTGATGAAAAACAGTAATCACACTGATTGTGGATAAGAAGTGCGTTGAGTGCATTTTAACATCTCCACTCCTCTGTGTTTCCTTGCAGTATTCGTTGAAGCTGGAAAAAGGGGACTATACAGTGCGTTTGCAGGTTCGCCATGAGCAGTCCAGCGAGCTTGAGCGCCTTAAAGACCTGCCGTTTGTAGTTTCTCATCGTCTGTCCACCACTCTCAGTCTAGATGTCTATGAGACGCATCGAGCTGCTCTCATTGCCAAGAAGAAGGCAAATTCTGTCACCCTGTGCCCAGGTGCCGCACAACCGTTCTACATCACAGCCCTGCCAGATGACAAGTGAGCAGGAGACTCCTTTTGTATTGCCCAAAAATAAAATAGAAACAAATCCACAACTGAAAAGCCACAGTTGATGTGTACAAATGCTGCTTGGTCAGAAAATAGAATAGGTCTTAGAGAAAAAAAATGATCTCCCATGAAATATTCTTACTCCATGTGACTGAGGTAGAAGCAGCTGAGACTATAAATCCTATTTTTCTCTCTCTATTGCAGCAGGGTTTCATTTGCTCTAAAAATGAAGAGTATATCAGGGGAAAACAGAAGAAAATTGTATTATTAGTGATCAGATTTAAGGCAATGATGTATTCAGTGTCTTAATATCGCTTAAGGCAAGCAGGGATTGAGGTTTATTTCCCCATCAATATTTTTTGTTGGGGCTGTTAAAGCCCAAAATCCAGAGAAGCACTCCAGTGGACAAAATAACTTTTCCTTTTCTGTTCTGTATTAAAACAATTAAATGTTTGTTATATTAATCTTTTTCTATTTTTCTCTCATTCCATTCTTAGGATCCCAAAGGGGACGAGTCCAGGGTGCTATCTGTCAGGCTCTCTCGTGGTCCCCAAGAGTGAGCATGGCAAGAAAGCAGTGAGTGTCTCTGTTTTCTGTCAGTCCCTGTACACCAGAGAATATTTACTTATACACTACAGTGGCAAATGGTTTATCTCCATTGTCTGTCCTTAATATAATTTCAGGCTGAAAGTTCTCATCTTTACGATATAAAAGGGATCTTACATCAATTATCTCTCATCTATAGCAGGGGTCACCAACCATTTTGAAACTAGGAGCTACTTCGGGGCATCGAGTAATACTAATGCTGGGCATACACTGTGCGAGTTTTGGCCCTTTTTGAGACAATGTTTCACTCGTGCGAGAATTTTTTGGATCGGGCAGATTGCATGGTTGGATGAAAATCAAACCTGTTTGAAATTCTGGTCGCCCCTCGTGAGGATATTGCACTGTTGAAGCAGTGCTATGAGCGGTTACATTCTCAGGTGAACGTCTCCCCACATCCGGGTTTTTCTACTACTTCTTCTTTTTACGTTGCAGTTCCGGAAACAAGAGTGTAACATGTAGTGTATGGTCGTACAATGTGAGCGGTCAGGTTGCATCAGATCGGGCCGTATAGTGTGAGAACATAAATCGTGAGCTGCGAACTTTTAAACCCTGCGGTTTAGTCGTACAGTTTGAGCTGGAGCTGAGTATAACAACAGGAAATATCGTACAGTCTATGCCCAGCTTAAGGGATACTTTTTTGGTCCAAACATCCTGAATAACATAAAGTTGTCCTTTAATGATGTTATTTTTAATAATACAAATGCATATATGTGAATATGTGACTGATCACGTTAATTTTAAGGATTCCTCATAATAATTATCAATAATGACTTACCAGATGCGTGTCATTTGTGCTCGCACTCACGTTGTGTTAGCATCGTTCGCTGCACTTTGTCACGTATTGTTGTTTTATCCATCATTATGGCTGCCAAGAAAGTTAAAATTGTTTCGATCGCGAACCAAGATCATGAACTAATCAACTAGGTGTTTTCCTGATCCCAGGTTCCACTGAAACTGTATAGTCGCCTGCTGTCGCCACAGTCACCCGCAAATGAGACAAGCATGCTCGTTTTTCACTGTTGGAAAAAAAAATCCCTCTTCCTCCAATCTCTGTGAAAATAATAAGTTCGCCTTTGTTTGGCTGCCATATTTGTATTTATTTTGGAGGGTAAAAATACCTTCTAGATGCGCCCGCTCGCTAGTCACATAAAATACGATTAGATTAAATATGATTTTTAGGCGGTGCTCCGTGATGATGATGACTAATGTTATTTTTAGAGCATGCCCCGCGGGCGCCTCCATGGTTCCTGCGGGCAACAAGGTGCCCTCGGCCACCGTGTTGGTGACCCCTGATCTATAGTTTGTGTCTGTGGTCAGCACCCATTTTCATGTTGGTGTTTTGCATTGCGTTGCTGAAAACCTGTGTGCTGTTTGAAAACACACACATATACACAACAGATGTTTACTAATCTGTTAGTAAAACTAACCTGACAAATAGGCACGCACATAAACGTTCATAAATGTTTTATTTATTGGTAAGCACTGAGTGAAAATATGTAGGAGGTTTTTTAGATACATGTTGGATCATATTTGTTGAATGTGATCCCAGGATAAAAACATGAGCATCACACCTCTCTTCTTTTTTTGTATGTTTAAGTCTGACAGATAGGTGACAGATAGACTCAGACTCTCTAAGTGAGAGTGGATGACAGATAAAATGAAGACAAAAAAGGAATCCTTTTTTGGCGTGTTTGTGTTGTCTCTTCCTCACTGTGTGTTATTCTGACCACCAGGGGCAGGCCTCTGCAAAACGACAAGGAAAGTTTAAAAAGGTACTGGATGAGCTAGAAACACTGTACAACAGAGCCTCCACTGCCATGGTGGTCTTAATGTCTGAGCATGTTAGTATTGCTGTATTGAAATATGCAAGAGTCAAGTTATAACAGGTATTTTTGATATGGAGATGTTTACGTTTTCTGGTGGTCAGCAAAATGAACAATAAATCTATAAATGTCAGTGATTGACAATAAGCACCACTTTAATCTTGTGCACCAGGGTATTTAAAAGGTTTTTTAGAAATAAACTGAAAGACAGAGAAACAAAAGGGGTTGGTTGTTAGGAAGGTGGTGAGTAATGGCTGATTCAGAGTAGAAATAGATGATGGACTTTGTTGAATGTGCTAGTTGCTGCTTTTAATGAACTACATTTTGTGTTAATACAGGATATTGTACCAGTCGTCTACCATTTAATTCCTGCTCCCAATAAAACAAAAAATGGTGGCAAGGAGAAGGATAAGGAAGGAGACAAAGAAAAGGACGTGAAGGATGAGTTTGCAGAAGCAATGCGGGATTTGAAGATTCAGTGGATGACAAAGTTTGTACAGTTTCTTATCTGTTTTGTCGTCCTTATCCTATTCTTTCATTTCTTTGTCTCATCCAACCTGTCCATGTTGTGCTGTTCAGGTTGGATTCAAGCTCCATCTACGATGAACTTACGGAAAACTATCCAGATTACCTTCCTCTGCATGTCCAAAGACTTCACCAGCTGGACTCAGAAAAGGTACAAGCTCACACAAAGGGAAAACGACAGTGACAATGAAAGAAAGAGACAGCTCTGCCAGGCAAGTTGAAAAATTGTTTTGTTCACAGTCCTTTCTCCTGTTTGTGTTCAGGAACGTGTCAAACGTCTCAGAGAGGTGGTGAAAGCAGCTGACATCGTCATTTCCCATATAGACCAGACAGCCTTGGCTGTTTACCTCACCATGAAGACAGACCCCCGGCCTGATGCTGCTTCCATCAAAATGTATGTCATACTGAGAATTAGTAATAGGATTTGTTCATAATAGAGAGACCTACCAACACAAAATAACTCTTGGACTGCATTGAACGTTACGGTAGTATATCTAACAATTTCACAATAGTTGTATTATCAGTTTCCCAAACCTTTCCTTTGTATTTCCTCATTATGACAACTTCTGTACTCTCATTGTCTTTATTGTAAGACATTAAGAAACCCAGTGACAGCTGAGTCTTAAGACCTTAATTCAAGTCTGTCTCTTGTTTCAGTGACATGGAGAAACAGAAGACGTCTCTTCTGGACGCTCTGTGTAGAAAGGGCTGTGCTCTGGCTGATCAGCTTCTACTGCCCCCTGCACCACAGGAGGGTGCTGGTGCTCTGGACAAAGAGCATGAAGCAGCAAAGGAGGAGGATGAGATGCAGGTGTCCAGCAGTTCAGATGACACCCTGCAAAATGTGTCTAAATCCCTTGTAGATACATTTTGGGAGGTGCAGAAGTGGGCAGAGCTAACAGACTCCAAGGTAAGCAAAATTATTTGAGAAAAAGGTCATAGTCGTCCCCTTATAACAAGGTTTTGGCACTATAAAAATAATAGTGGTACACCTCTTAACTTTTATAAATGTCTATAAAATGGTTTATACACACACACAAACATAATGTTGTTTTAATCCCCTTACCTTGAATTTTGCACATTTTTGTAACATTTTGTAGTCAGTCATAAGATTTTTTTGATGTCATCACTCACAATGTGCTTTTCCCAGTGGATGTGCTGCATCTCCATTTAGGTAGCCTAGCTAATAATTCAGTTAATATTAATTCTTGCTTTTCTGTGCTTGCTTTTTTTCTTTGTTGCTCAGGTTTTGATGTTTTCATATAAACATGCTCTGGTGAACAAGATGTACAGCCGAGCCTTAAAATATGCTTCAAAGATGGTGGAGGAGAAACCCAGCAAAGAGAACATGAAGAACTGCATCCAAGTAAGACACGATTGATTACAGATTTCTATTCAACATATGATATTGATAAATATTTTTGGCTCCTCAGTGTCCTCAGCTTTGTTCACTGATGGTCATTTTTTGTTTCACTTTTCTTTAGCTTATGCGACATCTACAATGGACACACTGCGCTACCTTCAGTGAGAACTGGCTCCCTGTCATGTACCCCACTGACTACACCCCTTTTTAGGCGTAGACATACTCATACATGCACATGCACATGCATGAACAGCATGGCCACACATGGTCCTTTATGTGGTTAGTTAGATATCATGTTCCTCAGGGTCACACGGTCTATGCATCTGACCACCCAGCTGCCTCCTGAGAATTTCTTTCTGCATTTCAAATTCAGGTGTAGGCAAACACCAAAATGAAGGATAATGCTGTGTTGAAACAGTTTGATGCACACGACACCTCACAAAGCGAGAGAGCACGTCTGTGTTGATAGTTTAGCCATGTTTTCTTGAGCATTGCAGCTCTGCCAATGATGACATGTGACTGCCTCTGCTTTTTCTTTGACTATCATCAACTAGAAAATGCTCCAAGCTCTTGTCCAGTCTTGGTGATTCTGTAGCTCAGTGGTATCACAGTTGGGTATTGTCTTTTATTTTGGTGTTGTCCTCACAATTGGAAACCCACTCTGCTGAGCTGTCTGGGCCCTATATCATATTAATAATATCATTCTCTTATGTAAATATTGTGTCACCTTACATCCACACAAAGACAACAGAATCATACTTGGGAAGACAGGAGGACCCGCTGCTGCACCTGCTCATACATACAAGGCTGCGCAGAGATTGTCTGATCCTCAGATCAGAAACCATGACTTGGACAGAAACTCAGTAGTGTTTTTCCTTGTTACTTGCATCTGCCCACGTATGTTCAGGAACGTTTAGCCTTGTTCAGGAACGTTTAGCCTTGTCTGTCTTTGGCTCATGTACACAGTCTCAGAACACACAATAGCGCTGAGGTGCCTTTCTACATGTACCTTACCTTTGACGGGCTGAAAGATGAAGTAGGAGTATCAGTCGGCACCCAGCCACTTGCAGTCATTTCACCCATCAGCCTTGGGTGTCACAAGTGTTTTTAAAGCTCATCAAAAGTCATGAGCCCCACTTTTGATGACCATCAAACAGACCTCACTAACACAGCAGATGCAGTTGTAGGCAGCGGTAGGATGATCAGAGCAGGTTTAATTGTAAAATGTTCACTTAGTAGTAGAGATGTTTCTCTGCAGCATTTAAAATGTTGCATTTGTACACTGTCATAATGTAATGTACAGACACACATAACATAAAAATATTAAGATGCAATAGGTATATAATACAAATATTATTCCAACTGATGTATTTTGCATTTATGCATGTCTTCTAGGCTGTGAGGAAAAAGAATTTTATTTGGAAGCAGATTTTAGTTTGTTTCAATATGAGAATTTTTTAATCTGAAACAAGACTTTGACAATATCCACTTTCTTAGTGTTTGTGAATGATTTTATGTGTACTTGTGAGGATCCTTTGTGTACATGAAATGACAGCCATTATACGATAGTAAACATTAGTTAGTTAGGTAGTTAGTTTGTTTTTCCGATGCATTATTTACTTCAAAGGACCACGCCAGTGGTTTTTGTATTTTTGATCTGATTTATTAAAAATCACAATTATAAATTGTGCTTAAGCTAATTTAGATTTATTTTGGGGGGGTGATTTATTCACTTGTCAAATGTGTCCAACATCCACACAAAAGTTGACAAATATGTCTTACCTAACAAGACAGTTATCTTTTAAGAAAGACTACTGTTTGCTTTCACTGGGCTATGGACAGGAATGAATTGATTAAAAAAAACTGACCGGCCTGGGGAAAGGGCATCTATAAACATGTGCATGCATGTGAAGGCAAATATCATCTCTCTCGGTTGAAATTGCAAATCCCTGGTGTGGTCCTTTTTAAAATATCACAACTTTATCATATCAATATATTGTTTTCACTGTGATGTGAAGAAGCAAACCTGATGTTAAGTTGTTACCTTTTTACTTGTGTGAGTCTTTAACTTCATTTATTAATTTGTAAAAAATCCCACTTTGTCACAGTCTGTAGTTACTCAGTTTAACCAAGGAAGGATTTTCCAGTGTTAAGTTGGTTTACATGTGAAAGGAAGTATGATGGCTGAAAAGGAACGTTTTTACCAGGAAAAAATAAGGTCAATGTAAACTGAACAGACTGCTGAATAGAAGTTATTTTGTTATAAAGGTTCTCTTCCCCTGAAGTTTTACATCCTGTCAAAAGTAGAAGGTTAATATTTAAGAATGTAGTTTCAAGCTAAGAACTTTTGGCCTTAATGGGAGTACGTAATCTTTTCTGGGATAAACCCATCCAAGCACAAATAAGTGGTCTCATTGTGTTTGTGTTTTAGCTTCAGCAGAGACCTTTACAAGTGTCCATCATTTTCACTTATTGCATCTTTTGTTTTATTACGCTCCTCTGTCCTCTTTTCACCTTCCCCCTGTTTGAAGTTTTGGTTCAGGCACGCATTTTGTTCAAGACTCGGTAGTCAACAGTATGCGTTGCCAATGACAGTCTCTCCACAAACAGCCTTAACTTTCACCACAGGACTGGACCGTCCATTTCTGGCACCAGACGGACTTCTCATATCTGTTGCTTTCACTCTGCTGGTGTCAGGAAACACGAGAAATGCTTCTTCTGGACATTGAGTGTTTATATTTAATAAAATCTAGTAAATGCTGATATTTTATAGAATGTTAATAAGATAAAGTTGTATGCTCTCAGTATTATTTTATACCTGTTCTTCCTTCATAACTTGTAAGAAAGGCCAGAGGTGCTGTCACAAAGTTTTGTGGTCACGTGGATTTAAGTCACAAACAAGGAAGATGGCACAATAAAAATGATTTGGAAGAACTGAAGCTTCACTGCTTATCAGTTGTACAGGAAAGAGGAAAATACAGGAAGTGAGAATTTATGTTGTGGTAGCATGTGTGAGAATCAATGCAATTGATTATATGATGAGAGCAGGTCAAGACAAAAATATTTATTTCCATCAAATTTATTTTATCCTCAACAAAGAAAAGCATTAAATCCTGATGTTGATCAGGATTTGTGCTAAAAATTAAACTGTGTTTTATTAAACAATTTGACAACTGTCCTGCAAGTAACAAAACTTAAATAAAATGGCAAGAAAAAAAAAGACGATTTTATTCAGCTCTTGGATTTGGGCCCATGAGTTTTCACCCAGCTGGCCAGTTCAGTAATCCAACTACGCCTCTCCTGTGCTTCTCCCTCTGCATGTCGCCTTGAAGATCTTCATGTCTCCATCTTCAGCCAGTAAACTTGTGTGAAAGGACTTCTTAAAGTTCTGAGTGAAGGTCAGATCAGACTCCATCCTGACCTTGTTGGCCCAGATCACAGTCGTTCCTGGCCCACAGAAATGCTTCATGGTGGCCAGGAGCTCGTCTAGGAACTTGTGATGATACACCACATCAGCAGCTAGCACATAGTCGAACTGGTAGATGGATGTAGGGAAGGAGTGCTCCAGGTCAAATCCCCAGGACAGAGCTGCCACCTGGGGCAAGTGTCTGCAGCGCCCCCTGGTGTTCCTCATCACGTTAGCCCTGAGGTTACTCAACAATTCCGGTAAGTCTGTGGCTGTGACAGAAGCTCCTGAGGCAGTAACAGAAAAGTACAATATTGGTCTTTGTATAAACGGTACAAATGAATCATGGGTAAACCTGCTCCTCACCTATTATCATTTTGCATTGGCTCAAGCCCATTATCCCTTAATCTCTAAAGCAGTACAGATAATGGATGATGTATAATAAACAACAAATAGGAAATATAGTAACAGCTGACATCCTGTGTGCTGATGCTCACCCAAGAGACTGGCCACGATGGCTACCAGTCCCGTTCCAGCCCCCAGCTCCAGCACCTTCTTCCCCTGCAGGTTCACCATCTCCCTGTTGTTATCCAGGAATGAGCACAGAGCCAATGCCTGCATGGAAAAACATAAAACAAAACCAGCAGGAATAAAAACACAACTGAGGCGACCATTTCCTCATGCATCTAAAATACTCACCGCTGGCCACATGACTGCTCCATAGGAATCAAAGGATTCGTAAATGACAATCTCCTGGCCTACATAATTGTAGACGTCTTTACCGAGACTGCTGATGATGTTGGGAAACCAGGCGGGCGCTCGGTCCTGCTGTGTAGCTGTCTGCTTCACCGAGTCCTGTCCTGTAAACGCAGACAACAAGACAAAACTGGGGGATCTACAGATCAACAGATGCTGTCTCTAGACTTTTATTGTATATATACTAGAAAAAAAACATAGTTTTTATGAGATATCCTTTTAATTCAGCTGATTAATCATTAGGCAGTGTGATAAGTTGACATTTCGGATGCAGCCTGCGTGTTAATGCACAAATGTTCATTTTCATGACTCACCTGAAATATCTTTATCACTGGCGCTGCAGTGTGAATCGCTGTTCTCTGATTTATTTTTCACATCCGTTATCTTTTCCGCCTCTTCATCTCTTCTCTCATTATCTAGTACATGATGTTCCTTTGTCAAGTCATTATCATTTCCCTTTCCTCTATTTACTTCCTTGCTGACACAGTGAGGCTCATCCGGATTGAGATGTTCCTCCACCTCTTCCCTCAGTGGGTCCTCCACAGCCACTTCGTCTTTGCACGTCGCCATGAAGATCTTCATGTTCCCGTCCTCGGCCAGTAAACTTGAGTGAAAGGCTTCTTTAAAGTTCTCAGTGAAGGTGAGATCAGACTCCAGCCTGACCTTGTTGGCCCAGATCACAGTCGTTCCTGGTTGACAGAAGTGCTTCATGATGGCCAGGAGCTCGTCGTGATGATACACCACATCAGCTGCCAGCACGTAGTCATACCGGTAGACAGATGTGGGGTAGGAGTGCTCCAGGTTGCAGTCCCAGGACAGAGCTGCCACTTGGGGTGTGTGTCTGCAACGCCCCCTAGTGTTCCTGCTCAGGTTGACTCTCAGGCTGCTCAGGACCTCTGGAAGGTCTGTAGCCGTCACCCATGCACCTGAGGACAGTAAATCAAAAACATTTGAGCCGCTATAAGCAGATATGCATGAACAGATTATGAGACCATAGGTGAATGTGCAAAGTCAGCAGCTTTTCTATTTGTGAACATTTTGTTTTTTATTTTTTATTGATTTATCGTGATTCATCCGTCTTTATATGATAATTCCCCACTCCACTGTCAGTGTGATCAGTTTGCAACTCTTTGTAATCTTATCACCTACTTTTAATAACAACAGTCAGATCCATACAGACGCTCTGACCCAGTGGCCCAAAAGGACAGGCGGCTTGTGCCCAGTGGGTCAGCTCAGGTTCCTCTTACATACCCAGGAGTGAGGCGACAACAGACACGAGGCCAGATCCAGCTCCGATCTCCAGCACTGCTTTGTCAACGAGATTCATCTGTTCCCGGTGAGTGTCGAGGTAGTGACAGAGAGCCAAAGCCTGAGGGCAGCCAACATCACCAACATATATAATCAATGTATACTACTACTACTACTACTACTACTACTACTACTACTACTTCAAGGAACGATTTGTAATGTATTACCGGTAGATGCTTTCATCAAAGAGGGAAAAAGCTCAGTCAGCATAAATATTTCAAAAACTGTGCTATGTACCACTGGCGATGTTGTTCCTGCATGTGAGTCCAGAGCTCCTTCGATGACGATCTCCTGTCCCACATAGTAATACACATCTTTATCTGTTTTGTAGAAGAAACATGGAGCCCAGTCTGGTCTGTGGAGCTTCTGGATACCTGATTCGTCGGTCTCATCTGAAAGGTTTGTATAACAATCACACACTGAGACCTGCGGCCTTACAACCAAACATGCAGCCCCGCGCTGGTCATCTTACATTTCTCTTCATCGTTATCATCTTTGTTTCCACTTTCCATCTCCTCCTCATCTTCTTCTTCTCCCTCGTCTCTGCCGCTCATGTAGTTGGTGTCCTCCAAAAAGTATGTGGACAAGGTATCCATATGAAACGCTGTGTACGGATACTGTCAGTTGCACATCAATAAAAGTGACTGACTTCATTTTTTAATGTATTGTATTTATTTTCAGTCTACTCTTTATCGTATTGAGTTTGTTGCCCTGTTTACTTTGTTTACTTCCTTTATCTGTATAACTTCCATCACAGTTTATGAACAGCACTTTTTTAAAAAAGTTTTATTTTAGCAACACTTTACAAACTAAATATTTAAATTTAATACAAGAGCGTCCCTCAAAAATCTTGCAAATATAGTGAAAACGTAATGATCCTGAACCCAATTTGTGACCTTTGACCTACCTACCTGCTGCTGTTGCTTTCCCCAGGAGCAGTGTGACTGCATCTGGAGACCTCCGACTGCGAGGTTATAGAGACTCAGCATCCTGTTGGACACACCCACCATCATCACAAGGGCACGGGGGTATTTTTAGAGCTGTGCCCATGAGAAATGAACACAAGCAGGATAGAAGAACGGATCACACGTAGGTATATCCACGCACGCAGACACACAACAACAACAACAACAACAACATCAAGTTGGAGGGGAAGCCACAAGCTCAGAGAGAGTGACAGGAAAATCATCTCAACACTTACTTACACGTTTTGCTTCAGTTTTGTTTATGGAAGCTTATGGAAGTTTATGGAAGCTGCCACAGGATAGAATATAGTATGAATATGAACCCACTCTATCCTGACCCTCATTAATGATTCCCAGCTTTAGTTACTAATTAACATTTTTTATGATTTGCGCAGAGCGGTGGGTCAAGCCAGTCCAGATATTTCACATTCCACTGGAAATAAATCCGTGTTAAATGGTAGCCTACAAATAGATGCAGAGATCACGGCAGGATGAGCTCTGCTGAAAACCAGGCCAACGCGAGATATGTGTCTGTCTTGAAAGCGCCTTGGCAGGGCGCCCTTGAATTCGCGTGCGTTATGGCAACAAAAGCTAAACGCCAGGAAAAATGATTCGACGTCCCACTGAGTCGCTGTCAACTCTTTTGCAGGACTTGAGTCTATTTAGACATGTACTCTGGAACATGTCCGTGCTGCTCACTTACTCCGCAATGGCACCAATCGCTCCACCAGACATGGCGGGTAACAGGATCAGGCTGGCATGCAGGGGCCATGTAGCAACCCACTAAGAAAAGAAGGTAGCTGCTGGAATATAAACCCTCAATAAGACCTCCCTCAGTTGTATATTAACTGCATTTGACAGTTGCCCAGTTTACGTCTCGGGTATCCGCAAAGTAAACCCATTTGCATCACAGAACCATCCTGGACCTCTGGGTGTTTTGACACATGATGGGGAGCAGGGCTGATGGGGCACAGTGGTACGATCATGTTGCTGTGTTGTGGATGTGAGGCAGCCTTTTTTTGGACAAAAGACACAGGGTTTCTGAGAGATAGCATCTTAACATCTTAGCATCTTATCTTTGTTGGAGGTTAACATTGGGTATCGGATTAAACAGTTCACATAGTTATAAGAGCAGGTGGCTCCAATTTACTGCTTATTCCAAGAAATACTGGTGAGTTTCCAAAAGATGAGAAAACCCTTTGTGACATGTTGGTGTTCGTGTTACCAAAGCAGCTCATTACTGCCCTTTATGGACCTGATCTCTAAACTGACCTTCACCAGAGGAAAAATTGTCCTTACTGAATATATTTGGCTAACGGAATCCAGTAGGTCATCAGAAAAAAAAAAACATCTGCATTGTTATATTGAAATGTAATGCAGCATATCAAGTATGTCCACACATTTAGTGTTTACATTACACTTTAATAAACGATGCTTAAATTCAATGCAAGCGATAATCCTGCAGAAATAAATAATAATATACTGTGCTTAAAGTCATAGATCATAACTTCATATTTTCATAATGCGAGCAGCATATATTCTCACAGTAGAAAACAAAGGAAAACATGAATGCAAGATTCAGGAATCTCCATTTCTCCAGTCTGGCAGTCACAGACATGCTGTTTTCCCACTTCAGGTAGCAGCCTGCGCTTGATCTTTGGTCCTCGAGTCTTTCCTCCAGCCTCTGTACAGTTTGATACTGAGGCTGGGGAGGTCGTACAGCTCCTCATGGTGGAATCGCTGCTGGAAGCGATCTACAAAGCTGTTTTCCGGGTCCAGGCGGAAACGCATAGCCCAGATGATCTGCGTGTTCTCCTGGCACAGGTGGTCAAAGGTGTCCATCAGCTCTTCCAGGTAAGGATGAGCGTACACCACGTCAGCCGCCAGGATGTAGTCGAAACAGTGATCAGCGCGTGGAAACCGCTTCTTCACATCCTGTCCCCAGATGAGCTCTGTGACCTGGAGACGAGAAGAGAAACATCTCTCTCTATATATATATATTCATACCACAGCATGAAACGTAATGTAAGGACCTACCAGGGGGGTGTACTTGCATCGGCCTTTCGTATTGCGCATAACATTGTAGTGGAGGTTCCCTAACACATCTGGTAGGTCAGTGGAGGTCACCTTAGCACCTGAACAGAGACAGCGCACCTAAGCATTCAAAGACAATAAGAACTGAAACTGAAATCTAATCTGAATCCTTCTCTTTCCATACCCAACAGGCTGGAGATAATGGTGACGAGCCCGGTCCCAGCACCCAGTTCAATCACATTCTTGTCTTTTAGGTTATATCTGTCTTGATTGCTCTCCAAGAAATGACACAGCACCATTGCCTGTTGGGAGATGTTAGTTAATATCTCACTGATGGAAAACGTTAGCAGCTGAATGATGGGATGATCAGTTCTGGCTCACCGAGGGCCACAGTACGGCTCCGTAGAGGTCTGTGGACTCTTTGATGCGGATCTCCAGATCAGAAAACATGTATCCTTCCCAGGCCTCGTGGCTAAAGCCAGAGGGGTTGAAACGCCGAGCCATTATGGCTTTGGCCAGCTCCGTTTCTAGGGAAGAGACAGACAGGGTATGATAAAAAAAAAAAAAAATCTGATTTATGAAGCTCTTGGAAATCCAGTGTTTACAAAGTGTGATGATCCCAAATTTAAATCCAGAACCTGGAATGACAGAAAACAGACGGAATGATCGTTCTTCCCGCGGCAACATATGTTTCGTCATTCACAAGCATTTAGGTATGTCCAGATTTTTTTTTTGTTTTTTTTTTTGTTGTTTGATTGTCAGACGGATTTACAATATTCACCACTGCTACCTCTATCTCGCAGCATCTCTTCCCATGTGTTGACGACAATTGACTTTGAGTGGCTCAAGCTTCGAGCTTCCTTATTTGAGGACTTGATAACAGGTCATTTGACAATAACCAGTTTTGTGTTGTACATAGATCTGTCTTGACCAGAATTAGAAACATGACGCCCCGCAAAGAAGCTGCTCCGTTGGATCACCTATAGATGAGTAATTGTTTTCCATCCTATCATTTTACAAGTAACATTTATTTCTTTGTTCTATAAACGAACCCCATTTAGGCCTATAATGCCTCCTCTGATCCTGTTGTTTTGGCGCGTAACGTTACGCTTCTCGGTCAGACTCCAGCTATGTGTGAGCGTTGCCCAGAGCTACTCGGAGCGTATGACACACAGCTTCAGTTATGTAACACCGTTTGGTGGAGAAGGTCAGGGAAACCCTAAGGTCAGGGACCTCTCAGGGGCTCTATTTATAGCTTTATCATTTATACCACAGGCACACCGGTTTATAGGATTTAACTAAAACCATGAAACCTTTTATGGTTTCAGTAGCAGTGATCAATGGCGTTAAAATAATAAAGACTCATATTTTATTACTATATGTTGTGTAAAGTCTCACCTTCTTGTTTCGGCTTGAAGTCCTCCCTGGCCCTGGACCCTTGACTCTCCATGTCTGAAGACGTCCGAGCAAATGGGCAGGAATTCCCGAAACAATAAGACTAAGTTTGCTTTGGATTCAAGTGAGTTTGGATCCAGATCTCTAGCGATCTATGTGCCGTTGCCTGCGGTTTTAAATTACACACAAATGCAGCGTTTCCAAACGTCTTGTCCAGCCACCCGGCATTTCTAACGCTCCCTGGACACGCTGAGACCCCTCACTAATGCTGCACAGCTGACTGACAGCACCACCTGCCGCACCAGGCTCAACTGGAGCCTGAGGGGGAGAAAGAGGGGCAGTGTGAATTCAATGGAGACAAGCTTCCTGAGAGGTCCCCAGGGTCTCACTACGTTCTGTACTGTACTGTATATATTTATATATCTATATCTATCTATCTATCTATATCTATATATATATATATATATATATATGTGTGTGCATATATATATATATATATACAGTATATATAAAACAACCATTCACTCTCAGATTCACACCTGCTGTCAACCAAACCTTTGTCCACTGTGGAAATACTTTAATGCAAAATATCGTCATCATACAGGTCAAAACTATTGTCAGTCTGTTAAATAATTGAATCAAATGCATAATCTATGATACAAACAAGGCTCAGTTCATTACGGGTTAATAACATGATGGATTCCAGTGTTCACATTTCCAGTATAAATATCAAAACAGAATATCACAGGCATTGTTTGGGAGTTTGTGACATTTTAATATCGCCTGTATGTTAAGTAGAAGTCTATTTTTTTTTTGTTTTTTTTTGTCCTTGCTACTTCTTTCCTCTCCCTCTTCCTCTCCCTCTTGTGCTTTTCGTCCCGCGGCCTCGTCCGCTGCCCTCAAACACAGATCGGGCTGTAACCATGGTGGCTTCGCCACCGCCGTCGCTGTCCTCGCTGGAGCTGCTGTTGCTGCTTCTTCTCCTGGCCTCCTGAGGTAAAGTCTTAATAGACTGAGGGACAGCCTTTACTGGGATGGACACCTGGCTGGTGCTGCTCCCATCCTTGAGAGACGTAAGCAGGGATTCGGCCTTCACCTCCGACCCCAGAAACCCCCCTCCTGCCACAGATCTCTCCATTTCATTCTCCTCCCCTCCTTTCTTTGGGTTCCTGCTTCCCGCCGTCCCTCTCTTCGATTTGACCGGGGAGCGAGTTTCCTCCTCACTGTCCTCCTCGTCTCCCTCCCTTTCCTTTCTCTTCAAGCAGGTGACGGCCCGGCGGAGTCGCTGGCTGCGGATCGCCTGCTTTTCCTGTTGCTCCATGCGGAAGAATGAGTCGATCCGCAGCTGAGTCTAAATCCAGACAGTAGGAGATGACGTGTTGCATGAATTGATTAGAAACTGTTTTTCAGCATTGTAAAATGTTGGGGTTTCAAAAGATGTTTTCACTCAATATTGGTTGAATTGTTGTTTTTTTCCCCTGTGTGTTACCTGTTGGGTGTTGAGCTGCTTTATAACAGGCTGCAGGGTCTCCTCTGTCTTTCGACTGCTCCAACCGAAACGACTGAGACAGAACGTGAAAAGACCAGGTTCAGGAAATATCCCTACATTCGTGAACATGCAGCACCAGCAGCCACACGGCTGAGAAAGGATATTCTTTGATCATGTCGAGCTGTGGACGCCCCCAGCTGAAGGAGCTGTCGGACTCATCCACCGCGGGCTGCAGGTAAGCTTCAGCCACCGCAGGGTTGGGGAAGCCAGGCTGCAGTTTTAGCTCCCTCAGTTTCTTCTTCACCTTTGTGTCCCGGGGATCCGCCACCAGGCGCTTTTTCTCCTGAGCCTCTGACCACCACGTGCTACAGGGAAGCACCAACGACCAACAAAATTACAATCTGTTATGAGTCGATTGAGTAAAAGGTCATTTAATGTTTGTATACCAATAATAAATAGTCAAGTAAAGTGAAGTGTTGAAATGCCGTTCAAAAGAGAAAACTGAGCGGGAGGAATGTAAAAGGTAGTCAGCTGTTGATGGCCAAAAAAGTCTTTTTTGGGGTAACAGTAACCTTTGACCTTTGACAACAAAATTCAAATCAGTTCATCCCACTGAGCGATTACATCACCCTTGGCCATTGAAACACCTGAACTGGTTTAGTGGCTCCAACCCCGGTCCAGGAAACTCATTCAGTATTTCCATGCCAGTCACATATCCGACCCCTGGTACGCCCTCTGTGTAGTCACTTCCCAGCAGGTAAGCCAGATTTATGAGCTTAGTCCTGTCCAGACCTGGAGGAGAGCGAGATGTAAAGCCTTGTCCACTCATCACTCACTCGTCGTCTTTTTTGTTGACAGCCTCATCACTCACCACCAACATTAACACCTGTCCCAGATATGTCCGCGATTAGCTTATCGGATTCCTGTTGTGATGTTATCTTAGCACTATGTCAATGCCTCGCTCTGCCACATCAGGGATCCACAGAGGAACAAACATATGTCACGTTCGATAAAGCCTAATAAACGTGTTGCTCTGCAGCAGCATGTGGACATAGATTTAATGGACGTAGGTTGGAATCCAGAGAGAAAATAAAATAGAAATAGCGCGTAATTCATGGAAAACACATTTTTCATTTTGTGCATCTTATTGACGACACTCATAGATGATATAAAGTGACAACCTAATGTAAAGGAGGACAGGTAATGGTTGGCACTGACCCAGTTGGTTCTGCAGGTCACTGAACTGGTAGTGTTCGACATATTTGTTCTGGCTGAAGAAGTTTTTGTACACGTGCCGCCCCCCGAACAGCCACACGTCCGAGTCGTCCGTGATCGTCCCGTGAGTGTGGTCGGCGCGATCGAGCGCGGCACACTGAGCCTCGGCCTCCATCGGAGCCACCAGGAATGGCACGCCAAACAGCCGCAGCAGCTCCTGGTTCCAAAAAAGAAACACTCATTTTATGTGAAATAAAATTTTTAAAAAGGCAACAGCCTATGCATTGAGAAATCACCCGCAATAGCTGGGGACATACTAATATTTCATATTTCATTTTAGTGGTAATTCTATGTGGCCGAATATATGCAGATGTTAATATCTCGCAACAGTGCGACTTAGTTTGCAGACACATACACACAATGATACACATGACAGTGGATGTTGTGAAGTATTCCTGACTGCACGTCATGGCTCTGGGAATGTTTGGCTGAGACCCCACAGTTATGTATCCCCCAGTTTGTCCTCCACCTGCTCTGAGCTGTCACATCTCAGTCCACTGACAGTGTAAACACAAGTGTTTATTATTCTTTTCAGAAAGCTCATAAGTCAGCTGTTTATGTGTCGGACTGGGTTGATCATACTGTGTCTTTGGTTCACCTGACTCTCCAGGTACATCTGCCCAGTGACTGTGTTCGCCATCCTCTCCTGCTGCTGCTTCTGCTCCCTCAGGCTGCTCTGCTGCGCCTGGAGAGAGCTCTCCAGAGCCTCCAGCTCGTCCTGCAGTCAAAGAAATGAAGTGGTATGTCCCTTTAAATGACCTCGAAGTTGAAGTCTAGGACATTGAAACAACACTGTAAGGCTGCAACTATCACTTTCACCATCGATACGTTTGTCTGTTCTCCGCAAACAACGACAACCTAATTTCACAGTGTGAAGAAAAGCAGCAGCTTCTGACAACAAATAAGCTAAATCTGGGTAACGTCTCACAATTTGTATAAAGATTATCTGAATAGTTGCAGATTGTTTTTCTGCCAGTGAATCCGAGAGACACACTAACCACATCCATGTGTTCCCATTCATTGACCCCTTGTGCTGATCTGGAATCGGTCTCTGTTCCTTCTTTCTCATCCTTCTCTTCACTCTGTCTTTGTTTGTCCTCTTCTTCCTCTGTCAGAGCAGCAGATGGAGCCGTGGTCAAGCTTTCCTCTGTTTTTTCTGCCATCTCCGCATCATCTTTAGCGTCTTCAGCTGGACGTCCTTCATCTCCACTTTTCTCCGGCGAATCATCAGCATCCTCCTCCTTAATTTCTTCTTCTGAGACGTCGATGAAGCTCTCTAAAAAAAAGAAACAAAAACAACACATAACACAGACGGTTCTTAGCATCTGCTTTTGTAAGAGATGATGACTGACTCTGGTCTGGAGGGATTTTACCTTCTGACTCGCTGTCGTCTGACTTCACATCGTCTCCGTTCCTTTCCTCCAGGTCTTCAGAGGACACGTTACTCCTCTGTTCTAACAGTACAGGGTGGAGTTCAGTCTCTGTCCTGTGAGGATTCTCATGTGGCTGAGCAGAGACGTGGACGGATGACGTGTTTTCGCTGGAAGTGGCAGAATCTTGCGGTTGATCAAAATCCTCTTTCTCTACCACCAGTCCGTGCTCCGATTCTCTTCCCCGTGTTTCTATGCGTTTGTCTGTCTGCCCTTTACTTCCTGTCCATTCACCCTGTCTCATCTCTCTGTGAGGTTCGAGTACTGCAAGATGAAGGGCTTTATTCCTCTGACCGATCACTTCCTCTATCTCATCTTCGGAACCACTAAAAAACATGCTTTCTTTCACGTGTAGACTCGGGCCTGCTGAGTCGCCCATCAAACCAGATCTTTTAGATAAAAACATTGCGTCATCAGACTCTGTCTCTTTCTCCGAGGCGCTGATGACCGATGGCGCATGATGATGATGATGAGCATCCGTCTGCAGTTTGGTGGATGAGTTACCAGTGAGATTGGTATATTCAGACTCTTCAGCCAGAGCTTTCTGGATTGCCATCAGGGTGCGTGGAGACACACCGCCATCCTTCTCATCCTGGTCCACCTTCTCCTCATCTGAGCTGTCACTCATCGCAGCCTGAATCGCCCTGAGTGTACGCGGGGAGGGTGGTGATGTGTCACCCTCAGGAGGTTTTAATGCAGAGTGTTTGGAGTCTTCTGAGGACGGACTGGACACTTCGTCCTCTTCCTCCAAAACAGGACGCCACAGGGGCTTGGGTCTGTCCACTGCTCGTCTATATCCGGACAGGGAATTCCCAGACCAGGGTTCAGCAGCAGGGTGGCTCACGGGGGCCGTCTTACTCTTTGTGGAGCCTAAGCAGGAAAAATGTGGTTGTGTGTTACATATATAAACAAAGACAAGTTTGCACAGTTTGACTAATTTATAAATGAAAAAAACATGTGTGGTCATTTAACTCAGGATACACATCATCACAGCTGCTTTACCTTTAACAAGGATATAGTGGGAATTGTCCTCTGAAACCAGTCGCCGTGACTCGACGCTGCGGTCCTCCCCATCCTGCTGGCAGAGCTGCAGAGCAGTGCCGGAGCTGCGATCGCTCATCTCTTTCTCCACACCCTCCAGACGCTGGTTGAGCTGGTTCCTCTGCAGCAGGCCGGCCAGCTGGTACTGGGAAAAATCTCCTGAACGCTAGGAATGAAGAGGAGAGTGTGTTAAAGGGGGTGGACGGGTGGGCGCGAGAGTTTAAATGAGAATGGACGTTACCTCTGGGGGTCGGTGGAGCATGGTCCGGCGTCTTTTGGAAAACTCTTTCATCTCTTTGAGTATCTCATGCTTCATTTCAGGAGGCAGGCTGGCAAAGTCCTCTGAGTTGATGTCCACTGAGTTGGGGGCTTCATACATTTCTCCCTGACACACATTAAGTAACTGTCATACAGGGCCTGTGGTGTCATGTGATTACTGTGAGGATTTTTTTACCTTATTTTTAACCTTACCTTCTATAATAATGTCAATAAGATTACGACACATAGTGTGTTGCATATTATTACCATTACCATTCAACTGCTCAGACACAGAACATAATATCCTTTCTTTAGTGGCGGTGCTATATTACTTCTTAGACGTGTATTATTTTACCTGATACATGTGATAATGTTCCGTCTCCTCCAACTCTCCCTCCCTCTCCTCTTCTGAACTAAAGGACAGAGAATGCATTAAATTTATCAAAGCGCGCACACACACACACACACACATTTTTCCCCCCTATTTGACTAAGGAATTCTTGCCAATTCATCCACAATAACAAAAGATATACCTTTCTCTGTCCTCTGATCTGCTTTCGTCCTTCTCCTCTGCAGGCGGCAGGGCAGGTAGAACATAAATGTCGTCCACCTCATTTCTCTTCACGCTGGAGAGACTTGGTAAATGATCTTGACTGTGTCAGGAGAGAGCAGAGGGACACATTGGATGGAACCAGTGATCATCACTATGTTTCTGGAGACGGATGTTGGTTTTTCTCTTTGCTATCTCCCCACCTACACTACACTGCCACTGGCCCGTTACCTGCGGTCTCCAAGTGCAGCTTTGATAGCTTGTCTCTTCAGAAATGTCCTGAGGAGTTTCTCGTTGGTCTGTTTGGACTCTCTGGTCAACTCCTCCTTCCTCTGCCTTCTCAGAGCCTGCAGGAGCCACAGCCAAAGTTTAATGACATGACATGACTCGGGCGGCCTCACAGGAAATGTCATGTTGTTGTTTTTTTTAAAACAAAAATGATTATTCAGCAGAACCTACCAGTGTCTGCTTCTTCAGCAGCGGCGCTTCTCCATCAAACACAAAGACTGGTCGGATGCGGAAGAAGAGCAGTTTACAGATCCGGTGGAAGAGCGTGAGGAGGTGGGCGTTCTGGACACTGTTGCCTTCACGGTCCCTCACCCCCTTCACAGCCTGGTTCAGCCATATGCTGATGTCTGGAAGTGTCTGGTTAAGGTTAACGCTATGGCTTAACAGAACAAAGAGCCAACCAATGACTGCCATGGTTGTTTTGATAAAGTTACTCTCAGTACTATAGGTTTTGGCTCATAACTCATTTTCATTCTGTGTGATCTATCTGGCAGCTGATTGGGGGATTATCCAGAAATTATTGTTTAAATGGCATAGTACCACTGTTCTTAAATATTTAAGATGAAAATAGTTAAATCCTTAAATATCTTCATGTAGCAAACATATTTTTGCTTTGACTGATTGCTGATATGTAATTGATTCGTTATTATATGTGTCTAAATGCTCACAATGTCCCATCTCGGTACAATGTAAGATACATTTATTAGGAGCACTGGGAAGGAAATTCTTACCTTATTTTTTTTACTCCATTTTATCTTACATTATTTTTTAAATACATTTTATACTTAATATTATATATTTTCTATAATATATCTGCAAGTCTGCACAAGAATTCCTATGTACCAAAACCTGCGTGAGACTACAAATGGCAAACAAAGACTCTTGTACACACTAAACATTTATATTTATATATGTATAAGTGCTTCTTATATTATATACGTATACATGTGTTTTTAAAAATATATTTCCCATTTGAACTGATTTGGGTTTACCCAGAAACAGGCGATCAGACTGGTGAGGATACCAACAGAAAGGATCTTTCCCTCCAGTGTCTCGGGGTTGATGGGTTTCCCTGTGCTCTCCAGCAGCCTCCACAGCCCGTGCACCCCCATGACAAATGTGACAAATCACCCGATAATAGCTTAATTTTGCTCGATTAAACGGAACATAACAGTACTAACCACAGCAAGAACCGAAGTGGCACTTTACTGCGCTTTTGTAACAGCTATTTTGTCCGTGGTAGTAAATATTTACAACGCACTAAGGTTCCGCGTTGTTCACGCCGGCTCATATCCGGCTGTGGCACAACCAGCTTTAGGGAGCGAACATTATCTGATCTCGAATCAGTTTCAACATGTCGCTGCCGGTATGAGAGTGTCATCGAAAAGCGCCGACTGATTTGAGATCAGTTTTCCTTATCATCTGGGTTTATTTTTGCTTGTTAAGTCTGACAGGCGTTCTTCCAAGCTACTAGGCTTGTCACCACTTATTGCAAAATAATCGACGAATGTTGAGACAATCTTTTTTATATATTTTTATCAATAAAAATTAATAAACAGGGAACTCACTGCGTGGAATAGACGCAGGGTTTGGCTTTCGGTAAAAAAATGTTTTGCCTGAAAGACTGAAACCGGGGGTAAACTAATCCCCATTGTCAGCCGGTAGGAAGCAGTGGCCAACTGTATCCGGTGAAAAAAATAATACGGCTTTTTGCTTTATTCAGCGATTTCGACGAGGAAGTTGCGTCCAGTTTCCCCGGTATTTGTTATTTGTATATTTATCCGAATCTCAAAATGTACCAAATACACATTTAAGCATTTTAACGTTGCCTGAACGTGGTTCGTGCAACTTTTCTTTTACTGTTAGCAAGTTAGCCTTGCTAATAAGCTGTCCACAGGCACCGTAACGGTGTAATGTTGTTACACCGTAGCTTCGAAATACCGACCAGCGGCCTCTTGGTCGTAGTTTTAAACCTGGAATGCTTTAAACATTAACATCAATATTTGTTTCTCTATGCATTGTCACAGAAAGGAGAGGGGTCGCTTAATTTACAGACGTGTCTAACGCCACTTTCACCATGACTGCTGCTGTGAGAGGTACGTATTGTTTTCAAATAATTACCATTATCTGGATTTCACCGACGTGTACTAATTAATTCTTCCTGATTAAACCTTTTCCGGGTCTGGTTTGAGATCATTTTCGTTCACGATCGCCCCACTAATCCCAGGGTTTTCCCTGCCTTTCCTTTGAAAAACTACTTATATTCGACTCGATCTGTGTAAAGGTTAGTAAGAGCTTACTTATTAACTAGCTGCTTCTTGAGTAGCTGGCTGCATCGATTTGCCGATCAGTTAATAGTTGATTTTTATAACTAATTAGGTAATTCTGTAATAATAGGAACTTGTTACTTTATTTATCTGTTGACAATAAACTGAACAGTGTTGTGTTAACTCAGTAATATAATCATGAGATTGTCCGTTGTAGCTTTAGTCTCGACTGATCCACATTTGTTACAAAGTTCGTGTTCTTCTACCAAAAGTGTAGCTTTGCTCTTACTGCACTTTAAGGAATGTATTCAAGATTTTCTTTTAACCATTTTTCATTTAAGGTCTGTTTAAAGTTGTCAAACAACAAACGTTGTCTGTAAACAACAAACCAGTAAACACCTGGGAAATTATGGGTTTAACCTGGATTGTATTAAAGTGTTTGGTGCCACAAAAAAGTATTAAGGTTCAATATCCTGTCCTACAAGCAGCTAGAGAGGGACAGTCGTGACTTTGGCATCTGCTTGTCACTGTGGATTATGACTAAATGCTCACACAACACACAATTTTACACAGGCATTTGTTTTAATGTGTACAACTGGATACCGTTTCACTCTTTACGGGTTATGTGTTCACACATGGATTTAGAGAACCCCAGTTGTGATTGAACCACTAAGGATGTTTTTTAGTGCATAGTGTAAACATAACCTGATTTTACTCTCTCCAGGTTCTGCAAGAGTGCCTGTCCGGGGTGCCGGTGATGGCATGGAAACAGAAAAACCACAAGCCACCCTGGAGGTAAACACAGATTCACTGACCCCAGGGTCGTCTGAAGTCCCTCCACTGAACATGGTCAGCCCAAAACACAGCCCAAAATCTACCCATCCTACTGTACCCAAGCCTCTTGGGGTGCTCCACCTTGGCAAGGTGAACCGAGAGGCCTGCACAGAGGTGGAAGCTGTGAGGATTATTGTCCCGCGAGCTGCCATTAGCCGGAGCAGCCGCACAGGACCCCCTGAGCAGAAAGGGGAGGTAGGACAACAAGCTGAGGAGCAGGGCTCTCCCACGCTTCCTCTGGTGGAGGATTGGAGAGGACAGCTGGAGAAGCTGCAGAACTCTGAACGCAGACTGCTACAGGATAAGGAAGGGCTTTCCAATCAGCTCCGTGTGCAAACGGAGGTGAGGCCCCAGATGAAACTTAAGTATGACAGATGCTAGAATCTGCACAGTCATATTTATGGTTGTTTCATGTTTCGAAGTGTGAAGAAAAAGGTTAATTTCCTCCAACTCGCAACCATGAAAGGAATTTGCTATCCTTTGTTCCAGGTGAATCGTGAGTTAAAGAAACTATTAGTGGCATCGGTGGGAGATGACCTTCAGTACCACTTTGAGCGGCTGGCTAGGGAGAAGAACCACCTGATTCTGGAGAACGAAGCTCTTGGCCGGAGTCTTGCGCACACTGCAGAGCAGCTGGAGCGAATGAGCATTCAGTGTGATGTCTGGAGGAGCAAGTTCCTAGCCAGCAGGTATTACAGAGCCAGAGTTATTGCACTACAAATGAAAATGGTAGAAGGTCACTATAAAACGATTAAATGCTTTGCCAAAGCCGCACCACCAAATTGTACCACCAGATAATGTCTTCTCATGCTCAGATCCAAAAGAAAATCTGTCTAGCTGAAGGAAGACAATAAAAAACAATTTTTATTCAAGTAACATTAAATGATTATATAGTTGTGATGATGAATAAACACTTGAATCCATGTTGTGTCTTTAGAGTCATGGCAGAGGAGCTGACAAATGCCAGAGCTGCTCTACAGAGACAGACCAGAGAGGCACAAGGAGCCATTCAGGATCTACTGTTGGAGAGAGAAGAGTTCTCCAGGGACATGGTGATTACCCACAGGTAACATGACCATTGATCCATTACAAGTTAAACTAGTTTCATGCAGTAGCCCAGGACTATGAAGATGAGGGAAAGAAAGGGCATAGTAACTCTTAACACTTAAACAATGTTAGAAAGGGTTGATGTTACTTTCTTCTTTGTCACCAGATCTTTGGAGCAGCTCCTGGTGTCTCTGCAGTGGGGCAGACAGCAGACATACTACCCCAGTGCACAGCCTCTCAGCACAAGAGACCTTGCAGCAGCCAATCACAAACTAGCAAATGCCATCAACTCCCATTTGCTTGGCAACATACACACTTGCAGCAGCAGCGTGGTGAAGACCAGCAGTGCTACAGCTGAGCAGCTGTGCAGCACACCAGCTGAGAAGATGGCTGAGAAGGTACAAATATACACATCTGACCATTTTCTAACATTTTTTTTGAGAATCAAGTTCTTCACAAATGCAATGCCCCTTTTCTGTCTTAGGTGCTGAAGATTTTAGATCCAATTTCCTGTTCCGAAAACAAGGCAGAACCTCCACTTGGTGACCCCAACTCCCCAAACTTCCTCAGCAATAAGAAGAGCATCGGCAGGTTTCACCCATACACCCGCTATGAGAACATTACTTTTAACTGTTGTGAACGCTGCACAGGAGACATTCTGGTGCTATAGTGATCCAAGAGCAGAAACGCATACCTTTCTGGCACAAGTGCAGCATCCAACCTGGTCTGAACAGCAGAATTTTCTGGAAGACACCGCTGCTTTGTGTCGAGTGACATGAAAAGAGCTACTGCAGCATGGTCTAAATCATGGTAACTGCTATTTATTTCAGAGATGTGAGGACAAGTTGAGTCAGTGTTACATTGTGAAAAGACGTAGATACTGTATCTGGCCATTGTGTTTTATTTATATAGATCTGTTTTATATATGCCTATATACACACGTCAGTGTGCACTCAGTAGAGGAAATGGTTTGTCATGAGAGTGAGCCTGACATTTGACAAGGAAAAGTCACACATGCACTGTGACTGGGCAGCAGCCAAACTGAAAACTAGGTCCTCTATAATGTAGAGGATCATCATATTTTAAAAACACTGTTAATGTATTTTGCGTACTTGAAGGCATAACGAGATATATTTAAGGGAGCAAGATGGACATTCTGAACCTGAAACAGTGGTTTCCATGGTTCCAAAACAGTGCATGCCCATATTACCCTAGTTGTTATCGCTTACCCCTTTTATTAAACAAAGGCTTTTTATCAAATGCTCACACACAGTTATTTGCAAAGTTACCTTTGATTGAATGAAAAAATTAGAAGCAGTATTTTCACGAGGATTTCCGGGTTATGTTTGATTTGTTTTTCTTTGAGTTGGAGTATTTGTATGTTGTTGCTTTTCCTTTTTTTTTAAATTAAGAAAAATAACTGTTTTGCCTCAGAGTCCACTAACATAAAATATGTACTTGACTTTTTGATACTTTGGTTTATTTTATCTGTATGGAAAGTGATGGTAAATGTATAATTTACTGTAAAACCAGAAACAAAATATTCAAGATAAAAACCAAAGTAGTTTCTACATTTTATAACTTGTCTCATTCTTTATGTTGTTGACAACCTGGCATTGAAACTCGGTCCTGTAAGCATCAATTGCAACAATTTATTTCATGTCTCATGTTTAACGCATCTCTTTACATTTCCTTGGGCAGTGCTTGTGCACTGGTTATCCCACCACATCATGCCTCTGCCTGTCTGTCTGTCCTCAGATCCTTATGGAACCTGTAAAGACTTCGGTCCACATTTTAATTGTCCTTTTGTTTGTTTTTCTGCACACCATAACAGCCTATTACCTTCCTCTTTTGGTCCATGATTTGTTGTTGACCGTCTCTTTCTGTATCCCTGTTTGCCAGAAGCCATCATGCTTCCTCTTAGGTACAAACTTAAAGGCCTCCTCCCAATCTCCAGTATCCTTGAGAGCAAGCATGATGCGGATCATCTGGTCCAGTGTCAGATTTTTGGCTCCTACCTCCCAATGTAGGAACTCATCCAGTGGTAAACGGGCTGTGGCCAGCTTCAGACGCTTTGCATTGGCCAATGACAGCCCTGACTTAATGGACCGGTCTACCATAGCTCCAATGATGTAGACCTTGGAGTGGTCAAATTTGCGGAGGACATTGGGAGAGTCTGCAGTGAGGTATACAAGCTGCTCATGGGGAAACGTGTCAACGTGCCGACGGTCTGTGTTGGTAATGAGAAGGTGTTCCCAGGCCTCTGCGCCATATCGTTTGACCAGCTCTCTCTCGTAGGCCCCACCAGGCTGCAGGTTGCAGAAGTGGAGATGGTAGGGTTCAGTTGCCCGCCGATTCCACCCCTCCGCCTCCATCAGCTGTGACACCGTGTTCTTTAGCTCTTGTGTGGACATGCTGGAGTCATAGCTCATGTCGAACACCAGCGGCTGATTGAACTGCATGGCCTGGGCGCTCGTCCAGGCCAGCAGCTTGTGCAGGGAGCGGTCCCAGTACTGGAGGGTGAATGTGTTTTTCAACTCCGCAGCATTGTCGCCCTGCCTCTTCTGTTCCAGTATGGCTTCTCTCTCCAGCCTCCTCTGCTGCTTCTTCTCCTTATAGGCCCGTTTGTGTTTCTCCCGGATAAACAGGTACTTCAGGTGCTTCTTCCTGGCCGACTTGGTGGTGAGCTCTGCCAGCGTCTTGAGCTCCTCATCAGTGATCTCTTTAGGTACAGTCTTCCCAGCTAGTCGCCACATCTCAACAAGCTCCCTGGTTGCCTCCAGTGAAGAACTTCCTGGTTCTTTAAGTTGTGCGTCATCCTTCATGTCCTCTTCGCTTTCGACTTGTTTCTCTTCTGTTGCTGATTTTGATCTCATGACAAATTTCCATTTGTCCAAATCTATTGCCTCTGTTTGCTCAGACGTATCGCCATCATTCCTCACTGGGATCCCACTACTATGGAGGCGAGGGAGGATGGAGACCCTGTGATGACAGGCCGGGAGACAACCGAGGAGCTGTTGCTTGAAGACACATGATGTCACAGAATGACGACAACTGTAGAGCTGTTGAAGGCCTCGCCTGGTGAGGAGCCGCAACATCGCGATGGACGACTTGAATTTGTGGCAATGCACAAAATTCAGGAAATGTAAACTACAACTATGACTTTAGGGAATTAAACGGACCGTACGAAGTTACCTAAGAGATTCTGTTTCTTTTCCACGTGTGTAGAAATGTTAGAAGTGTTAGATGAAACCTTGCAAAGGTCTCAAATATTCCGAAACTTGTCTCCATGTACACGCTTGTCAATATGCAGGGAAGGTCACGTTGTTGCACAGCGTCCCACAATAATCTGTCGTAATGAAACACTGCACGACGGGACTTTGAGCCTTCTATCACAATTATCACAGTAAAATGTTTAAGCCAATATAAATGGAGTATAAGCTTGACTGTCTCCGAGGCATCTGTGCAAATAGTTCTTATGATAATTCCAATCATTTTTAAGTATAACTTAATAATAGCAATTGACACTAGTTTGCTATAGTTTCCAGATCGGACTTTTTACACGGTTGCACCGCAACAATGACGCAGTTTCCTGTTGCCGACAAATGAAACGAGCTAGTGTTTTTGGCCGCTAAAATGAGTTTGTTTTTGCCCAAGTTAAATAGCAAAAAGGACATAGATGAGGTTATCAAAGGTGTGGCTGAAAAAGTGGTGGTTCTGAGGTTTGGGAGAGATGAAGACTCCGTTTGCCTCCAGCTCGACGAGATCGTAAGCAGGACTGTTGGGAAAAGTATACAAGCTGCTGTTCAGTGTCGGTGAGCAAGACGTTTGCTAACTTGTCGTTTCTGTCTTCCCTAGTTGTCAAAAACTGCCCACGATCTCAGCAACATGGCGTCGGTCTACATCGTGGACGTGGACAAAGCTCCAGTTTACACAAGATACTTCGACATCAGTTACATCCCCTCCACTGTTTTCTTTTTCAACGGGCAGCACATGAAAGTGGATTATGGGTGGGTGATTTTAATCGTATTGGCTGAAACGGACGCTTTCATTTTTTTTTAAGTTCGCATGATGAATAAAAACACAATAGATGACTGAAACAATTATTCAGTTTTCAAAATAGTGTTTTTTTTTCTTTCTTATGACTTATGTCATTATGACTTATGTCATTCCCTTACTATCCACCTGTGAGTTTGATCACTAAACAGAAAGTTTGCATGTCAACACAAACATATACAAGTTAGGTGTACATAATGTGGCAACAATGTTTGGTTGATAATTGTTTCCCTCTTTTCTCTTCCAGTTCCCCAGATCACACCAAATTTGTCGGCAGTTTTAAGACAAAGCAAGATTTCATGGATCTGGTTGAGGTCATATACAGGGGAGCCATGCGGGGAAAGATGATTGTTCAGAGTCCCATAGATCCTCAGAATATTCCCAAATATGATCTGCTCTACCATGGAATTTAGTATTCCACTATTCAAAATGTACACAGTAATGTAAACACCTTGTGAGGCAGGTACAAACATACACATCTGACCATTTTCTAACATGTAAAAAAAATCATGTTCTTCACAAACAGTTCACCAACTGGAACTTTTCTCTAAGGTAGTTCTACAGAAACTACATCCAGTTTATAACCTTGTGGTAAAATGTTCTTGTCATTCTGTTTTCTCATTAGATCATTACTAATGAAACAGGCGGTGTGATATGAGTTCTTATAAATGAGTCTCTGCAGCTTTGTTTTAATTGTACTTTTTCTTGTGAAAATATTTTGACGCATTTTAATGTTTCCCATGGAAATCTATATATCCGCAGAGAGATACAACTAATACAATGTACATGTCCAGATGTGATAATAAACTTTACGTTTTATCATGCACCATTGAGTTTTTCCACCTCTAAGGGCTGTTTTATCTTTGGGTATTAATGTGACGAGAAGCAGGCAACTTCTGCATTGTGTTTTACATTCAGTGCTTTCCCACATCATGCAACTATGGTATTTGACTGAGGTTTAGTGAATTGCGCTAAAAAGGTGTGTTTACATGTTTACAGTTGTCTCCCACCCAGTGATGGGTTGCTTCATTGTGAATCAGCTCCTCAAGAGGCAACATCATTTAAAGACGAGATAACAAACTGAACTTTGGATGGCTTGACCATAGATCAATCATATCACACCAAGGGAGGTTTTGGTGCACCATAACACAAATGCATCATCCAGGATTATGTAAGTATTGTAAAGTAGGAGTCTGTGAAATATGTCATTAAAGGGTCCTAACTTTATCTACATATTGATATATTTAGTTTATTTCTGAGAGGTCTAGTGTTTTGTTGCAATTTCTTTATTTTTTTTATTTTTTACTACTCTTTTTATTATCTGTTTAATGCACATTGCTGTTTAATGCACATTGCTATCCCTGTGGCTGCTGTAACGTTGAAATTTCCCCACTGTGGGACGAATAAAGAAATATCTTAATCTTAATCTTAAACAGCGTAATAATTACATAGGAGTAAGATATACACTGGAGAGAGATCAGGAAGCATGCAGTTGAATGGATGGTATTTGAGAATGTAGAGGGGCATCTTTTCCGTGATTCATAAGAAATTGTGCTGAAGCAGAGGCTTTTTCAGAGGGATAGATCTGGTCCACACTCCAACACAGTAGGTGGCGATAGAGAACGCGGCTGCCACCCGCAATGGAAGAAGAAGAAGAGGAAGCGGCGTCATAGAAGCAATGGCAGCGTGGTGTTGTTAATTAAACATCTAAAATGCTCATATATCGACGACGAGAAGTGACAATTTGCTGTTTATAGTGCCCCTCATAAGTTTTACACAATGTTTCTGTCAATTAAAGCTGCTTTTGGCGGATTGACCGGTATCTGTAGAGCCCTCGGTCACCGACAAGGTAACGTTAACCTTTTTGTAACTGTGTGTATGGTAGGCGATACGTCCACATGTATTTATTGTTTTATCTAAATAATACGATGACATATTAATAATAAGTAATATTAGAATTTCTAATGACATACATGTACATCTGTACATTACTGTCGACATGTATATAAAATAAGGAACAAATACCTGTTCCAAACCAATAATTGTTAAGCATGTAAAAGCCGTGGTGTGAAACAGTGACAAAGAGACTTTTATTGTTATTGTAGCAGAAAACGGCAACAAAAACATTTTAAGTGTGAAAGCAAAAAGACGTCTGTCTCCATAGTCATAAACAACACCTGGAGAACTCACCAACTGAGACCAAATCACTATGTAACTCATTCTAGTTTTCCCCTTTATTGTTGGGTCGTAGAATGATTTGTTAACGTCGAAAGATAACATATTGCTTTCTGAATATGACCCTTCTGTTGAAGCCTGGCTGACATATGTTTACTGTTGTTTATTCCTTAGGGCCGTTGCACAGCCATGTGAAAGTCCACGCTGCTGGACTCAAGACATATGAAATCCCCCCAGACTACAGTGGTAATCATTCGTCATCGTTTATTTGTGATATTTTAAAATTAATTTCAAAATATTTGTTTGTTGGATCATTTGAGTCTTGGTTGAAGTGTACATGTTTGTTCGCAGCTGTGTGTTATTGTACTTAATAATAATTTCTCATACTTTATTTTACCGCTGTAGGTGTGACGCTCCCGGTGAAACCCAAACTAAAGTTTTTAAACAAGGTACCAAATTTAAAAAAGGCAAAGAAAGAGATGAAGCGGCTGCGCGATATCCAAGGCCCAGCTAAAGCAGGAAATGCCTTCACTTTTGGACAGTATGCTATTGTGGTGAGTGCATTTATTTCTGTAAACACTGTTGTTAACTGATATGTAACAGGAACTTTAAAATCTACAAAGTTTATATGTTTATTTTAATCTTTGATTTAACAAAAGCTTCTGTAAGTATGTTTTACCAGACAACACCAATTGCTATATATCTCAGCTTTTACAGGATACTGGTACAAAATTGTTTGAAATTTCTTCCCTGTACAGGATTTCACTGATAGCTTACGCTTCACTTTCACTTTCCCACTTGGGGAAATTATCAACATTATCTTTCCACCTAGCGTTTTACCTAATGCACATTCCGACTCTTAACTTGCGCAAGGACAAAAACAATGTTATTGTCATGTCATTGTCACTTTCTCTGTCTCTGATATACAGGCCATGGGAGGGGGTTACCTTCACTGGGGTCACATAGAGATGATACGTCTAACTATCAACCGCAAGATGGATTCCCGGACTATGTTTGCCCGCTGGCGCATCAGTGCCCCGTATAAGCCCATCACACGTAAAAGTCTGGGTCAGCGCATGGGTGGAGGAAAGGGAGCCATTGACCACTATGTAACACCTGTCCGCTGCGGCCGTTTGGTAGTAGAAATGGGAGGAAAGATTGAATTCGGGGAGGTTGAGCCTTTCTTGACTGAAGTGGCGAAGAAGCTACCCTTTCCTGCTAAGGTAAGATGACAAATATTGTGTATATTTGTATTGTACATTTTATTTTTGTATGTATGTATATATATATATATATATATATATATACATACATA